>OZ005659.1:162016533-162571533 GCA_963930645.1 Salticus scenicus | reverse complement strand
AAAAAAAAAATCACATATTTTACATATAGATATTATTATATAACATACAGATAACATATAGATATTATTTAAATAATTAAAGTAGTAATAATAACAATACAGATATATAAAGAATCTTAATAAGATTTCACATAAATTTGGAAAAACAAATAATCAACAAAATTTGACATTTACATAATTGCACAAATATTCATGCATGATATAATTACCCTAACTAAATCTACCTCAAGTCTAAGATATATATATATATATATATATATATATATATATATATATATTATCAAGAAGATAAGTTTAACTCGTGTATTTTTGGATACTGATAAAAGAAAAAAAAATATTCAGTAAAACCAAGGTTCAGAATTATACTCACATTAAAATATTATTTTATTTTATTTTATATATTTATTTTTTGAAAAAAGAATTTTAGAAATAATTGAAGTACAGTGTCTAAAAAAGTATTATTGGAATACTAATAAGATGACGATAAGTAAAAGGAAAGTTGTAAAAAAATACTGTAAAGTTTAAACAACACATAATAAGCATTTAGGTGAATTTAGGTATAGTCATTCTTAAGGTGAAAAAAAATGTAGTCAAGAAAACTGCAAGTAATAAGGAAGATACATTATTCAATTAATGTTAGTTAAGTTTAAATTAAAATATTTCACGAAAAAGTTTTGTTTTATATTGTTAAAAATTCTAATTCTTCAACCTATTTACATAAATAATAATAATAATAATAACATGGTGTAAAAAAATAACGTAATGTTTAATCGTGTTAAGTATTAATTTACAGCCACTGATTCTACAAATTAATTAAAAAACTGTACAAATCAGATGTCCGTCAGTTGTATCTGGATGTGGTATTCGTGTCGACAGATTAAAGCTTAACATAAAACTAAAAATTTTAAATTTGAACCTGAATCCTAAATACTTGTTATTGCTTCCTTAAGCCGTAGGATGTTTCTGAAGTATTCAATTAAAATGAAGATGTTTCTAAAATGGAAAATGAATGAGATAATAAGGTATGTGTTTGCATGTTGAAATTAACGTCTTTTTTATTATTATTATTATTAGATCAAACATGATTGCTTTTCGTTGGCCTTTTTATGAAAAAATCTTCCTTATCTATTCAAGTTTTATACAAATGCACAAAAAATATTAATGCACAAATCATTAAAACTGGGTGCCATGCAAAATGCTTCATGGGTCGATATTTATCCTATCCAGACCAGACAGATGAATGTTAAATCTACACGAAACCCACCCTTAACCAGACAAAAAAATTTTCTTCGACACAAAAACCGATCCGAACCTCCAACAAAGATTTTTCATGACACAAAACCAAATTTTTTAAACCCGAACCTGACCCGAAACCCAAATATTAAATGGATATATATATACAAAAAAAAAAAAAAAAAAAAAAAAAAAAAAAAATGAAAAATATATTAATAGTAAATTTTAAGCTTTTAAATGCGTTGTGTACATCCAGTGTACAAAATTGGGCTTCAAGTTTAGTATTTTTGTAGTTTATTGTACAGTCGAGAAAAAAAAACGCAGCACTCGATGTAACTCCATTGCTAATCAATGCACAAAAATGTTATAGGTATCATTCGACGGGGAATTGAGAGTAGATTCAAAAAATGTACTGAAATTTTGAATTGGAGGTCGTCTACATAATAAAACGCGTACCAACTTTGATTTTTTTCAATAGTAATGCCCCATTTTTATTTTATATTTGAATTCCTGGGATCGCGAAAAAGTATATTGGCTGTATATTTTACTTATTTTTTCACAGAGTTATAAGCGTTCAAAGTTTGAAGGTGCTAATGTTAAATTCATATTTCAAACTTTTATTAATATCTTCACAAAAAATAACGTAATCGATATATATATTTTTTTACGAGATACAGTGAAGAATCCCAAACATAATCCATCATTACTTTTGATTCTGAAAAATATTTTTAATTCTGAAAAATATTAATAAATTCATATTCATAAAAATTATGAATTATGACCTATATTAATTTTTACATAAAATGAATCCTAATGCTGAAAAATATGGGTGTGCAAATTTGCAGATCATTCCAGTTATTAGTTTTCGAGATATAAATAAATCTTTCTTTTGGAGTGGTTTAGGGGGCCGTCTCTTAAAAAATTTTGAATGAGACAACGAAGCAAATCTTTAAAAATAACGGAGAAAATTGAACAAAATATTTTTATTTTTTATTTACGGGTCAAATTATATAACAACAACGTCAAATGCAAAGAAATGAAACAAAAATGTTGATTTTTAGACATTAGTGTTAGTATCAAGAATTCCTGTTTTCTAAAGCCCCGCCTTTTATCGTTCTTCAAAACAAAACAATACAGAAACGAAAAGTGAATGTGACTTTGAGTATTCGTGTTAAACCCCTTATTTTCCTTTGACAAAAATATACACAAGTGGTATTTACTTCATCGATTACTCGTGATAAATTTTGAATCTTTTAAATGAATACTAGAAGAAAAAAATTAACTAAATAGTCGGGGTTTACTGCTTGAAATACTCTCAAAATAAAATATTTAGAACAAAGTTTCTGTACCACAGTTATATTACATTATAATTATATTCTTTCTAATTACTATATTTCTATCCATAGTTTATTTTATTGCGAAAATATGAACACTAGGTACATACTTAAGAAATAAGTAACACACAAATTACGAAAGAAACGCCCACTGGCATAGTTACAGATTTTCAAATGATGTGAATCTACGTCAGCAGTCGCGAAAGCGTTAATTAAGAAATTATATTTTCATAGAAATTATAAAACAAATCGTACAGTTCCAAAGAGTTCAACTGACCCAAAACTGGTAAGTGCTATTAAAATTGTTTAATATTTACTTTATGAAACCTTACAATAATTTATCCGAATACATTTAGTTTATGCGTTGTTGTATATATATATATATATATATATATATATATATATATATATATATAGCTATATTATTTCAGTTTGTATATTATGTTACACGTACGAAAGAAAATTTAAGCTTTATTGGCGATCAATATATCCATGATAGATACTTTTTAATTGAAAAATATTGCACTTTTATAAAGAGTATTTTCTGACCAATCGTAAGTGTAATGTATTTAAATATAACTAAAATTTTCTAAAAAAGTACTGAAGTATATAGATATACAAAAAACTGAATTCATGGTAATTAATATACTGCAAAGGTGCTAATATTTTTATTTCTTTTTATAACTCTTGTTTTCTTGATATATTTCCGGTGTGAAACAGTATAATTTTGTCTAATTCTTGTATGATCTTAATTTTATTTTTCTACATTTAGATATATCCCCCTAACACATTTTTGATCATAACTCTATCAATACTAAAGGTAAAGTATACAAACAGTATACTTTTCCGCACTGCAAGACTCTCAGAAATTCGAATATGAAGTCACAATTGGGTGTTACTAATGAAAAAATCAAAGTTGTCGCTCATTTTAATATGTGGATGACCCCTAATTCAAAATTCGACGACATTTTCAGAAAGTGCATTCAATTTCCTGTTGTTTGGTGTCTATTAAATTTTTCTGCATCAATTAATAACGAAATACCATCAAGTGCTGCGTTTTTTCCCCCGACTGTACAATGCTTGTATTCTTGAATAATAATAATAATAATATAATAATAATAATAGTAATAACTTGATGTTTCTTTTTTAATTGTTTTTTGCTTAATTTGTTTGTTTATTTTACTCTAATAATTTTGGTACGCGTATATTTAACTCTGGGCATATATATATATATATATATATATATATTTGTAAAGATGTCTTCAGATCGAACCGATTTGTTTAAAACTACCCTCGTGGCCTCTAATGGGTGTGTTCTATAGGTTATATACGTACCGAGAAGTGTAATTGGCTGATAATTAGTATGTTAAGCAATAGATGTCAGGTTCACACTCTTAACGGATGAGCATCGTTATCTGCATATGTTTACTGACAAAAACGATTAAACAAAGAAAAGGGCTTTATATGATCTAGTCATTATTATAATTGCCTTATTTGCATGTTTTCAGGCTGTATTTACTTTGGTCTGCTGTGTTTGCAGCAACCTATACTTTTGCAATGTGCATAGTTATAAATAAATAAATAAATAAATACATAAATACATATATAGAAAGAAAAAGGCGGTCGTTTTTACATCAGATAAAAATTGCTTGCTTTACCATGATTGGAAAATTTTTCGCAAAGTGTATGCGTTACTAAAATAACGATGATGTATCTCATGTGCATGAATTTTTTTACTTTTTTTTTTTTTTTTTTTTAAGCAAAATGTTATAATTCTAACAAGTGCTTTTAAAAGTATAATTTTTTTATATTTTTAAACAGAACTCTTTATTACTATACTTTTATATTTACTACATATGTATGATGCGTATGTATACATTTTTATATATACTACATTTTTTTATCGAACTCATTCATTTTTTGATCTTTTACAAAAACTGTAGATGCAATCTGCTTTAAAGTAAACTAAAGCAAAACATGAAAAATATACACTTTGCTGAATACAAGATAAGAAAAAAAAATATATATATATATTAGAAATTGAAACTAGAACAATATTAAAAAAAATTAAATTTTCTCTTATACTCTCACAAAAAATAATTAAGTAATGCATTAATCAATTTTAAAGAAAATGATGAAATTTCCTTGTATTCTAAAGTATTACTTCTTTTCTTTCAAGTATGTATTTTCTTTTCTTTTTTCGAAGTTTTGAAATTTTTTGGAAGTAAAATTTGATATGTTTTCTCTACTTATATTTCCAAAACAAAATCTTATTATGCTTCTGCTTTTACTAATTTTTTTCTTGAATTTTATTAAGAAAATATAAAGTATGATACATGATCTATTTTAAACGTATTTTGAAAAAAAAAATAAATAAATAAACAAAGACGAAGAAAAACATCATCTGAGGAAGATGCTTCCCTCGAGGAATAAATAACTCTTAGATCTTTAAGAAAATAAAATAAATGAAATTTGATAAAACTTTTGTGTAAATTTCCTGAATGTTATATATATATATAAACTAAATATTTGTGGTTATTTAAAAAAAAAAAATATTTACACTAAGGGAGGAAAATAATCCACACTGTAGAAAAAATTATCTTTTGTTTTTGTAATGACTTAAAAACGAATGATTGAAACAAATAAAACTGTTATGTTTGTATAATACGGAAGTCATAACGTGATACCTATGTACATTTTCGATTTAAAAATTCGCTTTGTTACACACTACAAAGTATTTAATAGAATATCTACATTTATTTATTTTATTTTATTTTTTTTAAGTAATATAATGAACACATGTTTTGTATTCTATTATGATTTATTTTAGGAAAAAAAAATTATATTTTAATGTATGAAAAACAAACTATTTATTTGTTAGATCTAAACAATTACTTAATAAAATAAGTATTATGCATTGGATATTTTCACCGTTATATGGAATCACTGTTTTAATGCGCAGTGGTATTTTACAGTTTTTTAACATGAAACTCAAAAATTTCACTGTGCTAAATATCATATATATATATGTATATATATATATATATATATATATATATATATATATATTAAATCTTGAAATATTGTAGGCTGCAAATTTCGATTCCCACCCTTTTTTACAGACTAAACATTTTCGAGCAGATTGAGATTAGGATTATTTTCAAGTCAAGTAAATAAGACATTCTATGATATGCTCTGTGGGATTTAACTTTAAGTAAAAAAAGAAGTTGTGATTACAAAATTATAGATGCTCATGGGAATGGATAGGTAATTTTAACAACATGAATTAAATAAAAGTACCACAAGCGCCATGTAACAAGTCATCTTGAAATGTTGATTGTGGAAATGTCTTAAATACCTCCAAAATAGTCGGTCAGACATCAATTTTTTATTGGCCGAGTTTTATTTCGAGTTAATTTCTTGAGCAGGAAAATTTGCCCGGATCATTGAAAAATTATGCACTCCCAACTTTGACATGAGTGCCTGCAAGATACCCCTATTTCTGTCGGTACAGCGTTGTCGAATTTTTATACGTCAGTCTTAATAGTGCTAAGGGCCTATTTCAGTCGGTTTATTGAATGGGGATTTATTGAATGAAGTCCCCCCAAGGCACAACTTTGACATGAGTCCCCCCCAGGCACAACTTTGACATGAGTCCCCCCCAGGCCCAACTTTGACATGAGTCCCCCCCAAGGTACCCCTATTTCAGTCGGTACAGCGTTGTCGAATTTTTATACGTCACTCTTAATAGTGCTAAGGGCCTATTTCAGTCGGTTTATTGAATGGGGATTTATTGAATGAAGTCCCTCCAAGGCACAACTTTGACATGAGTACCCCCCCCAGGCCCAACTTTGACATGAGTACCCCCCCCAGGCGCAACTTTGACATGAGTCCTCCCAAGGCCCAACTTTGACATGAGTCCCCCCAAGGCACAACTTTGACATGAGTCCCCCCCAGGCACACCTTTGACATGAGTCCCCCCCAAGGTACAACTTTGACATGATTCCCCCCCCAAGGCACACCTTTGACATGAGTTTCCCCCAAGGCACGCCTCCCCCTCATTGGGAAAAAGAGAAAAAACTTTGTTTTGCGGCTATAAGACAGTTTGGACTTCCAACGTTATTTGTTACAGTATCTGCAGCTGAAACACATTGGTTTGATTTAATGAAACCTTATCATGGAATTTAGATCGTCACGAATTAACTAAAGAAGAATTTGTCGATATTAACAAGTTTAGCAGTAGGGCTCTGGCACTAAATTAAAATCTGTCAATGTCAGATTTTCATGTTTTAAATAATGAAATAATGTCGTGTCTGTATATTTTTTTTCCGTAGCGTAAATTAGTTAATTAAATTAGTTGCAAAAAATTATATCTAAGTAAATTATACAAAATATTTTTTTTTTATCAAAAAATTATATTTATTATATACTAACTATATATACGTCTTCTTATTATATACGTCTTCGATCACCAGCTGGTTCACGATCATTGAAAAATCACACCGTTTTAAACTCTCGCTCGGTGGCGGCAACTTCGGCGCCTTTTCCTCACTTTAGAACCTATAACATCTTGCTCGCTCATTGTGCAAATACCTTTGAAAATTCTAATTGTTACAAATTTTAAAACGTTAATGCTCCATCTAGTGACAGAGATTTGAATCAGCATTATACATATATTTAAATAAATTCTAATTATTATTATACTTTATGTGTATTTGCATTTTATTTGATTTAGTTTTACAAGTCAATTAGAAAATTGGAACATGAAATAAAGTCTGGGTTCTATGGCACATTGCTCCAGTATTCTGCTAACTAATTTAAGTAGTCTGATTTATTTTTACCACTACTCACTCATAAAAAAGAAATTGAAGAAGGTAAATCTATACACAATGACTGGCGTATCGAACCTTCAATTTTCCAGCAATGTTCGTGGCACTTTTACCGACCAGGCTAACACAGTAGAATAAAACAACTCAAAATCTTTCAGGATTTTATTCTAAGAGTGACCGTGTGAAATGTATCTTATTTTTATGGAAGTTAAATGAATATATATATATATATATATATATATATATATATATATATATATATATATATATATATATATATATATATATATATATATATATATATATATGTAATCCAGATGAAAAACTGAAATATGAGAAAACTTATTTTGCAAGTTGCAATAACAAAGGACTGTCTCTTGCATCCCTTGTAGAAGTGTATAGAATTTTACTATGTGCTATAGTGGTACTGTAATTTACAAAATAATGCATGGAAGTTTCACTTTCAGTATTTCACGGGATATTTAGAAAAATAATCCAAATTTATGGAACCCTGTAAATTTTATGACAAAATATCAGTGATCAAGTTAAGCTATGTGTGTTTATATAACCTCAGAATTAAGATGTATTTTCCTATAATTGAAAATATATAGAGCTTATATATAGTATATATATATATATATATATATATACCGACCAAACGTCCCCATTTTCTGGGGACAAATGGGGACGCCCTTTTTTTTAAGGCATTATTCTAAGTTTTACTAAATTATTAATCAGTAACATTTTATTTTTAGTCCTTATTTATTAGAAATGAAAAAATGCATCCATAATTTCATAATTGTAGCCATTTTTTATGCTTCTCTATTATAAAGGTACTTTGATCTGGTCAGCCTAAGTATATATATATATATATATATATATATATATATATATATATATATATATATATATATATATATATATATATATATGAGCTTTATGTATTTTGAATTATAGGATATATATATATATATATATATAGTTTGGTTTTAGTGCCATCGACCATATTCATAGAAATAGAGAAATTATTGTAAAAAGTAATGAATGCGAACCCCCTCTGTGTGTGGCTTTTGTGGACTACGAAAAAGCTTTATACTGCGCATCATCACTAGCAGTTATGGCTGCATTAAGGAATACTAATATTAATTCAGGATATATCCACCTTATTGGAAATATTTACACAGAATCTACAGCCAAATTAAAACTCCATAAAAAAAGCAATGCATTCAGAATTAGAATGAGTGTAAGATAAAGAGACACAATTTCCCCCAAATCTCTTCAATGCAGTACTACAAGAAATTAAAAAATAAATAAATTGCGAACAGAAAGGCATAAAAATTGATTGAGAGTTTATAAATTATTTCAGATTTGTGGAGCATAATGTATTTCTTGCCTCCTCATTTGAGGATTTGCAAGAAATGCTACAGATATTGAACAAAGAAAGAAAGCTTATTGAATTGAAAATGATCCTCAGCAAGACAAAAGTTACTTCAAATTCCTTTGTGTCTCCAAGGAAGATCACTGTTGAGAGGGTTGAATTAGAAACGGTATGCAGATATACTTATCTGGGACAAGTTCTTACGGTTTAACGGGGTGCATGTTAGGATTCACTCGAAGAGACAGAAAGCGAAACACTTGGATTAGGAATCAAACCAAAATTACTGAGTTTATTTTTGGAGTCAAGAAGCTAAACTCAGTATGGGCTGGGCACCTGAGAGAAGAAATGATGATAGATGGGCCACCAAAGTTTTATTTTGAAAACCAAGAGATAAGAAAAGACCGAGGAAGAGACCATTGTGTCGTTAGAGACATGAAATCGTGAAGTTTAGAAAAGCAGAATGGAGAAAAATTGCAGAAAAAGTAGCGGTTTTGAATCACCTAGAAAAGGCCTTCATCCTGTATTGGATTGATAAAGGCGGAAATTAATGTTGATGAGGATGATGTTGATATATAGTTTAGAATTTTTATATGAAATTTTAACTGACAGACTTTTCACATTGACATATTTTTCAATATTATACTTAGCATATTCCTCACCCCTACCCCCACCCCCTCCTCCAAAGTAAAAACTTCGAAATGTTTATTTTTTGTTTTCATACTTAAATAATTCGCATAAATTTATGTTGGGCACACTCTAACAGCTGCGTAAAAGTGAGAATTTAATTTGTATATAAAAACACTAATATAATTTCTAATGCATTTTCTTATAATTGCAGTGGATATCCAGGGCAATGCCAGTTTTTTATTTTCCACGGGATGAGTGAATATTTCTGTACGCCAATCACTATATACTATGTATCTAATCATATCACTATACATCTAATTCTCTCAAATTCAATATATATATTAAATATCATTAGGTAATTTGAATTTATTATAATTTCATTTTTTTTTTCTTTTTCTCAAAATTAATTCTTTCTAAATATGTTCCTTCTGAAAATTTAATTATTTATGTATAAAGAAAACGGTATCAGAGTAATAAAAAATTTTACTCTTACCTTATCTTTTGAAATAATTCACTGTTGAAATAAAAAAAAAGAACTAAAATCTCTCTAATATTTTAGTAAAATCCCATCTTGGTTTTCGGTAAAAAAAGAAAAAAAGAAAAATCTGAGAGAAAAGAAAAATTCCCCTGCCGCACAAAGCAATTTTAGATTATTGACCGCCGAAGATAAAAACTGAATATCTTTTAACGATTTTCCACTTCCAAAATGTGTTAACAAGGATAGTACACATATATCATTTCAATCGGAGATTTTTCATGTTGATGCATATTTATTCGTTCCTTTTAATGATGCTGAATCAGACATGAAAGCTAAAATTTTGTTTTTTTTTTCTTACGTCAAGCTTATTGGGTTATAAAGAAAAGGTTAATTTGGTATAATATGGAAAGAATGTTTCATTATTGTGTAGGATAGAAAAATCGCTTTTTAACTGTTTTTTTTTAATAAATGTCTATTTAAATCATTTAGGAATTGAAAAAAGTAAATTTCTTGAAAAATGTAAAGTCTTTTGTAAGATTACTTTAAAATAAAAATCATTCTAAAAATGTTTTTTTACGAGCAAAATTATTATAAAATTTTATTTATTTTGTCAAATTTATATTCAATGGGCTCTTTTAGAAATCAAGTTTGAGTTATTCCGTGTAAGAAAGTATCTTAAAATAAAATTTATTATATATATATATATATATATATATATATATATTACGAGCAAAAACTATTTCAAAATTTTATTTATTTTGTTAAATTTGCATCCAATTTTTTTTTTTTTTTTTTTTTTTTGTAAATTAGATTTTAGTAGTTCGATTGTGTGTAAATATTTTAAATTCCTGAAAAGAATTCTATATATTATTTCAGTTTTTAAACTATTTAAACACAATTTAAACACAATTTAAACTAAAACTCTCTTAAATCTAAATTGAATATATATCTTTTATTTTATCTATTTATTTATTTATTTACTTTTTAACAGAAAAAAAGAAAATTAACTCACGATAGTTGCATAATAATCTTTAAATGTAATTAAGAATCGACTTAAACCCTTTATTTATTGACGGTACTTTAAAATACCATTAGTTTAAAAAGAACATAAAATCAAACCTATGAAAGAAATGTAAAATATATTTATAAGAATAGTACTTATGTACCTCACTTTAAACTTACTGCATGGCACTAGCCGCTACATGTGGTCTTTTTTTGTTCCAGAAATAATTTATGGACTACTTTTGGTGGTTTTGCTTTTTCATATTTTTAATGATCTCCACATGTGCTATAAGTAATGCCTATATTGCATAAAAAATCTACCATTAATTTTAGCCGAATATGAAGAATATAAACAGTAAATATTATTTTTTTACCCTTTTCAGGTCTTTATACCTTTTACAGTCGGTAACAAAAGTGTCCGAACACTAACAAGAATTCCTATGTAAAAAAAGTACACTTCGTACAGTTTTGTTAAATAAATGCTTAGACAGTCTAAGAACACAATTTGATAAGAATTTATTTAATAGAACCTTATGAAGTGTACTTTTTTTACGTAGGAATTTTTGCTAGTGTTCGGTCATTTTTGTTACTGTATTGTTGTATGTTACTATATTGTTTTGTTACTGCATTGTTACTGTTTGTTGACTGTACGCCCTGTGTGTACTAATGGAATGATAAAGTACAACCTCTCACTAAATCGTCATTAATTACCAGTGTGAGGTTCTATGCACAATTTTATTGATGTATACGTCTTTAAAACATACACTTAAGTAAATAAAAAAATATGTTTCAAATACCTTTTTTGTCTGTTTCATAATTTTCTAGGTAAAACATTAAAACAAAATAAATATCTTTTAGTGTAATGCATGGCAAAATATTTCAGTAAAGTTTATTTAGTGGCGAATCTATTCTTTATTTTATTTTATTTTTATAAATGTCTCCTCCAGAGTGATACCTTAGATAGTAAAAATGTTTATATAAAATATGTTTCATAAATTTCTTTAAAACAGTTTATGACAAATGATTGCAGAACGTATCTGAATTCATTTGTGTAGCTCTGTATGCAAATTACTAATTTTTACTATCAGAAGTGTTTAAGAAATATTTTAGTTTCTTATAGACAAAGTACGCATTTTAAATCACATTTAATGTGTTATACACTTTAAAGTAACAAAAATTCAGTAAATTATTAAACATGACTTTACGTGACTATGAAAATATTTTTGGAAACATATGGTAGTCGTTGTTAAGTTTAAATGTATTTAAAAAAAAAAAAAAAATCAAAACTTGTTGCTGGTTAAGCATAAGTCATTAATGTAATGGAGACAGACACACACACAGACATACACACACATACACGCAGACACACACACACACAGACACACAGACACAGACCATTTGCTAAAAACATGATTTTCGTATTCAGGGGACCTCAGAACATGTAAATACTAGTGGATCTGCAGATCAGGAGCCTCAACGTCCTATTTGCATCAGACATTTTTCAATAGGTCATTTTTATTTATTTCTTATTATATAATAGTATATATTCATTCGATCGACTTATTACCATAATCAGATACATTCCTGAGGGGGGCTGCCGCCCCCCTCAACCCCCCGCTGTATCTCTCTTTCTATACCTATTTGTATATCATATAAAGTGTTACGGAATTGTAAATAATTGCATTTATTTTTGTATAAATTTTTTCAAAGAGGCTTAGTAAGTCGATAAAATGCTAATTTTGTGCATTTCTAGTCGTTCTAGCGTTAAAATAGCCTAATTTTCCTTTAAAAAGGAATTGAAAAGCTCCAGTAAGGGAAGAAATGGATTTGGCGCCAAATTTGGCGACTGTTTCCCTCCTTGGCGATTTTTTTGGCGACCTTGGCGAGAAAGTCCTTATTAGGGATATACCAAATATGGAAGCTCTAATCTCTTTGGCTGATGAGATACGATAATTTTCCAGAACAGTCTGTGTTCGATAGAATAGTATAAAAGTAGCATTTTTTTAGCCAAGGCTTCCAATCTCAGATCTGTGTCGGTTTCTTCAAATGCTTGCTTTGCTTTGAGCCTCTTTGAATGAGACTTGCTTTATGTGTTATTGCTAAAGAGTTTGTACTGTTGTTTTGCTGTTAACGGCTGTTGTTTAAGCTCTGTTTACTGGTTGAATTGAAGCTGATACTTGGTTTATAGACCTGTATTCTTCTGGAACTTTCTGTGAATAAATCACTGAATTTTTGCAAGTTTCGCCTTTCATTCTCGGACACCTTACAAACCCCCAAGTACGCAACAATATGCAAAACGACGGTCTTGTATTATTTCCCGGAAATTCATAAATACCGAATTTCACACAAAAAAAAAATGACATAGCATATCGGAAATATTTTGCGTAACCTTTAAACTAATTATCAATTCTATGCCCACAATTTTCAACATGAAAACAGGCTTTTAAAGTTCTAATAAAATTTCATTATATTTGATGGGGTGTAACTATGTTAAAATACACTTTTAAGAAATACGGACTATACACCATAAAAGTACGAAATTCCTTTATGTATCCCGGAAAAGTAGCCACAGTCGATATAAACGCCAATAATAAGAATAAATCTAATTAATTATAACTCATTAATCTTTCAAACTAATTTGACATCATTTGGATGATTACAGTACATACTCGGAATTATTTTGTGTGGTCCCATAAATTATTTAGTCTATACATAACCGTTTTTTAGAGTAAACATGATTTTAAGCATCTTTATAATGTATGTTAACTTTATTAAGTTCAATTCAGCATAAACGCATTAAAGTGCGCGCTTAAATAAAAAATTCGTCCATAGACTCTAACGTTACGAAATTCTTTCGTGTGTCTTTGTAAACGAACCATAAACATTGTATACACCAGTTAAAACTATTCAGCTTATTTTGCGTTTAAAATTAATAATTGTTCTAAATTTAACATCGTTTGGATGACTAAGTGACATTGTCAAAACACTTTTGTAAGGTCCTGTACATTAATTAGAAAGCTTAAGAGCACATATTTTCTTCAAGCAACATAAGTTTAAGCATCTTACTCACGTACTCTAGTTTCATTTTCTTCATTGCAAAGTAATGATATTAAAATGCGTTTAAACGAAATTCACCCCATACGCCGTAATGTTAAGAATTTTGGCGTGTCCCTGTACACAGTTTATAAAAAATATAGCAAGGAAAATTATACAACTACTTATATGGAAAGCTAGAATGTGTGCGCCAATTTGCAAGTCAATCGAAGGATTTTTGCGGCCGCTATTGCGGTACATACAAATTCTTCCCATAGGCCGAAAGGATAAGAAAAATTTTGGCGTGACCCTTTACACGAACAACAAAGGGAATACACACCTAACACTACACAGCTAATTCCGTTGGGCTCGTGAATATGTGTACCAAATTGCAAGTCTATAGCGTTATTTTTGGGGCTGCTATCGCGGTACATACAAATTCTTCCCATAGGCCGTAATGATAAAAAAAACTTTGGCGTGTCCCTGTACACGAACTACAAATGGAATGCACACCCAAAACTATACAGCTACTTTCGTGGGGATCATGAACATGTGTACAAAGTTTCAAGTCAATAGCGTGGTTTTTACGGCCGCTATCGCACGACAGACAGACGGACGGACCGACGGAACCCAAAATCCTTTTGAGTCTCAACAGAGGGCCTCCACTGACGTTTCGGCAAAAATTGAAGTCAATAGCTTGATTTTTGCGGCGGCTATCGCAGTACATACAGATTCTTCCCATAGGCCGTAATGATAGAAAATCTTTGGCATGTCCCTGTACACTAACTACAAATGGAATACACACCTAAAACTATACAGCTGATTCCGTTGGGCTTATGAACATGTGTACCAAAATGGAAGTCGAAAGCGTGATTTTTGTGGCTGCTATCGCGGTACATACAATTTCCTCCCATAGGCCGTAATGGTAAGAAAAACTTTGCCGTGTCCCTGTACACGAATTACAAATGGAATACACACCCAAAACTATACAGCTGATTTCGTGGGGCACATGAACACGTGTACCAAATTGCAAGTCAATAGTGTAATTTTTGTGGCCGCTATCGCGATACATACAAATTCCTCCCATAGGCCGTAATGATAAGAAAAACTTTGGCGTGTCCCTGTATACGAACTACAAATGGAGTACATACCAAAAACTATACAGCTGATTTCGTGGGGCTCATGAACACGTGTACCAAATTTCAAGTCATAGCGCTATTTTTGCGGCCGCTATCGCGCGACAAACAGACAGACAGACACACACAGCCCAAAACCGTTTTGAGTCTCAACAGAGGGCCTCCACTGACGTTTCGGCAATAACAAAAACTCGCGTTCGAAAATTTGACCCAAAAACAATACTTTCTCTACCTTATGGGTAAGAGAAAATAAAAATACTAAAGTTGTTGCTAGTTAAGTATAAAAGTCATTAATATCAGGGAGATCCATAAAGTAACGTTTCAGACAAACTCGTGATATTTTTACAGAGCAAAAGAATGTTGAAAATTTTTTGAATTTTGAAATAAATTATAAGAAAATAAAACATTAAAAATCCATAATTAAAAATCCATAATTAAAATAGTTAAATAAAACAGTTTAAAATCCAAAACATGTTTCTAGTTAAGCATAAGTCATTGAGACAGACACACACAGAGACATACACACAGGCAGGCACACACACACACACACAGACATACACATAGGCAGGCACACACACACACACACGCACAGAGACCATTTGCTAAAAACATGATTTTCGTATTCAGGGTATCTCAGAACATGTAAATATAACAAAAACTCGCGTTCGAAAATTTGACCCAAAAACAATACTTTCTGTACCTTATGGGTAAGAGAAAGTAAAAATACTAAAGTTGTTGCTAGTTAAGTATAAAAGTCATTAATGTCAGGGAGATCCATAAAGTAACGTTTGAGACAAACTCGTAATATTTTTACAGAGCAAAAGAATGTTGAAAGTTTTTTGAACTTTGAAATAAATTATAAAAAAATAGTTTTTAAAATGTAGCTCTAAAACTATTCGACAAGAAGTATTATGTTCTGATTTTCACTTTGTAAAGTAAATAAAAAATGGTTTTTATGATTATAAAAGGGTATTAACATTTTTATAAAATATTAATAACGAAATATGAAATTTGATTTAGAAAATAGTTCTTACACATAATTTCTCTTGCGAAGTATTTCAAATAATATATTATCTGTAACATACGAAAAACTTTCACTCTACACAATTGAGTATGTCAATACAATAAAAAAAGAGTATATATATATATATATATATATATATTCAATAATAATGATTTTTTTTCTTTTGAAATATAGTGGTAAATAAAAGGAGACAAAAAGTCTATTTAAAAGTGACGGATTAATATACATAAAAATATACCCATCAGCCATTTTATACACCCTTTATATTTTAAAAGATATACTCAACGTTACGACAAATTATTATCAATCTTTTTTTTTTTTTGTTATTATGTTTTACATATTTACTTTTGGCCTCATGAACGAGATTTAAATTGTATATTTAGACATTTTTTCTAGAATTAAAATAGTATATTTATAATTATATCTGACAACCATTTTAACTAGATTTTGTATTTTAAAGGATATAACCATAGATATAAATAATTGATACGATTTTGTTTGTTTATTCTTTTATGGCATGTTTTAAGTATTGGGAGTTTTCTAATTTAAATTGTAGATTTATAGAAATTTTCTACTCACCTAAAATAAAAACTTACAAGTTACTCTCAAACTTACAATGACGCTTAATGTAGATGATCAAAAATTTTACTTTTGATCATCTACATAAAAATAATTGAACATTTTGAATAATTGAATAAATGTGCTAAATCTAATACATTACAAAAAATTGCAACTTTATTAGGTCATTGAATTTATTTTCATAAATGTATCCGCGGTTAATAAATATTTTCGAAAAAAAAAAAAAAAAGACAAATGTTTAATGAGAGGTACTTCTATTAGGTGTGTTGAAGTAAAAAAAAAAAAAAAAAAAAACTGATTCAGCATGGAATTATTTGCACAAAATTGTCTACTCCATCCCTTCTCTGGTAAATATAACAATTAAAATCCAAATGCAAAAAAGAACTTTCTAATTCTTGCTCCAGCATCCATATTTTGCAAACAGGCATACAAAGATACATAAGGTTTAAATAATATAAACTTGTGAAATTAGTTCTCTTTAAAATTTACAAACAATTTTTAAATATTTAACTTAAAAGAATTATCTATATCAACAAGAGAGTCAGAAAGTTTGTAAAAAATAATTAGTGTAGATTTTTAAAAATATCAATTTAAAATCATCAAAAGAAAGACTACCGTTAATTTTCCATATAACTTTTGACATAGATACTCTAATCACTGAAATAATATAGGTAAAAATTTAAACAAACAAAAATACTTTATGATGGATACTTTGATTTAAAAATAAAATAAAATAAATAAATAAATAAATAAATAAAACAAAATAAATAAATAAATAAATAAATAAATAAATAAAACTAAATAAATAAATAAATAAATAAATAAAACTAAATAAATAAATAATAAATGACGTTGAAAAAAATTAAAAAATGACTACAAAATTTTCTTCTAAGAACACAAAAATGTCCTCTATTTCGTACAAATCTTTTCATAATATTTTACGAAAGACATGATATTCGACGAAAATAAATGCTTTAAAATATCTTTTTAAAACACTTCAAATATTAATCAAAATATTTGAAAATTTCTAGTAAAACATTGAACGATTACTTCAAGAATTGCATATTTATTCAGTCAAATTACAACTCACACATTTTAACTCTTTATTATTGAAAGTGCGTAAAAATATTTGCTCTTAGTTTCTTATAGACAAATTACACATTTTAAATCGCTGTTAATGGGCCATTCACTTTAAAGTAACGAAAATTCAGTAAAACATAAAACATGACTTTACGTAATTATGAAAATATTTTTGGAAATATATGAAGGAACCCGTTAAACTTGAAAGTATGGAAAAACTCTTAAATTTGTTGCTAGTTATGTATAGTTCATTAATGTCATGGAAATTCATAAAGTATCGTTTTAGACAAACTCGCGGTATTTTTAAGGAGCAAAAGAATGTTAAAAATTCTTTGAACTTTAAAAGTAATTATAAAAAGTAATTTTAAATAATATCACTAAAATTATTCGAGAAGAAGGATTGTGCTTTAGGTTTTTTACGTAGTAAAGTAAATAATTATTATTTTTATTATTATTATTATTTCATAAAACAGAATGAGTTTTTCTTTTTTTTCTTTTTTCTTTCTTTCTTTTCTTTTTTTCTTTTTTTTTTTTTTTTTTTTGTAAAAAAGAAAAATGATAATATACCTTTTTACTTTCCAAATACTATAGCCCCGAAAGAATTGTAATCATGTTAAAAGTCCAATTTTATGATTTTGTTTTTTCTGCACGTTTTGAGGTCACCTTAATTCATATTTAATGTTTTTACGATGATGGATGTGTGTACGTATGTAAGTGAATACGATAGCGTTTAAACGTTTTGTTCGAATAAGCTGTAAGTTCGTACGTACGTTATAGGTCACAATAGCACGAACCTTATTGATTTTTGTGAATCTAGCACTAATCGTTTTTTTACAGTGGCATTATTAATTAATTAGATAAATGCATTATCATTATGGCCTATAGGCCCAAATTCATTAAAGTGCGATTGCGTGTAAATACCTAGCTAGACTGAGCTACAAATTTATGCACATGTTATAGATAACTGTTGCACAAAATGTGTAAATTTTGGTGAATCTAGCTCTCACAGTTTTTTTTTTTTTTTTTTTTTTTTTTTTTTTTACATTGATACAAAGAAAAGTTCGTTGTCAATATGGTGTACATGGGACCAAATATTTTAAACTGCGATAGCGGCTAAACGTCTTATTTAATTGAGCTTAAAAGTTATATACATGTTATACATAAAGAATAGACACAAAGAAAAATTCTTTATCATTATGCGTTATAAGCTCAAATTTTTTAAAGCGCTATTGCGTTTAAACTACTTATTTAAATGAACTGAAAATTCATAAACATGTTACCAGTCACAGTCGCAAAAACCATTGATGTTTTGGTGAATCTAACACTTATACCCTTTTACACTGGAACACAAAGGAAACTATTTTACCATTGTGTCTTGTGGGTTGAAGTTATTTAAAATACGATAGTCTAAGTGCCTCATCCGATTGGTCTGAAAATTTATATGCATGTTATAGGTAACCATAACATGAACTATATTGATTTGGTGAGACTAGCACTTATAGATTTTTACAGGGACACAAAGAAAATTTATGATTATTATTTATGGACTCAAATTATTTGAAGGGCAATAGCGTTAAATTAAGCAACATCCTGTATGAAGAAGAGTACTCATACACCCTATCATACTTTTATCTTACTTTAATTTGTTTATAAAAGCATTAATTATTTAATGTTCGGAAAGTCGAGTGGAGTCGCTTCAGATTTTTTCATTCAGACACCACTTTCTACAGGTCGCGAAATATTTAAAATAATGTATTATATATCATATAAGCAAAAGTCTTGCACTACACAATTAAGTATGTCTATGAAAAAAAAAAAAAAAAGGCTATTAAAAAGAGCCGAATATATTTATGTTTATAAATATACTCGATGTTCATTTTATACAGCATTATTATTTCAAAAGATATACCCGATGTTACGATTAATTATTCTGAATTTGCTTTTCTTAATATTAATATTATTATTATTATTATTATGGTATGCTTTAAATATTTACTTTCGGCCTTATGAATTAGATATAGACAGTAGATTTAGACATATTTTGCTAGAATCGAAATATTTATAATTGTTCCTAACAAACATTATAAGTAGCATTTATGTTTCAAAGAATATAACTGTTTTATGAATAATTGCTACGATTTTGCTTTTTATTATTATTATTATTATTATTATTATTATTATTATTATTGTTTTGATTATTACTTTCATTTATTTATTTATTTATTTATTTGTATGTATTTATTTTTATTGGACAAGGCATCCTGGACAAGGCATGAATGTGTTATCTCTGTTAAACGTAGCAATGACTGGTCATTGAATCACAAATGGCTATCTTCACAAATGGCCTTCAATTCAGCAACCTCCCGGCCAATTCTTAGTCACAAGTACCGTTCAATTGAAAATAGAAAAATGTATTTGAAAATTTACGTAAACAAAAGTACTTTATAACGAATACTTTCAATCGAAATTTCAAATATATTTCTAAAATGGCGTGTGTTATTAGTCTAAAAAGATATTCTGAAAAAAAAATAATAATAGTGTTTGAAATTTGGAAACAATTATTAAGAAAAAAAAAAGTTTCTCCAAAGTTTTTATTAAAACGAATTCTAACTTAAAAATAAAATAAAAAATAAATGTATGACATCTTAAAATTAAAAAGAAATTCCACGAAATTTCTGTATCTAATGCTATTCTTTCTAAATAAAACAAATGAAGGTGTTCAGATTTTGCCTTATCTTACAAATTAATATTTTTTAAACATTTTGAGAAAATAATCTCGTCACAATACTTACTCAAGTGTTCCAGATATGATATTTTTAGAATTTATCTTCATTTCCCCAATCTTATAAATGTTTTAGTTAAAAGAAATTATTCTTTAATCTATCACATTATTTAGTAACATAATACAGTTGTGATAGTTTATAAAAATAGGAAATTAAATATATTTTGAAACGCAATTACGGTTGATAGAAATTATTGTCAATAATCCTAGTACTGATAAATATAATTATTTCCCTTTTATGCAATAGAAAACAAATTAAAAAGAAATGTTTTTATGTCATATCAGATTATATATATATATATATATATATATATATATATATATATATATAAATAATAGATAACGTAATACAATTTAATCTTAAAATTTAGCAATTAATAGAACAAAAACAATAACAGCACACTAAAATATAGAACTGAATTTAACATAGAGGAAAGAATGACACAAAAAGTTGCGATATAGATTAAGAACCAATGAGTTACGATAGTAACTTAAAATACTTACGCCGTCCTGAATGATAATAAAAAAGGACCATTAAACTTATGAGAGAGAAAACAAATAATGAATTGGATATAAATGCTTAAAATTAGAAGCATACGTATCGAGGGGCGCATACTTCATAAAGCTGTGAAATCTGCAACGATTTCGTAAAACGATATAGCTAATCATAGCAATTTATATCATTTCACGCCCCGATCGAAGCAGCAAGAACCATAAAGAATGAGAAATAAGTGAAATATTAAATTAAAACAAAGGTTAAATAAAGATTAATTAAAATCTTAATGGAAACCAAAGTGATAACATGAAAGAAGCAGAGTGACCACATGTATAACAGTTAATACAAACTGGAGAAAAGCATGATGCCAAAACCTAAATTGAAGTTAAAATAAAAGCTCGACATATATCGATTAATCGAATATACTTCAGAGCAATTTCATTAAAGATAAAATACACAGAGTAAATATTAAATGATAATGTTAAAATAGATTTTTAAGTTAATTAAAATTAAAAATAGTAGAGTTAAATTAAATCGTACCATAAACATTAATAATTAAATCGTTTAAGTTAAGGACTGAAGAATGAATGCATAAGACATCAGAGTGCAAACGCCATCTTTCGGTTAGCTATAAAAACAAGAAGTCAGTTAAATTATTTCAGAAGAAAAAGCCAGTGCAATAAGGAGTGTAATTAAGATGTATTGACTGAAAGATTAAGATAATTTAGAAGTATTGACTGCAAGATTAAGATAATTTTTAGCACCGATCAAGTAATAAGAAGAATTTTTAGCACCGATTAAGTAATAAGAAGATTTGAACTTAAATGATTAACACAAAATTAAGTAATCTTGGAGTCAAAGTATTAAATGTTAAGTTATAAGAAGACTCAATTACAAGCGATAATGCCAAAGAGCACACATATAAGGATAAACATTATAAGGCAGTCATCAATAATTACAATTATAATTTAAAAGATTTATATATATATATATATATATTATGCTATAGAGAAACAAAACACAGGATATTTTTATTAGAGCGGACCGATAGATTTTAATAAACATCGATGACGAAGAAATCTTAATTGATGACGTCACACAAGGTGACACAGACTTAAAAACAAAATCTTTAAAAAATGTCATTTTTATTATATGATGCATAAAAATAAAACAGTTCAACAATGTCGACAAAAATTTCCAGATCAAACCCGAGTCATAAAACTTTGTAACAACATCTGTTAGGGTGAACGGAGAGGACATCTAAAATTTACCTTTTCTGAGCAAATGCTAGTGATGAAGTGATCAAGATATCAGTCGTGAAGACTGATAGAAAACTCTCGTCAATCGAGAATTGGTTGGTTCAAAATTATGCCAAAAGGAATGCTAAACAATTTATTTGTTCACCTATATTTTAAAACAAATAATTTGGAAATAATCTAACCGTTAAAAAAATCCAGAAAGTCTATTTGATGAAAAGGGAATGTCAATAGTTAATTAAAGAACGATCGGCAGATGATAAATTTAGTTACACTGCTTTGCATGAAAATTGCCCTGCACACCATTTTTGCAAAAAGACGCCCCCCTATTTTTATCATAATTTTATGGCTATAAATTTGATTTTTAGGATGAGAAAGGATTATTTTAACTGTTAAATATAATTTGAGGGGCTACATAGTTGGAAAACTCTAAACATTTCTAGAACGTTTGCGGCAAGGGAAATTTTATGGGGGGAGGGATTTGGCACTGAAATTATGTATTACATTTATTATATATTTTTTTAATCTATTATTAATTTTATTTATTAAGCAATATATCATTTTGTTTTTAATTGTTAAATTAATTATCTTTCTTTCTCCAAATCAAATTCGTGGCCATAAAATCACCGAACTGTGATAAAAATTGGGGGATGGGGTGGTGTCCCGAGGAAACGGTGGGTGACTGGGCAAAATGAGAGCAATATTCGGATTCAAGTGGTCATCTTACATAAGAATCTGCAAGAATGGTATCAGGGCTCGAATATATATATATATATATATATATATATATTGCAGCGCTGTGTTATACTTTAAGACATCAGATAGACTGAGAGTTAAATCATTAAAGCTATATTTTTACATGCCGTTAACGTTAATAGCATTTTGAATGTAACCAGAAACAGTTGAATTACTAACGGAGTACCTTTCTTTTGTTTTTATATAGAAATATACTACGAAATACACTGATAATTATTTAAAAAGAAATGATCTGACATGAAATGCAACACATAAAGATTTTATTCTATTCAGGAAGAAAATATGAATTAAACTACGTTTCGACTCCCTAGTACAAAAATTGCTTTATTGTAAAAGGAGGACAGTAGGTTTTCTATTGTTTGTGAATAAAAATTGGAGTTTCAATTTTATTAATTAAATGAATTATTTTAATTTCAAATTGTACTTTTTGTATTTAATTATACCTTTTAAAATTTTTACATTAAATTAATAGTTTATAAAAAATATGTGGGATACTCACTCAAATATATATCTATATATATATATATTCATTTGGATTAAGAAGTAAAAAAAATAATTCATTATATTAACCAAAATAATCTGGTGTGTCACTCACACGACTTTCTCTTACCCTGAAATTTAATACTATAAATACAGGTTGCAGATTAATAGGTAAGATAACGAGTACTGTTATGTAAACCTATGTTAAACAATTCATATTAGGCTTCTGAAGAGTTTTATATGATAATTAGTTTTGTGTGAGGGGGCTACCGCCCCCCTCAACCCCCCGTTTCATTAATTCACCGACATTTGTAAAGAATTTAATTCGGCTATTAAAAAATAATTCTGTTTTTAAAAAATAATTTATTAACATTTTTATTTAAAAAAATTATGTTTTATGATAATGTAGACGACTTCCGTGTTAGAGAAGTAGTATAACACTAAATATCCAAAAAAAAGTTCATTTTGTTCTCAATATTTAAAAAAAAAAAAAAAAAAAAAAAAAAAAAAAAAACGATAACTTTGTTTTAAATTATCGCAGATCGATGGTTCAACCATTCGTTTTAAAGGTATTGGCGAGCACTTTTGAAAGATACCCATCATGATAATTTACTCCTCTCGAGGGGGTCTTCCCCCCCAGGGGGAGGCGAGGCTCCTACATACACACTTTTTTTTCCCTGTTGACTATCTCGATTACAAAAAATATATATTCGTTTCATTTGGTTTAGTGCAGTCTGTAGACGTTACACTCTACTTACCTGCAATTTCCCCCATAGACGTAATGTATTAGAATTCTCTTGATTGTCCCTGTACACGAACTACTTGCTTGATCTTAACGAAAAGCTTACTGTAGCATCCCTATATGATACACATTTAGAATACCCAGTTTGAACTTTCTGCTATAATTTGTTTTTCAGATATGCTGATAACAGACAGACACACAGACACACACACAGACATACAGACATACACACAGACCATTTGCTAAAAACATAATTTTCGTATTCAGGGGACCTCAAAACGTGTAAATATAACAAAATCTCGCGTTCGAAAATTTGACCCAAAAACAATACTTTCTCTACCTTATGGGTAAGAGAAAGTAAAAAGTAAAAACAATACTTTCTCTACTTTATGGGTAAGAGAAAGTAGAAAGGCATGTAAGCGCAATTTAATTAAAGATTTTATTTTGTTTTGTTTTATATTATTTATTTAAATATTATTATTATTATTATTATTATTTAACAGAAAACCAATTAAAAAAAAAAAAAAAAAAACTTTGTTTAAATAGAATAATACTTTTTTCTTCATACTGACTTTAACAAGATTATCTCTGTAAAAACCTGTTTAAAAGAGGAAGAAACTTTTTTCATTGGCTTAAATACAAAATTTTCGGATGTTTTCGTTTCCGCTAAATGTCACTTATTAATTAAAGAAAAACAAATGCTGAATTTTAATTTTTAAGCTGTAAAAAGCATCTAATTATAATTTTTATTTTTTAAAAGAGAATCCTTTAATTAAGTTAAATCTAAACTTTCTCTATAAAAATGATTAAGAAAAAAAAAAAAGTTTATTTTATTGATATTTTAAACATAAGCTATCTACAGGTCGCCAAATTCGTATCCAAGTTAAATCTGTATAGATTTTAAATTATGTATCTTACGTATTAAGTTTCATGCAATTTTACGCAATAAAAGTTTGAATATAAACTTCCCATATATAAGGAAAAATATCTCTAATTTCATATATTCACATACAATTTAAGAAAAACATATTTCTACACAAATAGATCGAAAAACTTTAATTTACGTTATTATAACAAAATATTTATTAAAGGTTTTGACAATTTTAGCAAAATGTGAACATATTGGCATTTAAAATATATATATATCTTATTAAAGAAAATATCATTTTATAATTTATTTAAAGATATAATATTTTAGTTTACAATACATTAAAATTACATATAAAGTTCTTACGCAGAAATTATGCATTAAAGAGGTATCATTAAAAAAAAAAAAATGTTCCTAAATTACCAATTGAAGTAGTAAAAAATAATAATAATAATTAAACTAGAAGATGGAATATCAATGGCTTATTAATAAATACCTTTATTCAATATCTACAGGAGAAGTTTTAATTCTGCATTACAAATTTTTAAAAAAGTAAACATTTCAAATCATTACACATTACTTTAATTTTTTTCTTTCATTTTAAATCGGTAATAAAATAGAAATGACATTTTATATATATATATATCAAATTATTTTTTGTTTATTTTTTATTTTTTGTTGCAGTTTTGAAATATTTTTATTTGGCATTCCAATTTTTATTATTTTAAATATCAGATTTGTTATTCTTCTCTGCATTGCTACATTTTTTATAAAGTTTAAGTACTGTACAAAAAGTTAATGCCGAATAAAAATATTTTAAATTTTAATACCAAGTTTCTTTTTCTACAATAATATCTTTACGAAAAAAATTAACAAAAAAAAAAACTATAATCTTGTGTAATCTTAACTTTTTAAAATATTTTCTAAGATATTAATTTAATATTTGAGAGTACACATTTTTTTTTTTCTTTCTAAATAACTACATATTATTATTTTGATGTTCTTTTACAAATGAATTTAAAAAATACATATTTAAAAAGCTATAATATAAATATTATACAAAGTTTCTGTTGCATACTCAAAAGCGATGTAAATATAAAGCAAGGTAGCATTTTTCATCCGTGAAATAGTATTTTTGTGTATAATTTAACAGGTTGAAAAGTTTTAATCACTTTGGTTTTTCAGTTTCTGCTTGCTGTACTTTCTTCAGTATACATGGATTTTATTGAAATTGATACATGATATCCAAATTCAATATGTAATATTCCCTATTGAAAATGAAGTAAATACCACTACTATTTTGTGTACAGGGACACCCTAAAGAATTTCTAAAACACTGAATTCTATGAGAGCTATTACAATTAACAATAATTCTATAGCTTTATTTTGCACAAACCATAAGGATATTGAAATTTATTATTCATATACACACATATATATCAATAAATTACAAGTTTACACAAAAATATTCAGATCCATTCAGATCCAGTGGAAAATTCTGCAATAGTATTGGGGTTTTATTAAAACTATTTAAAATATTTTATCAATATTTAAGAGTAATTATGGTTTGAATTAGCGTATATGACTGTCTTTTTGTCCGCCTGACTGTCAGTTTGCCTATTTCTCTGTTTGCTTTTAGCGTCTGCAAATATTTTAAAAATTCATTCCACATGATATATGGTATTAAAGTTTCCGATGGCGTGTCCCCAATTTACAATGGTATAAATAGCACGACTAGTTTGTGTACAGGGACACCTAAAAGAATGTCATTGTGTTGCGTTCTATAATAGGCATTAAAAAAATAATAATAAACACGTTCAAATAACATCCAGACCATCGGTGGCCTAAGGAAAGAAAAAACCTCATAATGCCAACGTGATGCTGAGGAATGAATAATTTTCCTGAGCTGTGCAAGTCCGCAATCTTTGTCTGATCTGCACCAAATGCTTTGATCTATCATGTAGCCATCCTAATAGGTAACACATTTTGCCAAAGGCTTCAGTTAATTCTTTGAAAATGTTACGATGTATTTTTAGTATTTTTCAGAGCGATAGGAACGACAGTATATTAGTTCAACTTTAGACTACACATCGGCAGAAGCACCATTTCTTTGTCCCGATATCGTTTTTGAGTATGCGTGCTGATTTGCGGCATTCTGGACTACATTGCCCTTTTAGATAAAAAAAAATATTTTACTTCAACTCATATAATTACGAAGCTAATTAACCTTCATTAGATTAAAATTATATACAACGTATGGGATATATGTTATATACTATATAAACTATATAACAGGGTAACAGGGCAGAGAAATAGTGCTGTTGTCGATGTGTAGAGTGCCATAAAAAAGTTGATCTAATAGAAGGATATACTGTCGTTCCTATCAATTTAAAAAATACTAAAAATGCATCGCAGTATTATCAAGCACTAATTAAAGACTTTGACAAAATGTCTTACATAATACGATGGCTACGTGATGGGTCAACTGCTGCACATACAACTTTTTTACATAAAAAAAAATAGTTTACTTCAACTCATATAATTCGGAAGCTAATTAACCTTCATTAGATTAAAATTATATGATCTAAACTATATATACAACATACAGGGTATATATGCTATATACTATATAAACTATATAACAGTATATCGGGGCAGAAAAATGGTGGTGGTGTCGATGTGTAGAGTACCAGAAAAATGTTGATCTAATAGAAAGATATACTGCCGTTCCTATCGCTCTAAAATATACTAAAAATTCATCGCAATATTATCAAGCATTAACTGAAGCCTTTGACAAAATGTGTTACCTAACACGATGGCTACATGATGGGTCAACTACTACACAAAAAAAAATAGTTTACTTCAACTCATATAATTACGAAGCTATTCAACCTTCATTAGATTAAAATTATATGATCTAAACTATCACAGTGTTTAAACGTAGTTATAATAGGAGAATTAAAGTTATTGATATTTTAGAGATCTCGAAAGCATCAATACTGTTTAAAAAAGTATTAAAAAATATCACTTGAGAGAAAAATCTTATCGTTTTTATAAGCTTATTTTCAAACAGGATCTTCAATTAAATAAAATTTGGAACAGTTTGTGTGTGTGTGTTTAAGCAATTATAAAATGATTAAAAATAACCCTATCTTGTTAGGATTGCATTTCCAACTTTAGATCCCCTGTAAGTTTATCGCACAGGTAGCAAATCATCCTGTATCTGGCAGAGAATATATTGTTTTAGGGTCGAATTTTGAAAACTAAGTTTATGTTACATTTACATGTTTTCAGGTTACCTGTAAATCAAAACTTTTATAGCTGTTTTTCTGTATGAGAGTCTGTGTGTCATGTGATCAGGTTGCCTGTGTGGTTCGGGCTGGGCTATGAGTTTTCCATACAGGATTAAATTTAAGTAAACAATGTGGGGTGTGTGTGTGTAAAGTTTATGTACAATATTTACCCCCCCCCCCCAAAAAAAAAAAAAACATTCTTTTCTATTGATTCGTAGTTCATTGCTAAAGTTTACCATAATGACAAAAACAGCTCAGAAAAAAAAAATCACACGCTTATGCTAAGGATTTTTTTTTTTTTTAGTTTAATTTTCAGCTTTACTGTTTTATTTAATCTAACATTCTGAATTCCCCTGAATATAACATCAAATTTTTGGCAGTTTACCTGCATCCATGTCTGCCGTCAGCATAACTTAAAAGTAAGTAATTACACTAAATTCAATTTTTGCGTTTTTAAAAGTTAGGTTAAAGCAATATACATTTAAAAAACTACAAAATTTTACAATCATATTTTTTACAAATATTATTTTAGTTAAAATAATTCTCAAATAATTTATTTTAACATACATCATTTATTCTATTACCAAAAATTTTTATGAAATGGCTTAATTCGTATGAATATTTGTAAGAAGTGCATTTAGAATTTTAATGATTTCTTTTTTTTTATATATCATTTCATCTGTGGTTTATTCCAGGCAATAATAAATAATGCTAATTATTATTATTATGGCTCAAAATTTTCAATTGCTTGTCAAAAATAATAGATTTACAAAAATGTATTGAAACCATATTTGTAAGTAAATATATATCATCTTTATTATAAAAATGTTTATTCTGTGGAAGACATTAGAAATATATTATTATCATATACATATATACATTTTTCTTTTTTTTATATGATCTCAGAATAGCGTATAGAAGTTTTATACACATATATACATTTAAAATCACTTGGCGGCACACTAGGGTTACTCAGCAAGTTCTGTAGGAAAACGTTGACACATAAAAAGAAGGTCCAGTTCACAAAACGTTGCACCAGAACTATCCGCGTTTGTAATGATCGATAGATGGCGCTCTCTGAACACTGCAGTTGTTAGTAAATATAACAGCCACGTGTAATTATTATTCTTTCTCCGCCATTTCATCATGGAAAGTCGATTGCATAATATGAGGATATGCAGTGGTGTGATAATTTCACCTTAGCCCACCAGAGGGCGAGCATTTCATTACAATCGCGGATATGGCACACACAAAATCCCGAGCAGGAAGATCGGAAGTCTCGATAACAGCCGTCAACGAAGTTAAAATTTTTAAACTTTAATTTTTTAACTGTAACAGTTAATTTTTTAACTGTAACTGTATTGAACTTCTCCAGTATACAATGCTGTCTACCCTGCTGGTAATTAACAACACCTGAAGATGCTATATTAATAATAGCGAAAAGCTTTGCGTTTGATTTTAATAAAAACTTTTTATATACGTGTTTTAAAAGTGATTTTATATTTTTTTTTGTTTAGAAAAGTATTAAAAAATATCAGGCGAAAAATAAGCTTATTGTTTTTATAAGCTTATTTTTAAACACGATCTTCAATTAAATAAAATTTGGAACAGTTTGTGTGTGTGTTTAAACAATTATAAAATGGCTAAAAATAACCCTATCTCTTTAGGATTGCAATTCCAACTTTAGATCCCCTGTAAGTTTATCGCACCGGCAGCAAATCACCCTGTATCTGGTAGAGAATGAATTGTTTTTGGGTCGAATTTTCGAAACTAAGTTTATGTTACATTCACATGTTTTCAGGTCTCCTGTACGTCAAAACTTTTATAGCTGTTATTCTGTATGAGAATCTGTGTGTCTGTGTGTTCAGGTTGCCTGTGTAGTTCGGGCTGTGCTATGAGTTTTCCATACAAGATTAAATTTAAGTAATCAATGTGGTGAGTGTGTGTGTGTGTAAAGTTTATACACAATATCTACTCCTCCACCACAATATATATATATATATATATATATATATATATGTATTTCTATTGATTCGTAGTTCGATGCTACAGTTTACCATAACAACAAAAACAGCTCAGAAAAAAAAATACACACGCTTATGTTATGGAAAGTTCTTTTTTTTTTTTTTTTTTTTTAGTTTAGTTTAATTTTCAGCTTTACTGTTTTGTTTAATCTAACATTCTGAAGTCCCCAGAATATAAAATCAAATTTTTGGCAGTTTATTTGCAAAAATTTTATTAAATTATTAGATGTAATTACACTAAATTCAATTTTTGTGTTTTTAAAAGTTAGGTTAAAGCAATATACATTTATCAAAATAACAAATTTTACCATAAAATTTTTTACAAATAATATTTTAGTTAAAATAATTTTTAAATACTTTAATTTAACATACTTCATTTTGTCTATTATCAAAAATGTTTATGAAATGTCTTAATTCGTATGAATATTTGTAAGAAGTGTATTTAGAATTTTAATGATTTATTTTTATTTTATCTCATTTCATCTGTGGTTTATTCCAGGATATAATAAATAATGTTAATTATTATTATTATGGCTAAAAATTTTGAATTGCTTGTCAAAAATAATAGATTTACAAAAATGTATTGAAACCATATTTATATATCATCTTTAGTATATCATCTTTATATATTATCATAGTAAATATATATCATCTTTATTATAAAAATGTTTATTCTGTGGAAGACATTATAAATATATTATTATCATATACATATATACATTTTTCTTTTTTTTATATGATCTCAGAATAGCATATTGAAGTTTTATACAATTAACGCTAGATAATTTCCCAAAATATATTTCAGCCTCAAATAATAAAATTTACAATAAAAGAAAGAATAATCTATTTATTGTAAAAAGGTTCCATAAAAGTAAGCTTAATAATCTTTTGATAGATGGTTATCCAATGAATAAAATATTATTTTCTTCAATGAAACTTTCTATCTTTTCAAATATATCTCGATGAAAGGAAACCTATCACTTTAATGACTTTTCAAACAGTACTTTTTTCTTTATCTTGAAAAGGCCGTGTCGTAATTCATTTCGTCATTACTATCATTTCTTTTCTTCTTGGTACAATATCCAGTTTTTATAAATATAAGGGAAAAAATCTTTTAGTGATTCACAAATAGTTTGATGAATATTGTGAAAACATGTTAGTGCCCTATAATTATTGGTGTATATTCATATTTCAACAGTATATTTTGTAGCATATTCTGTTCTCTATTAAAATAAATTCAGCCTTTTTAATAATTTAACAATACAAATAGTGTAATTAGTACTGTTTTAATATATATATATATATATATATAACTCATTATAATGATTTTCATCTATTTCTTAACCCCTCTATACATTTTTGCCTTGTTAAAAACTAATTTCTTTAATTTCTAATGTTTCACGTTATTCCATTTTAAAAATACATTTTTTTTTTTTTTCGAAAGAGAGAGAGAGAGTTTGAAAATAATCAAGAATATGAAAATAATGAATGAAGAAATGAAAATCATGTCAGTAATTTAAATTTAATAAAATGATTTTTGAATATTTTTTAATTCTATCTTTAAAATGCTACAGCTTCTTCTTCTTCTTTTTTTTCAGTATTACTTTTTTTTTTTATAATGGGACAATAATCATAATAATATATGTCATGTGCAATACAAATTTTACATGCGCTGTATAAGTTTTACATATTGGATTAAATTGGTGATGGATGAAGTTAACATTCGCGTCAGATAAAATGAATGAGTTAAAAATAAATTTTAAACTGCCCTTATAATCCATTTAAAGATTTTAGAACAACTAATATGCATTTATAAAAAATAGGATAAAAAAATATATACAATTCTAAATTTATGTGTGTGTTTAAAAATCAGTATTAGTTAATTTTGGATGTGCAATTTGAAAAGCTATAAGGTATTACATGTTCCCAATGCATATAAACTGTTTTAAGGCTTCGCCTTTCTCATGCTTAGAATTACTTATAAATTATCCATTGAAAATATAACAACAATAATAATAAATGAATATAAACTAGGATGTCTAATATTGATAAATTCACCTTTTTTTGTATGTATGCTGTTAAAAAAAATATACTTAATATTAAAACATAATAATAATAAAATACGGATAAAAAAGACATATTTGTATAATGTAATTAGTTTAAAAAGGGATATTTATAAAATATATTATATATATGTGTATATATATGCATATATGTATATTCTGTTAAAAGTATATATTCTTTAAAAAATTTAAACTTTAAAATACATTACATTAAATGGATTTCGCTATTTTATTTTTAAAAATATATACTTATTTACAAAATTGGAATTAAACATATTTTCGGCATGTCTCTAGGGTTAAAAATTCAATTATAATGATAAAAAGCGTGGCTAGATAAAAAATTACAAAGTGTCTTTTGTAATAAATTAATAATTTTTTATAAAAGGAAATTACAGTTACTTCAAATTCAAAATGATAAAAATCTAATTTTAAGTCTTAATTATGAAATATTGTATAGAAAAATCATGCTTCAATAAATTTTCTTTGTCATCAGTTTTCATTAAATATCGTAACTTAAAACAGAATTCCAGACATAAAATGAAATAAAAGCTTTTGTCATAAAAACCTTGTTGTTAAAAAATAATAATAATAAAAAATAAATAAATAAAAAAACTGAAATGAATTTTTTTGTGCTGGAAAAACCATTTTTATTATAAAATTCTCTAGGGAAATGTCTTACCTTATTCACTTGATAAAAATTTTATCCATGAAAATTATTCATTGAAAAAGGACGGAAAAAACGATCAATTCCTAAATTAGATAACATTTGAAGTATAAAGAATAATTGATTTGTGTCCCTTCACCTTCCCCTGAAAAGAAAAAAAAAACTAATATTTTTTTCTGTACATTGATTAAAGCCATATCTATGGAAAGTATAAAAGCCGTTTCACCCATAATATTTTTCTTAAAATTATTTCATAATTATCATGTCATTTTACAGTTTTATTTTTATTGTCAGTTGTTTTCTGAATATTTTTTCTATCGCTTAAAATTTAATTTTTTATAGATTTTCAAATGATATTATAGCATTGGGAAATATAGCTATTTATGCCACCTGAAGAACTCAAATAATAATAAAAAAAAATGCTATGTTTATTTGTTTAAAGTACTTCAAAGTTGATTTCTTATATATATGCAGCAATGAGAATTTGAAATACTATTAAGAAAAGGCTTGGTTTTGTCGATTATGGCTGATGATGTACAGAAGAAACAAATATGTCATGTTTTAGAATGTGTACTACTTTATCATGAAAGTTTTGTTGTTATACATATATATCTATATCTATATATATATATATATTATGCGACGATAAACTAGAGCATGTATATAATTTTCAGCGTTATCAAACAAGGCATATAGATGCTGTCGCACTTTAAATAATTTGGACCCGAAGACCATAATGATAAATAAATTTTCTTTGTTTCTGTGCAAAAAACACTATAAGTATTAGATTCACCAAAATTAATAGGCTTCTTGCTACGGTGACTTATAACATACAAACCAACATTCAGCTCAATCGATCAAAGCGTTTTAATGCTCCCATTTTCACTCTCATTCATACACAAATACATGAATACTTACATACTAACATATACGCGTGCATATATCATCGTAAAAATAGCAAAAATGAACTCAAAATATATAGAAACTTCAAATTTTCAAAGTATATTTTTGTCAAAATTATGATACTTTCCATATACATGTATGTTCAAAAATCGAAAAAAGTTTTTATTTATTTATTTATTTATTTATTTTTTATTTTTCAATTTTTTTCTTTCTTTCCTTTTTTTTTATATGCTATTATAGCTTCATGAATATATACGGTTGCTTCAAATAAATTGAATTAAAATAATAATTAGAAAAAGCTTCCGAATCACATGCTGTATCCAAAACTCGTTTTAAATATTATTTTTTACAGGGTGATTCACAGCTGTTTGATATTTGTTTAATTTCTTACTTGATTTCTTTTCTTTATCGAGACAAATTATTTTGTTAAAAATAAGGACAATATGTTTTTTATATACTTCTGAAATTTCAAGCGATTTTATAAAGAATTTTTATAGATATTTTACAAAAAAATCTATATTCGAAAATGTCAAAATGTTTATTCATAAATAGGGTAACTGTAATTAGATCGTTAACACTAGTAATTGCACTTAAATGTCAGAATTGTAATACTTTTGTAAACGAATGTTTCTGTATTAGGAGTGGAGTGGATATTGCAACTAAAAATTAAGTAAATTTAATTAATAAAAGAGATTTAAAAAGAATTATATATATATATATATTTAAAGATAATTTCTACACAATCTGAAAAAGTAAATAAATAAATAAATAAATAAATAAATGAATAAAAATGATTTAAACAAACAAATAAATAAATAAAGGGATGAAATAAGATTTCAGAATAACATTAAGTTTAACAGATAACACATCTAACTTGAAAAATTGTACATTTCTATTTCATTCCGAAAGGTTTCTTGTTTTCTGACCTAATCTACGTTGTCCACAATCGTTGCGGTTAATTTTGTAAAATGCGCAGGTTTTGTGCAACCACCTGCCACAAGTTAACCCATTCGAGACAGATTGTATTCAGTGTATTTCCGAACTAAAAAGACGGGTTTTACACCGTGTGTCCTATAATATAGGGCTAGTTACACCCCTTTTTAAGCACAAAATCTGCCCATCGTGTACTATTTGTCGAGCTTTTTTTCTCAAAATCTTCCACACAAAGATGATCAAAATACAAAACCTAAATTTCACTTCGTTTGAAATCTTCTTGTTTGAAGTTTTAAAGCATTTACATTCATTTCATTTATTTTATTTTATTGAAATTTAGACGATTACATTACTTAAAAAACAATTGTTTAGAAGACAGATTTTTTTTTATTCGCATTCATTTTTATAACTTCTGTTTAAGCAGACGGTAACTAAACAAAACTTGAGCATCATATTTGGAAATATTGCAAAATTAAACACATATACATCAACATTATGTAATTTACGATAAATTCCGAATACAGGCTAACATTGACATTTAAAATTATTACCAGAGATGTCTCTTTTGTTGGTTGTTGCCACTTTTGAATAATGTCTAATTTCTGATTAAGTGGAAAATTTCTAAGAAGAGGCGCCATCTTGAATCGGTTAAACAACTTCAGTCACTTGTCGAAATTGTCTTCTAGTACTGTTCTAGTACTGTTCTAGACATTCAGAAAATGCATCCTCATTGTATTGTCATAATGAAAACGCTACGTACTCACTCCTAGTATAAAATTTAGAGGATTCAATGCGCAATCTCTGCTAGGTAGCAAATGCGCAAACTTTCGCTAGAAGAGATTGAGCAGCACTTTATTCATTAATATTAACTTTTATAGAGACCTTTTGGTGTTCGTTCCTATTATCTAGGTTAGTAGCTTACGAGAAATCTTTTAATTAAAAAATAAATAAATTAATTAATTAATAAAAATAAATATACTGCTGCCATCCTATATATAATCTTGCAGACTGCTCCTTCCCGCCAATTCTCTATGTACGCAATCTCGCTAGCTTTACCTGAGATAGTAGCAAAAGGTCATATCCCAAAATTGTTACACTTTTCGTAAAAAAATAAAAAGTAAATAAATAAATAAATGGTTTGAAAAAACAAATAGTAGAATTTAGTATTAATTAGTTTTGCTATTGAATACTTTAGAATATAATATCAGAATCTAAGGTACAATATTATTTTTCAAATAGATTGTTTGACAAATTGCGTTTTTAAAAATTAAAATGGTAAAACTCTTTAAAATGAGTCATATAACTACAACCTTCACTATGGAATGATTGACATATATGAGTGCATATATATTTACGTGCATACGTATGTATATAGTGAAAGCAAATTCGTTAATTTGTCTATTTCGTTTAATAATTGGTTACATAATACTTGTGATGCAGCTATTAAATATTTAAAAAAAAAATACCTATTTCAAATGCATAAGTAAATATATAAATAAATAAAATAAAATAAAAAAAATTTGTTCAGTGTTTTAAGGATATTACTTTAAACTAAAAATTACATATAATTGATAAAATAAATGCTACATTTATGTAGTGTTAAATAAATCTTCTTCTAATGTAGTTTAAAAGTAATATTTCTATAAATTATAAAATACATTCATGAAAACACATTTGTATTAAATTTTAATTTTAATACATTTTATGAGTAATTTTCTTTTATAATATCATTTTGTACAAAATGTGAGACATTCACACGATATTCGAGTTGAAAAATAACAGTCAATTTATTAAAATAAGTGAAACGTTTTTTCTATAATGGAATATATTTAAGTTTACCAATATGATTGTTACAAAAATTGGAGAAGTTATTATTTACATCGAAAGTACAAACTGTCATTCTTCTTTGTCTTTCTTAAATCATTTTCTTTTAGTAATCACAAAAAATATTTCACAATAACCATATAATGTCCACAAAAAGAGAAGATTCAAAAGATAAATGTTGACTCTCTATAAGAAAAAAGAGATCATTTTTGACACACTATAGAATGATAACTTATACTCCTACAACGTCTCTTTGATTTCTGATATTTTTTATATTTCTAGGAATACTGTCAGCAAAAAATTCGATTGCTATTTATCGTATCTTTCATTCGTCTCTCACAGAACTCATGAAAATTTTAAACAACTTACTGATGGATAAAATATTTCTTTTTCTTTTCTAGACCAGATAAAATTCTTTTCAATTCAGTGGTGCAATGACAGCAATGACATTTCAAGTTATTCCAGCTGAATTGAAAAGAATCTATTGTAAATACTTTTCTAAAAGCATGTGTAGCGCGAAAGAAATATTACTAAAAGACATTACATATAAACAAGCTTAACTGCGAAAGAAATGTGTTAAAAATACATGAAAAGGGGAATTTAAAAAAAAAAAAAAAAAAAAAAAAAAAAAAAAAAAAAAAACTTTTTCTCAAATCGAAATGTTGAGAGATTGTATTTTTTCCCACCTATATTTCAATATGCGTTTTTCAGAAAAGTTTGGTGAGTTGTTTGTTTACAGTTATAAAATATATGAAGAGAAAATTTTAATGTTTTAGATGACTTTGAATTTTCTTTGGTAGCAGTATTTTCTACTGGGACTATCAGAGACATTTTCCAAAAGAAAAGAAAATGTTTCATGCGCGGTATAAGTGGTAGAGATAAAATAAAATAAAATAAAATAAAATAAAATAAATAAATGTAATCAAGGAATACACATATCTGGGTGGTTTGTTAGTACATGATAATTTTTTTCACAGTATGTTTAATTATACCGAGATAATGGAGACAGTTATGTATATATATATTTATTTATTTATTTATTCAGCATGAATATGCATCTCGGAGATGAAACGAATGTCTCATACCTGTTGAGGGAGGAGAAGATAGATTACGAATCAGCGACCTGATAGGCACATAAATTAAAGAGTGACATCTCAAAGACTAATTATCATTTAAAAATAAATAATTAGAGCGCATGATAAAGGGTTTTCCATTAAGAGTGATATAATTATTAAAAAAAAAAAAAAAAAAAAAAAACATAAATTATTCAGCACATTTTTTTTTTAATTTCTCGAAAGCTTACATTATGCCATTAAGTATAAAAACAAATATCGTTCATGTGAGCACCACGACTTCTCTGTACATACCGCATTCTGTCAACCCAATTTTCCACCACTCTTTCACATAAATTTGATGTTATTTCAATAATAACACGTTCAATGTTGGTTTTCAATTGCACATTTGTCATTGGTTAATCAGCATAAACTTGTGACTTAACATATCCTCAAAGAAAAAAATCACGATCGATCGAGTCGATTAACTGAATAATGTCATCTATGAATTCTTCTCAAATTTCTCTCAGTATTCACATATGAACACTGATTTTGATAAAACAATTTAATAATTTCGAAACGTTGTTAAAGCATGTATGTTTGCATGATTAAATGACATAGCATACTAAACACAAATGACACAAGAAATGTGAAAAATTAATACTCATTGTTGCCATTCTAAACATTTACAATTGTATCATCCCTATTGGAAAACCCTTTATAATTTTTTGTGGAACATATAAAATAAATTACTTTAAAAGAATATATATATATATATACATACATATATATATATATACATAAGATTATGAACGTAAATCTAAATTGTGCATTGTTATCCAAATTAATCGTTACATTAAAATTATAAAAGGGCTCATAGAACATTTATCATTGTTTAACCACATTCATTGGTTACCACCATTTATCATTGTTTACCACCATTGATTTATCTCTATAATTACCTCTCCATATAATTTTGTATAATTGTTTTAAAAATTATGATGTTTTTCACATTTCAGATAGAGGAAAGTAGTTGAATATGGAACACTATTTCTATTTGAATTTAACATAATAAACTTAAGTTTTCTGGATCATTGTGGATTCAAATATTGGAAACTTTCAAGTGTTGCTAATCTATTTTGCTAATTTTATGTTACAAATAATATACCTTACATGTAAATATTTAGTTTTGAGGGAGAAAATCTTTTTACAGATAATGTGGAACAAGCTGGTAATATGGAATAGATATGAAAAAAAAAAAAAATGGAGTACTGGAATATCCATTTCCTTAAAAGATAACAAGATATAAGTTAGTAATTTTACAGAAAATAATGAACAATTGCAAGATAAACATTTTATTTTGAAAGTATTATTGAAAATAAACAGTATTGAAAAAATATCAGCATTCAATTTTTACAAAAAACGCACACAGTATGGATGGTTGGTTGGTTGGGTTTTACGTCGCACTAGTGCTGCGCAGATGGGCAATTGGCGACGGTCTGGGACACACCCCTAGAGGTGGTCCGGAGACATGCCATCGCAATTTTGATCCTCCACGGAAGGGATGGCTCTCCCGCTTCGGTAACCCCCAGAGGTATAATTTTTGATGGGAACATGGAGGACATTGCGGCCACGACAGATTTTACGTGCACCAGCTACCATTAGTGTACACGACGGTCTTTGGCCGGCTCGAGTACCGAACCCGCAATCTTCCAATTACGAGGCCGGCGCTCTACCGACTGGGCTACCGCGACCCCACACAGTATGGAATAACTGGTATGACATATTATCCGTATTGCCATCATGGAGAATAAATCAATCTCAACCACTTACTGGTTGAATTAAGTTTATGGAAATCAGACTACGAATTTGCTCAGCTCTCTTACCGGAAATGGTACGAGGATTTAGCTTAATTTAGTGCTTCGTAAATAGCTTACAAAATCATTAATACTTACTTCCAAAAAAGCCTGAATCTTCATAAATTAATAAACTTCTCTGACACAAAAAATGGCCTTTTTTACTAACATGAGGTTTATATTTGAGGAATAGTGAAGACGTTTAACATGCTTCCGATAGGTTGCAGTATCATACAGGTGAGATATAATGGTATTCCGTTTAACTGACTATTAAATAATCTCCAACATCCCCCCTTAATACACTTTCGAAAACTTTAAATTTTTCGTTAGTTTTTTTATAGTAGGACGTGGAAAAAAAAAAAAAAAAAAAAAAAAAAAAACGAAAAGTTGCTTTAAATATACGATGAGATCTGTAAAATTTTAATTTTTCATGGATGTTCTGATTTGTTAAATACAGGACAAAATGTGCACAGAATATATTTCCTCTGGTATTATATATTCATATTCTAACCATTCATGTATATCATTTAACATCACATCAGCTTATATATTATTAATTTTTAAGTTTATGATTCTCATCTTCAAAATATTATATACTCAAGGACGAATTGGTATTTTAAAGTGGGAGTTTTTCACGAATAATTTTATGGGAAGTGTGAAATAAATTACCTCAAAAAGGATAATTCATTTGTACATAAGATGATAATCTTAAATTCTGAATTTTGTATGGTTATTCCGGATTAATAAATGCAGGGAAAATGTGAACAGGATAATAAAACTTATTTCCTTTCACATTAGATGCTTATGTTATAAACATTCATTTATTTAAGTAAGTACTTATGCAGGTTCTATTGTATTTTTTGAAGTTTAGGTTTCTGATATTTTAAATAACTGTTATATTTCTATTTTTTTTTTATCTTTCTATCTAACTCTTATCTACTGTTAGCTTTCTATTACTTTCTGTTATACAGAAATTTAAGGCAGTACCTTAAAGTTTATTCCTTATTACTGCCGGAATATTTAAAGATAAAAGAAAAAAATGATTTTGATCGTAACATTAATAATGTAACATGGTTCTACATTCGATTTTCGAAAAGCTGGCTAATGCTATTAAAAAATGAATTTACATAAAATGGTCACACATTTTTGTAACGATTTTGGAAAGTCATATACGTAAATAAATGTAAAAAGAAATTATATTCCAATATGTTTAGTCTCATAGCCCGTTTGTTGAATTATCATGTTACATCTTGATTTCCAAGATAACAGAGCATTTCTTAAAACTTTGAGGTTGATTTTGTACCACTCCTTTTCCAGACTCTTCCATAGTCCATCAAAAGCTTTGGGATGCCTTTTATAATGAGCTAGTTTTGAAATGCTTAATTCACAGGAATCCATGCGAGAAATGTCAGGGGACGTCAGTTAGATACATTTAAAAGGAATACTCTCAAATTGTATCTCATTTCTCATTTTAAAAAAAATAATAATAATAGCAGTAAATTTAAGAGGTATGGTTTGTAACCTTATCCTGATGGAACTCAACGCGGTGAAGATTATTTGATTTGAGAGATGGAATTTATTCTCTGAAAGTTAGTTTTGACATTTTTTCTGTTTCCTTATTTATTTTTTCCGTTATAGGAGAAATTATTAATAACCCTAAATCTTTTAGCAAAACTTCTCTTCTTTTCTCTGAACCAACATTTTAAAGTTTTTTATCATCTTTTCCGCTAGTAAATTGATATTTTTTCTATTGAAATCTTATATGTAATAATATCACAGCCTCATCAATTGTAACTATATATTTCCATTTTTACCTGTCAAATAATTTTGATACAACAATATGCACATTGTATTACGCTGAGAAACATGCTTCGGCGTTAGGTTATAACATACACTGAGAAAAAATTCTGTAACTGACATCTAGAATCTAAATTGTGGCTCCAGAAAAAATAGTTCCATGTCATCCTTATAGATTCTAGTCCCCTTGGAAAGCAAGTTCTAGAAGCCCCTATTAGAATACTAGAGCGTTTGCTATATATTCGAGGGCAAAGTTATTTAAAAATCTCTGCAAATAAATGAGACTACAAGATGCGGGTTTCTGCAACTACAATCTTGGTTTATCACCCAATTCTAGGAAATCAAGCGAGAATTTCTCGCAATAGGAAAGATTCAGATTATTTAGAGTATTCAGAATATTAATAACAGGAGGCTTGGAGTTGGAATATTAAAACCCGAAAAAACTACTACGTCAGAAATGCATCACATTAAGCCAACATTATTCTTTGGCGTTTCTGACGTAGTAGTTTATTCGAGTTTTAATATTCAGAATATTGTTTCACCATCTAGAAATGTGTACACTAGAAATTCTCCATCATTTAATCTATTCAGTTTATTGACGTGCCTTATGCACATATCTCGGAAATCTATATTTCTAGTTAAGGGTAAGGGATTTAGAAAGTGGCCACATATTTATTCTAGAGAAAGCCGGCATACACACACACACACACACACATATATATATATATATATATATATATATATATATATTTTTTTTTTTTTACAGTGTAAATTTTTTTTTTCTGATGATTAACTTTAAATAGCATTGTATAACATTGTTCACAGTTAATACAAAAATATTTAAAAATTTCTCGATAGCAATTTGGAGGTTAGATTGCTTTTTTAAACATGAGTTTCACCTTTAGATTTAATAAGAGGTGTACATATCTTTGTTGGATATGCTGTTTTTTCTTTGCATTTTCCCCAGTATAATGCAGAATTTCACATTTATTTACTTTTTTTATTAATTGTGTTCTTTATTTTACACATAAAAAATATTAAATCCTTGCTTTTCACATATTTTTTTAAGACCGAATAAGGGTGTATCGCTTCGAAAAGCTAAAAAATATTGCCTTCGGTCCATTATTAATTTTCTAGTGACATTTTAAAGCAAAAAATATTTTTTTATGCTACAGAAATTAATTAAACACTACTACAATTTTATGTTAGTCACTTTTAGATTTTAATATTTAATTTTAAATTCAAGGATTTAGTTAAAATCGTTAGAAAAATGTGTAAACATCCTCTGTAAATTACGCATTACATCTCCTGAGAAATTTAAAGCCAGAGTAAATAATTAAATTCCATTACCTTAAAATTTTAAAATAGAAGTAATATACACAGTAGCATTACTCAATTGTATTTTGTTCGGCTTTTCATCGTCTCGTCGAAATTCGTTCAAGCGTGGACATATCATTTCGATCATTACAAAAAATCTGTTTTTAATGAGAGAAATCTCACAAAAACAGGTATCAAATCTAACAAATCAAATGAAGACTCGATAAAAATCGTGTCTTCTAGTCATATTTTGAATGAATTAGTTTAAAAAATTCATTATTTCTTATCAGTATCCCTTATTATTCTATCGCTTTATTTTATTTTTCGACTAAAATATCCCCGATGAGACATTTTGGGTTAATCTATATAAAATCCATTCTTCTTCATGCGGTTTCAGTCATCACCGTTCATCAGTTCATCGTATTTTGATGAGAAGCCATCCAGTATCCGATAACAATTTGGTTCTAGGGATAAGCATTTGTGCAATAATAGTCATTTAGCTGATTTGGCTTTATGTTGTTACAAGTACAAAGCTGTAATGACCTATAAAGTTGCTATAAATACTATTTTATTGCTTGTATGAAGATCCTATTTAAAATTATTTAATTTAATGTATAGCAGTAATGTTATTTTAAAAACCTGCAATTTAATGCAGTTAAGTTTTTAAAAGCTATTTAAACATTTGCAGAATTAACTTAAATACTTTGGATGTTGCAATAGTAAAATAAAATATAAAGCAACATTTCAAAGTAAAGATTTTTTATATTATATATTTCCAAATTTATTTCTTTACAAACATGCTTTCTAAAAATTAAACATCCTTACAAGAATCAATCTGAATTCTGAGATCGTTTTTGTCGTGATTTTAATAAAAAATATGCCATTTTCCAAAACTGAAACAACATCCTTTTTTTTTTTTTTCTGGATTTCTTTTTTTGTCTTGTTTCTTCTTTAATAGCCACACTTCAATTTCTATGACATTTTTTTTCCCGGATGATTACCGTTTTGGCATTCACTCAGCGCATATAATGTTTGTGTTTCATTTTAGGCATAGATATCCACATGGCGATGTGATTTTTCCGGATGGTTAGCGTTTTGGGCTTCAGTCACCGCAAGCCATTTTCGAGTCTCAGTTTAGGCATAGATATTCACATAACACAAAAATTTGCCTTATATCGATTAATTTGCTATATCCATACAAAACTGAAAGTTTAAAAAATATCGATTCTAACCACAATTTATGGTATTGTTTTTTTTCCCTAGAAAGTAATCCATATGGTCTATACCTTTCATAACAACATTTTCTTTTACCTATAGTAATGTTGGTGCTAAATGCAACAAGTACTTAGCAGTCACTCTTCAATTTTTTTTAAATCTGTCTTTTCTGGATGCTTGCCATTTTAGGCTACAATCAGCGCAATTCAACACTTGAGTCTCACTTAATCATAGAAATCCACAGTGATTTTAATACCACTCAGTAGGACCTTCTGAAATCAAAATTAGTAATGAAAAAAGATTACAAAGCATTTCTTTTCTTTTCTTTTCTTTTTTTTTTTTTTAATCATTATCAACAATTTATATATATATATATATATTTTTTTTTTCTGGTCTTATATAATTTTTTTTTCGTATAAGCGGTAATTAATGCAATATACCGCTAGCAAACAAAATCAAAAATAATCTGAAACATCCATCCCTTATATTTTACAATCAAAAGGAAACAACTTTCTAGACGTTTTATCAAAATGCTAATGAAAATAAAAGAGTGGAAAATAAATATCTTAACATTTCGATTGGAGTAAATAGAATTATTTTCTCTGAAAATTCTTCAAAAGAACTGCTTTCAAATGTTTTTAACCCCCCTTTGTTTTCGACTAGAGTCGTAAATGCCTGATCAAGTCCTATGAATCAATATCTGAAATCCTACGGATATCCAATGATATTCTGTGCCATAAATTACAGATTTTAAAGCGTTCGAGGACCCTGTGTCACAAATGTGTCGCCTGGGAATGAAAGAGAAAATGTTTTGAACGCATGGAAAAAACGTCCAGGAAAAAAAGTGCGTTTTTTGCTTGCACATATGCGTAACAGTCGGTGCGAAAGTTTAAAGCATAGGTTTTCAATGAGGGCGGTACCGCCCATCCGGGGCCGTTGGAGGCTACTGAGTGGCAGTGAACGTGCTTTGGACGGTAGAGGGAGGCGATATGAGATCGTTTCAGTATTTTAGGAATTTTACAAATGGGGGTGGGGGTCGTTGAAATATTTTTCACTCCTTAAGGGGTGGCAGCTGTAAAACGGTTGAAAAACACTGGTTTACAGGAATGAGCTAGATTCATAACCACGTCATGCTCGAAAGCCTAGAATTTCAGAGCTCTTCGTGGTTTTGTCCGAAAAATTAATAAATACGAGCTAGGCCCCTTACAGAGATACCGTTTTATACCATTCCATCCTGGCTTCCGTATCTCTCTTACAAATAACCTCAACTAACACAATCCTAACACATCTTTGTTAATATTCCGAAATCATCACTCTATATAGTATACTAGCAGACCCGGCCACGCGTTGCCGCGGCTAAGTAATACGTTGATAATTTGATAAGGTATACAGTATTTCCCCACAACTGGATTTGGCGAATTTTTTTTTTTTTTTTTTGCGCCTTTTTGAACGATAACGAAGTCGTTCTGGATTCTTTGCAATAAAATACGGTAACCTGCATGCTTTTATTTTAGATTTATGATTTAGCTTATGATTTTATCATTTATGATTTTTAGATTTATGATTTAGCCATAATCGCCAAATCCAGTTGTGGGGAAATACTATAGTTGTTACCCACAACTATAACTTATAATATAACTTCAGTAATTATATTCGGATAATTATAACTTCAGTATCAGTATATCCCCACAGCTGAATTTGGCGATTTTTCTTTGGCGCCGTTTTGAACGATAACGATGTCGCTCTGGACTGTTTGTGATATAATATGGCAGCCTATGTGTTGTTTATTTTTGATTTATTATTTTATGTTTTTCATTTATGATTTAGATTATCATTTATCATTTATAGATTTATGATTTAGCCATAATCGCCAACAAAAAATTGTCAAATATCGTTGTGGGGATATACTGATTAATATATTACTGAAAAGATTAATATATTTTAACGAAGTGGTGAGAAGATTCTGAGTATGTTAAAATTTTAATAGTAAATTCAAGTTAATCAAGAAGGAAAGCATTGAGGAATAAGATAAGAAAATTGCAAGATTTTAAAATCGCATTTTCAGCAATAAATATGAGTCAAAATTTAATGCAAAATACATATATAAATCACAAATTTAATTAGGAGCGTTAAATTGGTAAGTTATTAAAGAAAAAGTAAAGAAAAATAAGAGAAATAATTAAAGTTTCGAACATCGATCATATAGATTAGCGTTACAAAACAAATAAACAGACTTAAACTCTTCCAGACTTTTAAATAAGTTTTAAATTAAGTTTTAAAATTTAATGTTAAATCAAACAGACTTTTAAATAAGTTTTAAAATATTGAAATGGTTACTTTTTATTTAGAACGTTATGTATAGATCACAAATTTCTTAAAGAAAACGAAGTGATACATATTAGAATAATGCAACAAAAATTGAAAAAGCAAGGTTATGTCGTAAATAAATTTTTAACACACGTGTCACGTGAAATAAATTGTAGCATATACATAATGTATCTGATATAAGATATTAACATGTTGCAGCAGAATAAATTTCATATCTATCATCCTTGGCGGAAAAAAAATAATATCGCCAAATTATCTGGCGCGCACATTTAATTCCTTTCAAAAATCATGGTTATTTTAACAACTTATATTAAGAGAGTAATGAATAATATGAAACAATATTTTACACAATACATATTACGAAAATATACATCTAGCTTGTATATTTTCGTGTTACGTTTTTGATCGCCGAATACGAAAAACTCCAAGGACGACAGAGCTTTGAAATTTAAAATTAAAATTTTGAAAATTTGACAGCAAAATAACTCAATCTAACGTGTGTACATGATAAATAATACATATCTATACAAAAATATGGGGATTAAAATCCGGAAATAATTTTCCTCGTTTTTAAATATTTTTTTACAAAAAATACAATGGGCGATTAACATAAGAAATCTTTTTCTTGATTCCACAGACTGTCAGTGACGTCACACTTCGCTTGTGTATAACTATATACTTTATCAATGCGAATAAAATCTTTAAATTGATTATGACGTCAATTTTCGTGAGATGTATAATTTAACATTTTATAATTTTTTAACGTTCACGTTTGATTAAATGTATTTATTTTTATGTCGAAAGAAAATGAACTCGTATTTTTTATTTTTGGCAACAATTAAATTTATGGAACTCACAGATATTTTGGAGCAACTTTAATAAAGGTCTATAATTAACAAATAACTGCAATAAAACAATATTGTGACAATAAATTGAGATAAAAACTATCCTATCTCTCAAGTTGGACCATACTGCACACAGTGTGCAAAATTTCATTAAAATCGGTTCCTTAGTTTAGGAGTTTACCCCGGACAAACATCGTGACACGTAATTTATATATATATACAGATATAAAATAAGCCCAAATTTTTAGATATATTAAATTAAAAGGCTTCAATATATATCTATATTAATAAAATCAGAGTTTTGTCTGTAAATTTGTCGGAATCGAAAAATTTTGCGATATCTTCACGTTTTACACCCCATGAAAGCCGAAAATGACTTCAGAAAATGTTGCCTGTGTGTGTGTGTGTGTGTGTCTGTGTGTGTGTCATCGTGTCCGAATGTCGCTTTTTTTGTCCGGGCATCACTTGAGAACGGCTGGACGGAATTCAACGATGCTTGGCAGGAATTTAGGACTTCACCCAACTTAAAATTATATCTATCAACTTTTCAGAAATTCCCCCCCCCGTTCTCCCCCTAGGGGGTAAAAGACTAAAACACGTTTGTCCGGGCATCACTCGAGAACGGCTGAACGGAATTCAACGGCGCTTGGCAGGGATTTAGGTATTCACCCAACTTAAAATTATATCCATCAACTTTTCAGAAATCTCCCCCCGTTCCCCCCTGGGGGGTAAAAGACTAAAACACGTTTGTCCGGGCATCACTCGAGAACGGCTGGACGGAATTCAACGGCGCTTGGCAGAAACTTATGTCTTCACCCAACTTAAAATTATATCTATAGAAATTTTCAAAATTCTGATTAGTGTTTAAATTGTGGGTAAAAAACGCCTGCGCATGCGCCATAAATATTTTTTCACTAAAACGCTTTGAATGGAAAAATAAAATGCAAAAATAAATTTTTAAGATAAAGACTTTTTTCATTCGCGTGAATCGCACTACAAATTATGAAAAGATTTAAATGAAGTTTTGCCATCTGAGTTTCATACTTTAGTTAATTTTAAAACATCTAATTGTCGTATCGAAAAACTGTTTACACCCCAGGATTTAGAAAAATCATCTCTTTAATTTGGTACTGAATTTGTAACGATAGGTCTGATACTTCTAATTTATTTTCCCCTTTTTCCGTTTTTCCGTTGCCACTTAAATTTCATACTTTAGTTATTTTTTTAATATCTAATTGTCGCATCGAAAAACTCTTTGCACCCCTGGATTCAGAAAAATCGCGTCTTTCATTTGGTACCAAATTTATAAATATAGGTCTGATATTTCTAATTTATTTTACCCTTTTTCCGTTTTCAACCTAGATTCGATATGGAATAGCTTTAGTATTGGATCCCTTTGGCAAAATTTGAAATTCGGAACCGAAGTAGCTCGGACGTTTCTCGCCAAGATCTTTGATTGCACAATTGAGATAGCCAATTCAGTTCATCGCAAAAATGGCTTAAAATATTTAAAGTCACCAAAGGGTTCCCATACTAAAGCTGTGCATTTTGTACTTATTTATTTATATTTTGTATTAAAGACTTCTGTGGTTACGAAATTTGGTGCGTAAATTGTTTGTTTGCATCCGGCACTTATTGTAACTGGATTTCAGGAAATTCGAAATCTCCCCCCCCATTCTCGGAGTCGGAGGGTATAACTTCTGTATAACCCCACAGCTGAATTTGGCGATTTTTCTTTGGCGTTGTTTTGAAGGATAACGATGTTATTATGATCATTATTTTTACTTTCATAAATTAAATAATTAACTTATTAACTTTCATATTAATCTCACTTATTAGCATTAAATTTTTACAAACAGATCGTATAGTGTTTAGAATAATTTTTTTTTTTTTATTAATTTAGTACAAAACGTTTACAAATACTCATTAGTCACCCAAAATACCTAACTTAGCATTTTAAGTCCAGTTATATTGAAAATTTTTGAATTAAATTTTCACTTCCCACAAAATAAAAAAAATAAACAGTTAGTGAATATACAGAACAACCCAAGTCCCAAATACTGACTCACAAGAAACTAAATGCAGATTTTAAAACAGTGGCCTTCCAGATTATACAGTAAGTATATTCACCAAACACAAAGGAAAATAAAAAGAAATAAAACCTATGGACTAACATTCAACCAAAGAATTAACTCTTAATTTAGCTTCTCTCACATTTGTTTTTCTAGGATCGAATGAGTACAAAAATCAAAAACCCAGCTCGAATGGAAAACAATAATCTCCTATAAGAGAAATTTTTTTTTCGCTTTCCTTTCCTTTAGCTCCCCAAGGACTAATCCCGAATTATAAAAACAAAACTCCATATTTTTTTAAAAGTAAGTTTCAATTAACACAGTAACAGGAAGGTAATATCTAAATAAAAACATACAAGTAAAAATTAGCTTTTAAAACTGAAATGGTTTTATTTTAGAAGTAGAATTTTGATTTACATGCATCATATATTTTCAATCATTAATTAATATTTAGTCACAATCAAAGTACAAAGGTATCCTCTTTATAACATATAACAACTTCTAACAATCACTAAAACTGACGCGAACAAGGCAGTGATATATATTTTTTTTTTCTTTCTCTAAAACATATCTCAAGGTTTTAATACTGATTTCTACAAAACATAGAAGATGCATATAAATGATAATTTCACACATATTTAAGTAGGTACGAAGAAAAGGGACTAAAGCAAAATGAACAAAAATACTACTTAACAGGCTGCCAGGAGGAGTCACATTACTTCCTTTTCTCTAGGTTTTTCAACCTCTCGATTATCAGCCGTCAAGAAATAGAGCGAAGCAACTCCAGTTCTACAAATCTAGTCAAACATCTCGACGAACACTCACAGAAGAATTTCAGCGTATAGTAGTTTTTCGTCACGCCACTACGACTTAGTTCAACTAATTCAGGGCACGGGAGCGATGATGGGGATACCGGTCAGCCATAGATGAGAGGTTCCACATCCCACGAGCAATCCCAGAGAAAAAAAGACTCCAACAACCAAGCACAGCGAGACGCCAGGTAACCTCTACTCAAAACTCTCAAGTCGTTTTTTTTTTCGGAGAGGGCCAAAGCCCCTCTCCCTAAAACACAAGACAAAAAAAAGTATATTACAACCACTCGAAAAACCGTATCATTCAAGCTCTGAACAAAAACCAACCTCTGATTCGTTGCCATTCCACTCGGCTAAAAAAAGAGAGTCTCATTCGCTATAGCTACCCCAAAATATCCCCCTTGGTCACTCCCACTAAAAATTAATACGCCCTCATTTAAAAATATTTCTCAAACAAAATACACACGCCCATACAGTCAGCAAAACTTGCACGACCTCAATTCGCCCCCTCAGGTAGACAGGTATTTTAATCTCCGAGAGAATTTTTCCATTTCACTCCCCCACTGTAACCGAGAACTGAACAGCTGAGAGGAACATCTGCGACCGCCACACCCACCACGCTGACCTTCAGCGACCTAAGAAAGACACGTTTCACTCCGCTTGGAAACAAGAAAACATAAAACTGCTGCTCACGGAAGCAATGAATGAAAGAAAGAGAGGGAACACCTCTTTATTGTACGAAAAATGCGAGGGGAAAAGCATCCCTTTTTTTTTTTTGTTTGCTTACAATTCTCAAGAGAAAAAGTATATATACAAAGAATTCTTGACCAAAAATACTTCTCAGAATTGAATATCTTCCTACCGTGCAATACATGTGATTACAAAGCGTTTTGAAACTAACATAAATATAGCTAAGAAAACCTATCTTTTTTCTTTCTTCTTTTTTTTTTTTTTTTTTTTACAGAATAGAGATTTTAATTATGAAATATTAAAAACGAACAAGCAGTTATAATTCATTATAACAATGTCGTTCTGGACTGTTTGCGATATAATATGGCAGCCTAATATTTTGTTTATTTTGGATTTATGATTTAGATTATGATTTTATCATTTATCATATATGATTTATGATTTTTAGATTTATGATTTAGCCATAATCGCCAACAAAAAAAATCGCCAAATATCGTTGTGGGTTTATACTGAAGTCGTTCCCAATAAACATGTGTAAAAACATGTTTTTCCGTTTGAATTCGCTTTGAATTATCTTAGAATGGCGAATTTTGGTGTGCGGATATTGATTAAGTGTACGCATTATGTACGTTAGTGGGATTTTGCAAAACTTCGAACTCACCCACTGAGGAAGGGGAAGTAACAAGTGGGTAAGTTGTGCCTAAGGCAGTGGGGACCCAGACTGTATATTGATTAAGTGTACGCATTATGTACATTAGTGTGATTTTGCAAAACTTCGAACTCACCCGCTGAGGAATGGGAAGTAAGAAGTGGGTAAGTTGTGCCGAAGACAGTGGAGACCTAGACTCCTCACTTTGCGAGCGAGAAAACCTCTACCAATCACAGCGAGAACTTGGGTTATTAATAAAGATATGGTATTTTGACAACTCATTTAAGTTTAATGTCCAGCGAAGCGGGCAAAGTCTGCTAGTATATATATATATATATATATATAACATATATATGTATGGACACATTATTATATTATATAAAGAACGTGAATTTCTTTCATTATATAAATTTACCAATAATATTCGAATATTTAAAAAATAACATTTTAAACAATGCAAAAATAATCCAGAAACAAAACAATCCAAAGTTAAAAGAGCAACCCTATGTAAAAACTATATATTTATGAAAAAATTAAAAATGTAATATGTGTGAAAGAACTTTTAATTTATAGATAAGGTTGAATTTAATCGATACATAGAAAATAATTATTTTTTTCTCCCCAGAAGGCCAGGGAGGGGAAAGAAATCAATTATTCTCAAACTTTCAATTGTTATCTAGGGAAAATTTCTTTTATAATTTTCAAAAAAGGATTTTCGTAGATTAAAATTTTATTATGTGACTAAAGTAATGAATTCACCCAGACAATTACATAATAAAATAGGTTATCTGGGTACAAAAACATTCATTTTAGTAACTATTAACAATAAAGCTTTCAGGACAAAATTAAAGCTTTTGTTCGACTTTATACCTTGAATTGTATTTTAAATCACAATGTTGAATGAAAGATTACTATGAAAGTTACAATTTATTGCATCATAATTGTTCTGTAGTTTTTTTTAATTAAAAATGTTTGAAAAATTACTTATTTTTAATATAATGTGATGATATACTTATTATTACATTTTCTTTATTTCAGGGACAGTTCTATTTCTCATTACAATCATTATTACTATTTTTTTTTTTAATATAATCATATCGATTAAATTTTTATACATAAAATTGCATTAGAAACAGCAATTTCTTTTAATGATAATTGTTAATTTACTACATTTTTTTTTTTTTTTTTCATAACTGCATATATTTTATTGCAAATAATTTTTCAAGCGTTAAATTTTTCCCAAATGTCTGATTCATTTCAATTATATCAATAAATATATTTAAAAATATATATATATATAAAGTAAATAACTTTAATGTAATTTATTTTGATACTTAATTCTTTAAAGAATACATAAAAAAATTAAATAGAAATTTTCTAATTACCTTAAAAAAAAAATAAAAAAAAAAAAAAAAAAAAACTTACAAGTTACTCTCAAACTTACAATGACGCTTAATGTAGATGATCAAAAATTTTACTTTTGATCATCTACATAAAAATAATTGAACATTTTGAATAATTGAATAAATGTGCTAAATCTAATACATTACAAAAAATTGCAACTTCATTAGGTCATAGAATTTATTTTCATAAATTTATCCGCGGGTAATAAAAATTTTCGAAAAGCAAAATAAGGCAAACGTTTAATGAGAGGTACTTCTATTAGGTGTGTTGAAGTAAAAAAAAAAAAAAAAACTGATTCAGCATGGAATTATTTGCACAAAATTATCTACTCCATCCCTTCTCTGGTAAATGTGACAAGTAAAATCCAAATGCAAAAAAGAACTTTCTAATTCTTGCTCCAGCATCCATATTTTGCAAACACGCATACAAAGATACATATGGTTTAAATAATATAAACTTGTGAAATTATTTTTCTTTAAAATTTACAAACAATTTTTAAATATTTAACTTAAAGAATTATCTATATCAACAAAAGTGTCAGAAAATTAAAACCCGAATAAACTACTACGTCAGAAACGCCAAAGAAAAATATTGCAAATGCATACTATTGGCCACTCTCCCCACCTTTCCCGTAACCCTATTGGTTGAACTAAATCCTATCTCCTATATATACGAGCACTTCTCCTGATTCAGAGTCCTTTTTGCACTGAAGACGGAACGCTTTAGGCTACCGAAACAGCTGTATGCATTTGCAATATTTTTCTTTGGCGTTTCTGACGTAGTAGTTTATTCGAGTTTTAATATTCCAACGCCAAGTCTCCTGTTATTATTAAAAGTGTCAGAAAGTTTGTAAGAAATAATTAGTGTACATTTTTAAAAATATCAATTTAAAATCTTCAAAAGAAAGACTACCGTTAATTTTCCAAACAATTTTTGACGTAGATACTCTAATCACTGAAATAATACAGGTAAAAATTTAAGCAAACAAATATACTTTATGATGGATACTTTGATTTAAAAATAAATAAATAAATAAATAAATAAAACAAAATAAATAAATGACGTTGAAAAAAAATGAAAAATGACTACAAAATTTTCTTCTAAGAACACAAAAATGTCCTCTATTTCGTACAAATCTTTTCATGATATTTTACGAAAGACATGATATTCGCCCAATATAAATGCATTAAAATATCTTTTTAAAACACCAGTAAAACTTTGAACGATTACTTCAAGAATTGCATATTTATTCAGTCAAATTAGAACTCACATATAAATCTTTATTATTGAAAGTGCGTAAAAATATTTGCTCTTAGTTTCTTATAGACAAATTACACATTTTAAATCGCTATTAACGTGCCATACACTTTAAAATTCAGTAAAACATAAAACATGACTTTACGTAATTATGAAAATATTTTTGGAAACACATGAAAGAACCCGTTAAACTTGAAAGTATGGAAAAACTCTTAAATTTGTTACTAGTTATGTATAGTTCATTAATGTCATGGAATTTCATAAAGTATCGTTTTAGACAAACTCGCGGTATTTTTAAGGAGCAAAAGAATGTTGTAAATTCTTTGAACTTTAAAAGTAATTTTAAATTGTATCGCTAAAATTATTCGAGAAGAAGTATTGTGCTACGTAGTAAAGTAAATAATTATTATTTTATTTTTATTAATATTATTATTATTATTATTATTATTTTATAAAAGAGTATGAGCTTCTTTGTAAAAAAAAAAATATGATAATATTCCTTTTTACTTTCCGAAAACTATAGTAAGGAAAGTATTGTAATCATGTAAAAAGTCATGAAGTCAATTTTATGATTCTGTTTTTTCTACACGATTTGAGGTCGCCTTAATGCATATTTACTGTTTATACGATGATGAATGTGTGTATGTAAGTATGTGTGTACGTATGGGAGTGAATACGATAGCGTTTAAACATTTTGTTCGAATCTGCTAAAAGTTCGTACGTACATTATAGGTCACAATAGCACGAACCTTATTGATTTTGGTTAATCTAACACTTATCGTTTTTTTTTCAGGGACAAAAAGAATAATTCTTTATCATTATGGCCTATGGGCCCAAATTCTTTAAAGTGCGATTGCGTGTAAATACCTTACTCGACTGGGCTACAAATTTTTACACATGTTAAGATAACTGATGCACAAAATGTGTATATTCTGGTGAATCTAGCACTCACAGTTTTTTTTTTTTTTTTTTTTTTTTACATTGATACAAAGAAAAGTTCGTTGTCAATATGATGTACATGGGACCAAATACTTTTAAACTGCCATAACAGCTAAACGCCTTATTTCATTGAGCTGAAAAGTTATACACATGTTATAGGTTACCGTTGCATGATGTTCATAAATTTTGCTGAATCTAACGCGCGTATTACTTTTACGAAGACACAAAGAAAAATTCTTCATCATTATGCACTATAACCTCAAATTATTTAAAGCGTGATTGCGTATAAACTCCTTATTTAAAAGAACCGAAAATTCATAAACATTTTACAAGTCACAGTCGCAAGTGCCATTGACGTTTTGGTGAATCAAACACTTACACCCTTTTACACACACAGGAACACAAAGGAAACTATTTTATCAATGGGGCTTTTGGGCTGAAGTTATTTAAAATGTGATAGTCTAAGTGCCTTATCAGATTGATCTGAGAATTTTTATGCATGGTATAGGTAACCATCACACGGACTTTATACATTTGGTGAGTCTAGCACTTACAGATTTTTACAGGGACACAATAAATTTTATTATGATTTATGGACTCAAATTATTTGAAGGGCAATAACGTTAAATGAAACAACCTCCTGTATGAAGAAGAGTACTCATACACCCTATCATAATTTTATCTTACTTTAATTTGTTTATAAAAGCGTTAATTATTTAATGTTCGGAAAATCGAGTGTATTCGCTTCAGATTTTTTTTTCATTCAGAAACCACTTTTTACAGATAAATCTATTCGTGAAATATTTAAAATGATATATTATATATCATATATGCAAAACTCTTACTCTACACACTTAAGTATGTCTATGCAAAAAAACAAAGGTATGTATACATTCTATCTGTGTATATATATAAATTACGTGTCACGATGTTTGTCCGGGGTAAACTCCTAAACTAAGGAACCGATTTTAATGAAATTTTGCACACTGTGTGCAGTTTGGTCCAACTTGAGAGATAGGATAGTTTTTATCTCAATTTATTGTCACAATATTGTTTTATTGCAATTATTTGTCAATTATAGACCTTTATTAAAGTTGCTCCGAAATATCTGTGAGTTCCATTAATTTAATTGTTGCCAAAAAAAAAAAAAAAAAACACGAGTTCATTTTCTTTCGACATAAAAATAAATACATTTAATCAAACGTGAACGTTAAAAATTATAAAAAAGCTAAATTATGCATCTCACGAAAATTGACGTCATAATCAATTTAAAGATTTTATACACATTGATAAAGTGTTAATGTAGTTCTATCATAGATATAGTAATATATATAGATCTTTCATCCTCATGTTATCGCACAAAGATTTTTAATGCCGAAAAAAAAAAAAAAAAAAAAAAAAAAGAAAGCTTTGGAAACAGCCATTAAGTGGTATAAAAAAAAAAAAAAAGAAAGAAAAGAAAAGAAAGAAAGAAATATGAATTTGGAACTGTATCTGGAGTTTTTCATTCACCTTTAGCAAATAAATTATTCATAAATTTTATTTGCTAAAATATTAGTATGTAGTCCCGTGTGTATTCACTCGGGGAAAGACGGCCATATTTTGGTAAAATCGTCGTCTTTAACCAAGTGAAAATGAATAACTTTTTTCTCCCCAATGATCGCTCTATTCTATATATGCTATACTATATCTATGAGTTCTATACGCAAGCGAAGTGTGAATCACTGACCGTCTGGGCAGCCAAGAAAAAGATTTCCTATGTTAATTGCTCACTGGATTTTTTGTAAGAAATTATTAAAAATCGAGGAAATTTATTTCCCGATTTTAATCCTTATATTTGGGTATAGATATGTATTAGTTATCGCGGGTGTTAGATTGAATTATTTTGCTGTCAAATTGACAAAATTTTAATTTTAAATTTCAAAACTCTGTCGTCCTTGGCTTTTATTATTATTATTATTATTATTATTATTTGGCGATCAAAAGCGTAACACGAAAATATACATGCCAGATTTACATGCATTGTACGAAATGTAATATGTATTATTCATTGTACGTATGTATGACATGTAATGTGTATTGTACGAAATATTGTTTCATATTATTCATTACTCTTTTAATATAAGTTGTTAAAATAACCATGATTTTTGAAAGGAATTAAATATTTTCGCCAGATAATTTGGCGATATTCTTTTTTTTTCGCCAAGGATGACAGAAATGAAATCTATTCCGCTGCAAAATATTAGTATCTTACATCAGATATTTTATTTAGACATTTGAAAACAAATTTGACTTCAAACTATGATAGAATATTTATCATTTTCCTTTTAATTAGTATATTATTAGTATATTAAAATTTAAAAGCATGGTATATAAAAAGTTTTTTTTTTTTTTTTTATCTTATAATTATTCTTATCTTTATCCTCAATGTTTCCCATCTTTATTAACTTGAATTTACTATTAAAATTTTAACATACTGAAAAACTTCTCATCACTTCATTAAAATATACTATACTTTTCCAAAATCTTTTTCTATTTAAAATGATACATGTATTTACTTTAAATGTCCAATATTTCATAAGATTTCTAATTTTAAAGTTTTAAAATATTTATCAAATTTACTTATTTTTCTGGTTTAGCCTTATTGTTTTCCTTTTTATAACTACAGCTGTTGCCCTCTTTAAAATATTTAAAATGACGAGGTCATTTTATAGTAAAATTATCCGTTATAGCATATATTATATTTCACTCCTCCATAAAAATTGATTTTAAAATCGTCTGTTCCTTTTATACTTTTATTTTAATAGAATTTTAATAGAATTTAATTTATATATTAGTCATTTTAGCAATTTTATCCAAAGTAGCATTAGAAATAATATATATCACTTCTCCATTAAAATTTATAGGACCCTACAATAAAATTAATTTGTGCTTAATATCAACACTACGAAAATTTTTATCAATCGCTTCCAAATTTTGACCTAAGTTTCCAATCTCAACCCTGTGGGTTTTTACATCGGCTACAACGTTTTCGTCTTTGTTCGTAAATAATAATTTGACTGTACTAAATAGTTTACAGCCGTATAATTCAACGTATAACTTAGTCACAGCAACGCGTGGCCGGGTCTGCTAGTAATATATATATTAATACAGTGGTGTGAATAAGGCAAAAAAAAAAAAAAAAAAAAAGCTATTAAAAAGTGTCGAATATATTTAATATATTTATAAATATATTCGATATTCATTTTATGCAACCTTAATATTTCAAAATATATAGCCGATGTTACGACTAATTGTTCTGAATTTGCTTTTCATTATTATTATTGTATGCTTTAAATATTTTTCTTTCGGCCTTATGAGCGAGATATAGACAGTAGATTTAGACAGTTTTCCAAGATTCGAAATAGTATATTTATAATTATATCTAACAAGCATTTTAAGCACTTTTTATGTTTCAAAGGATATAATTATTGTTATGAATAATTGTTACGATTTTGCTTATTTTTTTTCATTTATATATATTATATTTGCGATATATATATTATATATTTGCGATATTTATAATATATATTTGCAATTATGACCTGTTTAAAATATTTGAAGTTTTAAGAATCAAATTTAAATTTTAGATTTACAAAACTTTGCTGCTCGTATTTTTAAAAACGTACATGTTTCTCTCAAACTTTTAATTGCGCTTAAGTTAGACGATAAAACATTTTTCTTGAAGAAAATTTTACTTTTGATTTTCTAGATAAAAAAATGAAAATCTTTAATAAATGAATAATCTAACAAATGTGCTAGATCTACATATTTTATTTGAAAAAATAAATAAATAAAACATAATTTTTGTAATTATATCAGAAAATTAGAATTTATTTTTATATATTCATGTGCCGGTAATATAAATTTTTGAAAATAAATAATTATCAAATGTTTAATGAGATTTAGTAATTATGTCGGGTGTTTAGCATGAACTTTAAAATATAACTTTTACAAAACTATTTACGCTTTCCCTTTTCTCATAAATATAACAAATAGATTCAAAATGCAAAAATGTATTTTCTAATTCGTGCTCCTTCATTCACAATTTGCAATTACAGACATACACAGACAGACAAAAATATATATAAAATAAATAATATTATCTTGTGAAAGCTTTTTTTTTTTTTTTTTTTTTTTTTTTTTTTACAACCAATTTTTAAATATTTAATTGAACAAATTTAGCTTTATAAAGAAATATGTCAGAAATATTTCAAACATAAGTTAGTGTATATTTTCCAAAATATCGACATGACATTTTCTAAAGATATACTATTATCAATTACAGAAATAGGTTTGACCTAAATACTGCAATCACTGAATTAATGTATTTGAAAAGACTGACTCCTATACGGTTGGACCTGGGTTCAAATCCTGGACAAGGTAATGTATTATCTCTGTTAGAGGTTGCAATGACCGCTCGTTGAAACACAAATGACCGTCATTTCAGAAACCTCCCGGCCAATACTTAGTCGCCAGTACCGTGCAATTGAAAAGAGAAAAATGTTTTTGAAAATTTACGTAAATGAAAATACTTTATAATGAATATCATTTGAAATTTCAAATATATTTCTAAAATGGCTTGTGTTATTAGTCTAAGAATAAATTCTGAAATAAACAAATAGTATTGTTTAAAATTTGGAATTAATTATTAAGAAAAAAAAAAATGTTTCTCCAAAATTTTAATTTTCTAACTTAAAAATGGATACTTACAAAAATATAAATAAATAAATAAATGTATGTAATCTTAAAAATAAAAATAAATTCCACGAAATTTCTGTATCTAATACTATTCTTTCCACATAAAACTAATGATGGTGTTCAGATTTTACCTTATCTTACAAATTAATATTTTTTTTAACTTTTGGGAAAATAATATCGTCTCAGTATTTACTCAAGTGTTCCAGATATATTATTTTTAGAATTTATCTTCATTTCCCCAATCTTATAAATATTTTAGTTAAAAGAAACTATTCTTTAAGCTATCACATTATTTAGTGGCATATAACAGTTGTGATACTTTATAAAAATAGGAAATTAAATGTATTTTGAAATGAAATTATGGTAGATAGAAATCGTTGTCATTAATATCGAAACAACAGATAAAGATCGTTTGGGAATTACTAAATCCTAGTACGGATAAAAATAATTGTTTCCTTTTTATGCAATAGAAAATAAATTAAAGAGAAAATTTTTATGTTATAAATTTATGTTATAATTTTTATACAAAACACAGGATATGATTATTAGAGTGGGCCGATGGTTTTTAATAAACATCGATGACGACGAAATCTTAATTCATGGAGTCGCACAAGGTGACGCAGCCTTAAAAACAAACTCTTTAAAAAATGTAATTTTTGTTATATGATGCATAAAAAAAAAAAAGTGCAACAATGTCGACAAAAATTTGCAGATCAAACACGAGTCATAAAACTGTGTAACAAAATCAGTTAGGGTGGACGGAGAGAACATCTTCTAGAAAATTTACCTTTTCTGAGCAAATGCTAGTGATGAAGTGATCAAGATATCAGTCGTGAAGACTGATAGAAAACTCTCGTCAATCGAGAATTTTTTGGTTCAAAATTATGCCAAAAGCAATGCTAAACAATTTAATTGTTCACGTATATTTTAATACAAATAAACTGGAAATAATCTAACCGTTAAAAAATAGACAAAGTCTATTTGATGAAAAGGGAATGCCAATAGTTAATTAAAGAACGATCTGCAGATCATAAATTTAATTACATTGCTTTGCGTGAAAATTGCCCCTACACCATTTTTGCAAAAGGAGGGCCCCCTATTATTATTATAATTTTATGGCTATAAATTTGATTTTTAGGATGTGAAAGGATTATTTTAAGTGTTAAATATATTTTAAGGGGCTCTACATAGTTGGAAAATTCTAAACATTTAATGAACGTTTGCCGCAAGGGAAAATTTATGGGGGGAGGGATTTGACATTGAAATTACATTTATTATTATTTTATGACCTAAAACTAAAAACAACATCCCATTACCACAATGCAGCCAAGATGGTAGGAAAGAGGTGGGGCATCTCAACCTATTTCCTGAATATATGGTATAATACCATAATTGACAAAATTATTACATATGGTGCGGGCATCTGGGGCGGTCACCTGACGACGACTGCCAAGTCTAAGCTTAACTCTGTACAGAGGCCATTCCTCTTGCAGATGTCCAGAGGCTACAAAACAATTTCAACTGACGCATTGGCCGTCATCACGGGAATCCCGCATGCAGACTTGCAACTTCAATTTTATTTATAAAACATTATATATATATATATATATATTGTATGTAACCATGGAATGAAAGCGCCGGCGTACACAGTACGCCAATGCAAACTTTTGGGCTGTGATTTTTTCTGATATCATTTTTATCCATCTTTCCTGCTTTTTTCGGATATTCTTTTTCTGATATCATTTTTACTACGACAAAATACTTTATTAATGCAATGTATAAGGTTAAATAGTTTCAAACATCATGCAGAGGCTCGAAAAAAGACCTGGCGTACTGTATACGCCACTCCTTTAAAATTTAACCATACGCCCGACCCTCCAACTGAGGGTTAAGCGTTAAATTAATTATTTTTCTTTCTCCAAATCAAATTTATGGCCGTAAAATTACCGAACAGTGATAAAAATTGGGGGAGAGGGTGGTGTCCCGGGGAAACGGTGGGTGACTGGGCGAAATGAGAGCAATATTCAGATTTAAGTGGTCATTTTACAAGTGAATCTGCAAAAATAGTATCAGGGCTCGATTTTTATTTATTTATTTATTTATTTTTGCAGCGCAGTGTTATACTTTAAGACGTCAGACAGACTGAGATTTAAAGCAATAAAGCTATATTTTTAGAATGCATCCCCTTATATAGACATACCATTAACGTTAATAGCATTTTGAATGCAATCAGAAACAGTTAAATTATTAACGGAGTATCTTTCGTTTGTTTTTATATAGATATATACTTCGACTTTCGCTGGTAATTATTTTAAAAAAAAATGATCGGACATAAAATGCAACAGACAAAGATTTTATTCTTTTCAGGAAGAAAATATGAATTAAACTACGTTTCAACTCCCTAGTACAAAAATTGCATTATTTTAAATGGAGGACAGTACGTTTTCTATTGATGAGATTAAAAATGTTAATAATAAAGTTTTGATTTGTGAATAAAAATTGGAAGTTCAATTTCATTAATTAAGTGAATTATTTTAATTTCAAATTGTATTTTTTGTATTTAATTATACCTTTTTAAATTTTTAAATTGAATTAATAGTTTATAAAAAATATGTGGGATACTCACTTAAATATATATATATATTTATATATATATATATATATATATTCATTTGGATTAAGAAATCAAGAAAATTAATTCCTTATATTAAGAAAAAAAAGGCATGTAAGATGCATTAAAGATGCATTAAATATGTATCATTAAAAAAAAAAAATAAAAAAAAATAAAAAAAAATAAAAGAAAGTTTCCAAATTATCAATTGAAGTAGTAAAAAAAAAAAAAAAAAAAAAAAACTAGAAGACGGAATATCAATGGAATAGTAAGAAATACCTTTATTCAATATCTACACGAGGAGTTTTAATTTTGCATTACAAATTTTTAAAAAAGTAAAAATTTGAAATAGTTACACATTACTTTTTTTTTCTTTCATTTTAAATCGGTAATAAAATAGAAATAACTTTTTTTTTTATCAATTTTTTTTTTTGTGTAATGCAATTTTGAAATATATTTAATTAGCATTCCAATTTTTATTTTAAATATCAGATTTGGTTTTCTTCTCTGCATTGCTACATTTTTTATAAATTTTAAGTACTGTGCAAAAAGTTAATATTTTAAATTTTAATACGAAGTTTCTTTTTTTACAATAATACCTTTAGGAAAAAAAATTAACAAACAAAAAAGGTATAATCTTGTGTAATCGTAACTTTAAAAAAATATTTTCTAAGATATTAATTTAATATTTAACAGTACACATTTTTTTTTTTTATTCTAAATAACTACATATTAATATTTTAATGTTCTTTTACAAATGAATTAAAAAAAATACATATTTAAAAAGTTATAATATAAATATTATTCAAAGTTTCTGTTGCATACGCAAAAACGATGTAAATATAAAGCAAGGTAACATTTTCCATACCTGAAATACTATTTTTTGTGTATAATTTAACAGGTTAAAATGTGTTAATCACTTTGGTTTTTCTGTTTCTATTTGCTCTACCTTCTTCAATATACATGGATTTTATTGAAATTGATACATGATATTCAAGTTCATTATGTAATATTCCCTATTGAAATTGGAGTAAACGCCACTACTCTTTTGCGTTTACACAAAAGTATTCAGATATACTAAGGGCTATAAATGGAACTTTCAGCAACAGTATTGTGATTTTATTAAACCTACCTAAAACATTTTATCAAAATTTAAGAGTAATTATGGTTTGAATTAGCGTATTTGACTGTCATTTTGTCCGCCTGACTGTCAATCTGCCTATCTCTGTGTCTGCTTCTGGCGTCCGCAAATATTTTCAAAAGTTCTTCCACGTGATATATGTTATTCAAGTTTCCGATTGCATGTCCATCATTTAAAATGTACTCCAGCAACGAAGGCCAAAATTTGAAGAATAGAAAAAAAAAAAAATCGTGTAATTTGAAATTTTCCATACTCATAGCCGAGAGGGTCCTGAACAACATACTAAAAGTCCCCGCCCGTGGTGGGTGAGCGGGGGGCAGGGGGGGCATTTAAGGGGTGCACTTTTCAGTTCTTATTAAATATCGTACAAACTATCACATTTAGAGATAAAATGTCAACTACAAAATTAATCTACGTAAAATTTCCTACAAAAATGTATACTACATTTTGTTTGTATGATCTATAGTTTAGAAGATATAGGGGGATGAAATAACACATTTTCTTCAAAAATTCTTTTTTGCAATAGTAAAATCAACTAAAGTGTGCAATTAAAAGGGTTCTTGTCAAATATTTTCTAATGTACAAAACAAATATATACATAGGGCATATGCAAAGACAATACAGCATGTTTTGTAAGTTTTAAGTAATTTTAAGGCTAGTAGGCACAAGTGGCGGTTTGAGTAAAAATCGAGATAACTAAGACCCAAAACCGATTAACATTAAAAAAAATCGTGTAGTTTTGAAATTTTGCATACTCATAGCCAAGAGGTTCCTGAACAACATACCAAAAATCCCCGCCCGTGGTGGGTGAGCGGGGGGGGGGGCAGGGGGCATTTAAGGGGGAGGCACTTTTCAGTTTTTATTAAATATCTTAAAAACTATCGCATTTAGAGAAAAAATGTCAATTACAAAATTAAACTACGTAAAATTTCCTACAAAAATGTACCTTACATTTTATTTGTATGATCAATAGGTTAGAAGATATAGGGGAACGAAATAACACATTTTCTTGAAAATTCTTTTTTGCAATAGTAAAATCAACTAAAGTGTGCAATTAAAAGGGTTCTTGTCAAATAGTTTTTAATGCACTAAACAAATATATGCAAAGGGTATATGTAAGGATGATACTGCATGTTTTGTACATTTTAAATAATTTTAAGTGTAGTAGGCACAAGTTGTGGTTTAGATAAAATTGCTTTTTAATCCCTGACTTAAAAGAGGAGTGTTAAAAATTTGAAGCCTTTGTTTGTCTTTATACTTGTAGTAATTTCATTTTAACATTTTTTTTTACTTGGGAGTCATTTTAGGCAGTGCAAGAGAAATGCTTTTGATTCATAAAAAAACTTTTTTATAATTAAAAATAATTATTTTTCAGAAATTTAAAACGCTGCAAAGGAAATATTATAAAACTATGACAATATATAAAAATGAAAAATTGTCATGTAAAACCAGTCTTTGAAATCATAACTACTCGTTTTATAGGCAAATCTATTCTGTGATTATTATTATTATGATTATTATTATTTAATTTTTTATGTTATTTACAATAGTAACATAAACTATAGTTTGTAAATAAAAGAATTCAGGTTAAATATTTTTTACTGCATACAAATAAATATCTATATGTGCATGTGCGCGCACAATGTGCCAAGTTTATAGAGTGGTAGTCAAAATATACAAATCGAAAAAATCCACTTTTCTGTAAGATATCCGTAAGATACAAAGCAACCTTTATATTTTCTTAACTATTGATCATACTAAAAAATGTAATCGGCATTTTCATGGGAAATTTTACGTTAGTTTAATTTTGTAATTGACATTTTTTAAATCTAAATGCGATAGTTTTCAAGATATTAATAAAAACTGAAAAGTGCTTCCTTTAAATATCCTCTGCCCCACTCCGCTCCCCCCCCCTCACGGTTGGGGACTTTTAGTATGTTGTTCAGGACAGGACGCTTAACCTTATAACTGTGCTCAGTTTTCAAAGCTATACTTTTTTTTTTTTTTTTTTTTTTTTAATGTTGATCGGTTTTGGGTCTTCGTTATCTGGATTTTTACCAAACCACCACTTGCGTCTACTAACCTTAAAATTATTTAAAATGTACAAAAAATGCTGTATTATCCTTACATATTCCCTATGCATATAGTTGTTTTGTATATTAGAAAATATTTGACCAGAACCCATTTAATTACACACTTTAGTTGATTTTACTATTGCAAAAAAGAATTTTTCAAGAAAATATGCTATTTTATCCCCTATATCTTCTAAACTATAGATCATACAAACAAAATGTAATGTACATTTTTGTAGGGAATTTTACGTAGATTAATTTTGTAATTGACTTTTTTTCTCTAAATGCGACAGTTTTTAAGATATTTAATAAAAGCTGAAAAGTGACCCCTTAAATGCCCCCCTGCCCCCCTCACTCATCCTCCACGGTCGGGGACTTTTAGTATGTTGTTCAGGACCCTCTTTGCCATGAGTAAGCAAAATATCAAAACTACACGATTTTTTTTTTTTTTTTTTTTTTTTTTTTTTTTATGTTGATCGGTTTTGGGTCTTCGTTATATGGTTTTTTACTCAAACCGTCACTTGCGCCTACTAGCCTTAAAATTACTTAAAGCTTACAAAACATGTTGTATTATCCTTGCATATTCCCTATGTATATATTTGTATTGTACATTAGAAAATATTTGACAAGAACCCTTTTAATTGCACACTTTAGTTTATTTTACTATTCTAGAAAAGAATTTTTCAAGAAAATGTGTTATTTCATCCCCCTATATCTTCTAAATTATAGATCATACAAACAAAATGTACGATACATTTTTGTAGGAAATTTTACGTAGATTAATTTTGTAATTGATATTTTGTCTCTAAATGCGATAGTTTTTAATATATTTAATAAAAACTGAAAAGTGCCCCCCCCCTTAAATGCCCCCTGCCCCTCGCTCACCCACCACAGGCTGGGACTTTTAGTATGTTGTTCAGGATCCTCTTGGCTATGAGTATGCAAAATTTCAATACTACACGATTTTTTTTTCTATTTCTCCTATTTTGACTGGACTAATGGTATAAATTGCACCACTGGTTTGTGTACAGGGACACCTAAAAGTATGTCATTGTATTGCGTTCTATAATAGGCATTAAAAAAATAATAATCAACTCGTTCAAATAACATCCAATCCATCGGTTGTCAATGGAAAGAAAACCTCTCATAATGCTAACGTGATGCTGAGGAATGGATAACTGACCTGTGCAGTGCAATTCCTCTGTCTTAGTCCTATCTTCACTAAATGCTTTGACCCATCATGTATCCATCCTATGAGGTAACACATTTTGTCAAAGGTTTTAGTTAATTCTTGGTAATATTGCGATGCATTTTTAGTATTTTTTAAAGCGATGGGAACGACAGTATATCCTTCTATTAGATCAACTTTTATTTTGTACTCTACACATCGACGATAGCACCATTTCTCTGCCCCGATATCCTGTTTGCGTATGCCCGCTGATTTGCGGCACTCTGGACTACATTACAACTACTATACGTACAAACCTTTTATATAAAAAATAGTTTACTTCAACTCATATAATTAGGAAGCTAATCAACCTTCATTAGATTAAAATTATATGATCTAAACTATCACAGTGTTTAAACGTAGTTATAATAGGAGAATTAAAGTTATTTATATTTTAGAGATCTAGAAAGCATCAACCATCATCATATATTTTAAAAAAAGTATTAAAAAATATCAGGTGAAAGAAAAAGCTTATCGTTTTTATACGCTTATTTTTAAACAGGATCTTCAATTAAATAAAATTTTAAACAGTTTGTGTGTGTGTTTAAACAATTATAAAATGGCTTAAAATAACCCTACCTCGTTAGGATTGTATTTTCAAGTTTAGATGACTTGTAAGTTTATCGCACCGCAAGCAAATCACCCTGTATCCGGTAGAGAATGAATTGTTTTAGGGTCAAATTTTAGAAACTATGTTTATGTTACATGTACATGTTTTCAGGTGTCCTGTACGTCATAAATATTATAGCTGTTGTTCTGTATGAGAGTCTGTGTGTCTGTGTTTTCAGGTTGCCTGTGTGGTTCGGGCTGTGCTATGAGTTTTTCATACAGGATTATATTTGAGTAAACAATGTGGTGTGTGTGTGTGTCTAAAGTTTATAAGTAATATAAAATTCTACCTAAAATTGTAAAAAAAAAAAAAAAAAAGACATTCTAATCTATCGATGCGAAGAGCTTTACTACAATTTACCGTAACGACAAAAACATCTCAAAAAAAATTTACACGTTAATTTAAGTTTAATTTTAGATATGCAATTTGAAAAGCTATAAGGTATCACATGTTCCCAATACATATAAACTGTTTTAAGGCTTCGTCTTTCTCATGCTTAAAATTACTTATAAATTATTTATCCAATGAAAATATAACAACAATAATAATAAATGAATATAAACTATTATGTTTAAAATTGATAAATTTATCTTTTTTTTGCTATAAAATTTGCTTAATATTAGAACATAATAATAATAACATATGGATAAAAAAGACATATTTGTATAATGTAATTAGTTTAAAATGGAATATTTGAAGTAAAGTTAAAGCTATAAAATATATTATATATATGTATATAAGTTAAACACACCAATAGTGGACCCTGTACCAGTAGTGGACACTTTTAATTTTAAACTCGGAAAATAAGCTACCTAAAAATTCTGAAGATTCGAGCAATGTTCAGGAAGGGAGTTATAGTCCTTTGCTGTTAAATCCTTTAACTAAAAATAATTCCGGACATTAGTTTTAAAATAATGTTAGTTTAACTAAAAAAAAATTGCACTTTTTGTGATTTTACCGTTTTTTTCTTATCACTTTGAATAAGGAAATGAAATTTTATTTGTTCTCTCTCTGCTTATTTTTAACTGATTTCTTCTCTCTTTTGCTTTCGTATGACTAAAATAAGTATGAAGAATTCATTTATTGTGCTATTTTTTAAATCTTATATTAACACATAGTATTTTGATGGTTGTCCACTACTGGTGCCAAAAAATGTCATCATGACAAATAGTAGACAGCTCTGTCCACTACTGGCTCATGTGACTTTTAATGCCAGATCCAGTAATGAACATTCTGTAATATAGCAATTTTAGAGTTGAATTTTAAAGCAAAAATTCAAAGGGGTCCACTACTGGAACAAAAAAAGGTCCACTGCTGAGTTTTTGGTGTGTCCACTACTGGCTCATTTTAAGCTCTTTTTATTTTTTACATATATAAATGCCACAACTACAATTTTCATAATACAGTCGTGTTATGAAAGATTTAGTTAAGGTCTGAAATATTAATTGTTTTTTGAAACTCTAAAATTTAGGAAATTACACAAAAAATAGCCGGAAAATGTCCTTAAAGTGTCCACTACTGGTGCGTTTACCTTATATATATATATAAATTTTCTGTTTAAAAGAAAAAAAAAGTATATATACTCTTTAAAAAATTTAAACATTAAAATACCATACATTAAATGGATTTCACTATTTTATTTTTAAAAACATATACTTACTTACAAAATTCGAATTAAACATATTTTCGGCATGTCTCTAGGGTTAAAAATGTAATTATAATGATAAAAAGCTTGGCTAGATAAAAAATTACAAAGTGTCTTTTTTAATAAATTAATAATTATTATAAAAGAAATTACAGTTACTTGACATTCAAAATGATAAAAATCTAATTTTAAGTCTTAATTATAAAAAAAGTGTATAGAAAAATCATGCTTCAATAAATTTTCTTTGTCATCAATTTTCATTAAATATCGTAACTTAAAACAGAATTCCAGACATAAAATGAAATAAAAGCTTTTGTCATAAAAACTTTGTTGTTAAAAAAAAAAAAAAAAAAAAAATTGTGCCGGAAATAACCATTTTTATTATAAAATTCTCTAGGGAAATGCCTTACCTTATTCACTTGATAAAAATTTTATCCATGAAAATTATCAATGAAAAAAGGACGAAAAAAACGATCAATTCATAAATTAGATAACATTTGAAGTATAAAGAATAATTGATTTGTATCCCTTCACCTTCACCTGAAAAAATCCTAATATTTTTCTCTACATTGATTAAAGCCATATCTATGGAAAGCATAAAAGCCCTTTCACCCATAATATTTTTCTTTAAATTATTTGACAATTATCCTGTCATTCTACAGTTTTATTTTTATTGTCAGTTGTCTTCTGGATATTTTTTCTATCGTTTAAAATTTAATTTCATAGATTTTCAAATGTTTTATAGCATAGGGAAATATAGTGACACAATCACCCCAGTAACTAATTATATAGTAAATAATTATGGTTAAATAATAATAATAATAATAATAATAATAATAAGTAATAATAATAATAAACAATAGTAAATAATTACAGTTACCCCAGTAAATAATTATATATATATATATATATATATATTGCTACGTTTATTTGTTTAAAATATTTCAATATTATTTTCTTATATATATGCAGCAATGAGAATTTGGAATATTATTTAAAAAAAGTTTTGTCGATTATGGCTGATGATGTAGAGAAGAAATAGATATGTCAGTTTTTAGACCATGAGAGTTTTATTGTTATATATATATATATATATTACGCGACGATAAACTATAGAATGTATATAATTTTCAGAATTATCACACAAGGCATTTCGATGCTGTCGCACTCTAAATAATTTGGACCCGAAGGCCATAATGATAAATAAATTTTCTTTGTGTGTCCGTAAAATGTCCGTTTGTGTGTCCGTTTTCTTTGTGTGTCCGTTTTTTGCTACGGTGACTTATAACATACAAACCAACAATCGGCTCAGTCGACCAAAGCGTTTAAATGCTCCCATTTACTTATTTCAAATGCATAAATAAATAAATAAAGCAAAACACAACTTTGTTCAGTCTTTTAAGGATATTACTTTAAACAAAAAAAAATATATATAATTGATAAAAAGAAAAAAGAAAAAAATCCAAATTTATGTAGCGTTAAATAAATCTTCTTTTAATATAGTTTAAAAGTAATATTTCTGTGAATTATAAAATACATTAATGAAAACGCATTTGTATTAAATTTAAAATTTCAATACATTCTATGAGTAATTTTCTTTTATAATATCATTTTGTACAACATTCACACGATATTCGAGTTGAAAAATAACAGTACATTTATTAAAACAAGTAAAGCTTTATATATATAATGGAATATATTTACGTTTACCAATATGATTGTTGCAAAAAAAATGGAGAAATCATTATTTACATCGAAAGTACAAGCTGTCATTCTTCATTGTCTGTCTTAAATCCTTTTTTTAGCAATCACGAATAGTATTTCACAATAACCATATAACGTCCACAAAAAGAGAAAATTCAAAAGATAAATATTGACTCTCTATAACAAAAAAGAGATCATTTTTGGCACACTATAAAATGATAAATTATACTCCTACAACGTTTCTTTCATTTTTTTTTCTAGGAATACTGTCAACTGAAGAAAGCAAAAAATTCGATTTCTATTTATCGAATCTTTCATTCGTTTCTCACAAAACTCATGACAATTTTAAACAACTTACTGATGGATAAAATATTTGTTTTTCTTTTCTAGACCAGATAAAATTCTTTTCAATTCAGTGGTGTAATGACAGTAATGGCATTTCGAGTTATGTCAGCTGAATTGAAAAGAATTTATTATAAACACTTTTCTAAAAACATGTGTAGCGCAAAAGAAATATTACTAAAAGGCATTACATATAAACAAGTTTAACTGCGAAAGAAAAGTGTTAAAAAATACATTAAAAAAGGGAACTTTTTAAAGAAAAAAAAAAAAAACCTTTTACTCAAATCAAAATGTTGAGAGATTTTATTTTTTCTCACATTTGTTTCAATATGCGTTTTTCAGAAAAGTTTGGTGAGTTTTTTGTTTAAAGTTATAAATATATGAATTGAAAAATTTAATGTTTCAGATGACTTTTAATTTTCTTTTCTATCAGTTATTTTGTACTGTCACTATCACAAAAATTTACCAAAAAAAAAAAAAAAAAAATTCAAGCGCGGTATACGTGGTAGAGACAAAATAAAATAAAATAAATAAATAAATTAAATTAAGGAATACACATATCTGGGTGGTTTGTTAGTACATGGTAATTTTTTTCAAAGTATATTTAATTATACCGAGATAATGGAGACAGTTATGTGTATATATATATACATATATATAAATATATTTATTTATTCAGCATGAATATGCATCTCGGAGATGAAACTAATGTCTCATACCTGTTGAGCGAGGACCAGATACCTTACGGATCAGCGACCTGATATGCACATAAATTAAAGAGTGACCTCTCAAAGACTAATTATCATTTAAAAATAAATAATTAGAGCGCATGATAAAGGGTTTTCCATTATAAGTGATATAATTAGAAAAAAAAATTCAGTGAGACACTTTTTTTTGAAAGTTTACATTATGCCATTAAGTATGAAAACAAATATAGTTCATGTGCGCACCACGACTTCTCTGTACTTACCGCATTCTGTCAACCCAATTTTCCACCACTCTTTCACATAAATTTGATGTTATTTCAATAATAACACGTTCAATGTTGGTTTTTAATTGCACAATTGTTACTGATTTATCAGCATACACTTGTGACTTAACATATCCTCAAAGAAAAAAATCACGATCGATCGAGTCGATTAACTGAACAATTTCGTCCATGAATTCTTCTCAAATTTCTCTCAGTATTCACATATGAACTCTGATTTTGATAAAACAATTCAATAATTTCGAAACGTTGTTAAAGCGTGTATCTTTGCATGATTAAATGGCATAGCATACTAAACACAAATGACACAAGAAATATGAAAAAAATTTGCGCAGCGTTGTAATTCTAACCATTTAAAATTATATCATTCCTATTGGAAATCCTTTTATAATTTTTTGTGGTACATATAAAATAAATTACTTAAATATATATATATATATATATATATATATATATATATAACATTATGAACGCAAATCTAAATAGTGCATTGTTATCCAAATTAATCGTTACATGAAACTTATAAAAGAGCCAATAGAACATTTATCATTGTTTACCCACATTCATTGGTTATCACCATTTATCACTATTGATTTAACTCTCTAATTACCTCTAAAGATAATTTTACATACATTTTTTAAAATTATGATGTTTTTCGCATTTCAGATAGAGGAAAGTAGTCGAATATGGAATACTATTTCTATTTGAATTTAACATAATAAACTGAAGTTTTCTCGATCATAGTAGACACAAATATTGGAAATTTTCAAGCGTTGCTATTATATTTTACAAATTTTATGTTTCAAATAATATACCTTACATGCAAAATTTTTAATTTTAAGGGAAAAAATATTTTTACGGACAATGTGGAACAAGCTGGTAATATGGAATAGACATGAAAGAAAAATGGAGTACTGGAATATCCATTTCCTTAAAAGATAACAAGATATTCACTCTGTCACAGAAAAATATAGGCACCCAGAAGAAATCGAACCACATTCACGAAACTCGGTACAAACGTAGTCTGGTAAGAGATATGGAAATGATTAAAATTTCAACGCCAATGAGATAAGGCTAAGCAAGTTATGCGCATCTGAACTGCGCAGCTGGGTTAGTTTTAAAGCATTATTTCTCGCGCCGTAGAGCTATTCAAAAGAATGTGTCGTCTTTGATGGATGGTAGTGTGACTTGAGATGCCTCTGAGATGTAACCGGCGGCAGTACCGACAATTGTTGGATAGTGAGAGGTGCCGTATAGTAGGCCTCAGAGAAGCAGTTTGGTCCTTCAGGCATATCAGCCTCCACCTCGTTCGGAGCGATATGGTAGTTGTTCGGGATTGGTAACAGTGGGTCACGGAAGGGAGAATTAACCATTGTGGAGGGTCAAGACGTCCCAGGAGCTGGCTTTACTACTTACTGATTTGTAACCTTTTTCATACCCTAACTTCTTAATAAAACGATCTTTTGTTCTGAATTTTTAATCATTTGCTTATCTCTTCATACAATACACACATGTTAAGTTCCGTGATTGTAGCTTATTTCTTCTGGGTGCATATCTTTTTTTGTGACAGAGTGTAAGTTAGTATTTTTACAGAAAATAATGAATAATTGCAAGATAAACATTTTATTTTAAAAGTATTGTTGAAAATAAACAATATTGAAAAAATATCGACTTTCAAGTTTTACAAAAAACACAAATAATATGTAATAACCGGTGTTCCATATCATCCGAATCGCCAACTTGGAGAGCAAATCCATCTCAACCATGATGTTAGAATTAAGTTTGCAGAGACTTAGAATTTTCTCAGCTCCCCTACCGAAAATGATACTTGGATTTCACTCATTTTACTGCATCGTAAATAGCTTACAAGATTTGTAAGACTTAAAAAGCCTGAAACTTCATGTAAGAAAAACTCTGAAACTTCATAAACAAATGAAGTTGACTGACACAAAAACGGCCCTTTTTTACTGACATAAGGTTTATATTTTATGCATATTGAAGACGTTTAACCCGCTTCTGATAGGTGGCAGCATAATACAGGTGAGATATAACAGCATTCCATTTAACTGACTATTTCATAATCTTCACATTTCTTCCGTAACACACTTTCGAAAAATTGGAATTTTTCATTAGTTTTTTTTTTTTTTTTTTTTTTTTTTTTTTTAATGTGATGTGTTTAAAAAAATAAAAAAGAAAGAAAGAAAATACTGTAAACGATAAGTTGATTTAAATATAAGACGAAATTCGTAAAATTTTAATTTTGCACGGATGTTTTGAATTGAGAAATACAGGACAAAATGTTAGCAGGCCAATAGAATCAAACCCTCAATGCTTAAAAACCTTAGTCTTTCAGAGCTTCTCGTGGTTGTGTCCGAAAAATGCATAGATACGAGCTAGGACCCCTTACAGAGATACCGTTTTATACCATTCCGTCCTGACTTCCGTATCTCTCTTACGAAAACCTCAACTAACATCATCCTAACGTATCTTTGTTAATATTTCGAAATCATCCATCTATATATAAAATAAGCCAATTATTTTAAATATGTGAAATTAATAATATTTCATATAAATATATATATATATATATATATATATATATATATTAACACATTATTATAATATATAAATAGCGTGAATTTCCTTAATTATATAAATTTATCAATAACATTTGAATATTTAAAAAATATCATTTTAAACAATGCAAAAGTAATTCAGAAACTTACAGAAAAAGTTAAAACAGCAACCCTATTTAAAAACTATATATTTATGAAAAAATTAAAAATGTAATATGTGGGAAAGAAATTTTAATTTATCGATAAGATTGAATTTAATCTATACACAGAAAAGAATTCTTTTTTTCCCCCAGGGAGAGGAAAGAAATCAATTATTCTCAAACTTTCAATTGTTATCTATCTCACAGCATATTGGGAAAATGTCTTTTATATTTTTCCAAAAGGATTTTCGTAGATTAAAATTTTATTATGTGACTAAAGTAATTAATTCACACAGACAATTACATAATAAAATAGGTTATCCGGGTACAAAAACTTTCATTTTAGTAACTTTTAACAATAAAGCTTTCAGGATAAAATTAAAGCTTTTGTTCGACTTTATACCTTGAATTGTATTTTAAGTCACAATGTTGAATGAAAGATTACTATACCAGTTACAATTTATTGCATCATAATTGTTGCATTTTTTTTAATTAAAAATATTTCAGAAATTAATTATTTTTAATATAACGTGAAAATATACTTATTATTACATTTTTTTTTTTTTTTTTTTTTTTTTTAGGAACGGCTTTATTTGTCGTTACAATCATTATTAGTTATTCTTTTAATATAATCATACCTATTAAAATTTTAATACATTCAATTTTATTAGAAACAGCAATTTTCTTTAATGATAATTGTTCATTTATTACAAAAGTATTTTTTTAAATAATTGCATATATTTAAATTGCAAAGAATTTTTTAATTATTAAACTTTTGATAAATAAATGCTTCATTTGAATTATAAAAATAAACATATTTTAAAATGTATATTAAAAAATTGAAATAAATTTATTGTAACATATTTTGATGCTTAATTCTTTAAGATCATATAAAAAATAAATACAATTAGCCAGTTCACGTATAATTAAATAGATTTTCTTTGAAGAACTGTTTTTAATATATACATAGATACATATGGATATTTATTTACAAAAATTTTAAAAATAATTCTATAAAAATATGTTTAATTAATTTCATCTTTACGTTAATTAGCATAATTATAATTAATATCATCCAAATACTCGAAATATCATAATTATCATTTATATACACAAAAAAAATATTTTGTATAAAATGTAGTAAAATTTGCATTTATAATTACAAAACCACCCAAATATAATTAAGAGTTATTAAAATATTTTAAGAGCTAGAAATGAAAATTACTGATATTTTACTTTTTCTTTTGTTAAAAATATTTAACACTCTTTAACAACGTGTAAGAATGTTTATGGTTCATTTTGTTTGTTTGCTTGCTTGTTTCTCTAACCGTCTGACTGCCCCTCTTTGTCTTCATTTGTCCGCCTCTAGCCTAACGTAAATATTTCAGAATTTCTTCAAAAGGATATATATTATTCGACCCTATTACGGAATGTTCAGTACTTTAAATGGTAAAAATTGCACAAATTGCTTCTATACTGAGACACCCAAAAGCATGTCAAAGCATTTTATGTTATGAGAGGCATTTTTTGGAATCATTTTGAATTATATTTTTACTGAACAAATTATAACAAAATTGACAGTTAATTTCCATATGATAAACGAAATTTTCTATGCCACGAGGTATTTTAGTGTTAAAGTTCGCAAGGATACACTAAAATATTCGGATAGATTATGGGCTACAACTGGAAATTGGTGGTATTGAATTTTTACACCTGTCAAGCGTCTTATTGGAAAAGAACATTGAAGATTAAACCATGCAACGGGGAAGTGCAGTTGGAAAGTGGTAATAATCTATTCGATCGGCTTGGTTTTTCGTTCTTGTTTATGATGTAAATGTTTAGTTCAGATATTTGTTTGACGTTCAATGTAATGGAGCAAATTAATATATTTGTTCTTCTGCAAACTCCACTAATCAAATATGTAATTAATTAAAAGAAGAAATATCATCATGCCTTAGAATTATTATTTAATGACACTAGCATTAATCTTTAACAACAAAAATAAATAAATAAATTTAACAGATGGAAGAAACGGAAAATTGGGAATAAAAACTAAGATGATCTTTCGGTGAAATTGAAACAAGCCAAGGAACTATATATATATATATATATATATATATATGTGTGTGTGTGTGTGTGTGTGTGTGTGTGTGTGTGTGTGTGTAAGATAAGCCTAGCTTACGTTTCTGTTTTTCAATCTTTTGAGACGATAGCACGTCAATATATGTGGTATGAAGTGAGTAATTATGATAACTTTGTGTAAGAATTAGCCTCACTAGCCAATATTATTTATAAAAGCAATAATGACTAATAATTATGACTAAATTAAAAAAAAAAAAAAAAACGATTCCATTTAATATGCATATTGTTTCTAATTCAGTAAAATAGTACAATTATACAAATATTTGTGCTGTTATGTTTCATAATACAAGCATGTATGCTACTTATTATTATTATTAATTTATTTATTTATTTTATTTATTTATTTATTTATTTATTTGTCTTTTGTACAAAACTACATATTCTAACAAATTTTCGTAACGGCGGTTATCAGCTTACTCTCTACAGTATGATGATTCTCTTTGGGATTTACCCCAGTACATTGTACGTAAAAATTAAAAAAAAAACGTAAAATTTATATCACAGCAAGAAATGTGTATAAAAATATTTCTGTTCAAAGTTTATATTTTTTCCACTAGTTCATTCTATGTTGAACTGTTATATACAAAATTTCCTGCTAAATCGACAATAATATTTAGAATTAAAAAATATAATAATTCTGTATTTAAAAACCAATATATTAAGTAGGCATTTAAATATATTTACGTCCCGTTACATAGAGTACTTTGCATATACTTAACATAATATGAATGCCCTTTAATCATATGCATCAGTACAGCAGTTAATGGCATACTTTAAAGTTTTAACACTATTATTTAATATATATATCTGTTTTTTAGTCAACTTATGATAATAGATCATGTTCTGTATATCTTTAAAGTATTACTAGGTTTAGAATGACGCTTGTAAAGATTCTTAAGATTTAACTTTTAAAAATACATCTTTCCATAAAATACTTTTATCAGACAAATGTCATATATTTTTTCTTATTAGATCATTGTGTTGAGTGCGCGTGCATAAATATTGTCCGTTTATAAATATTATTTTTTATCCTCGCGTATTTTATTAATTGCATCACTGTCGTGTCGTTTCAACAAAATATAACCGTAACTGGACCACGTACGAGAAATATTATATACATGGTGATTTTTACGGACAAAATTACAAATCAATCGGTTTTATGAATTATTACATTATTAGAAATATTATTACATTATTATATTATATTTAAATTAATACATTACTAAAAGCTTATTTTTTCTTTACTTTTTATTCGGAAAAGTCATTTGTATTTATGAATTTTGTTTAAACTTTACGTCGCAAAACGTACATATTAATTTTCAAATGCAATATCAGGGACCGAATGTACGAATGCACAACAATGTTTGTTTTTTTTACAAATTAGTTTCTAAAATATATTACTCCAAGCCATAGAAATTAACCAAGGTATGTGACCACCGGCCTTACTGATCTTCATAAAAATTTCGACCTATAATAATTACATATCCATACAGAACCAATTCTAAAAAAGAATATCTTTCTTTATTTATTGAGGGATATGTGAGATACATCTAAAGCTTTCTGTAGAATAATATAAGTACTAGGTTTCAAACCAATGTGACGAAAAAAGCAAATACGCCTCTCAACCAAGTGACCGTAAACTTTCGAATACTGGGTTTTATTATATGTAATATTTATTATCACGGGCTATTTACTGCTATGTTCTGTATTAAAAATTTTGTGTTAGGATTAATATATATATAAAATTGTACTTGAAGAACCTAAGTCACAATAAAAATGCCATGCTTGTCTCACCGAATGGAATTTTTTAAACGTATTACATGTGGTTGATTTTGTTTCTGATGTGTTATTAAGATCACTTCTTGCAGTATATGAATCTTGTCACTCTACGGTCTTTTTTTACCAACTCTAATTAGATCTGTACCTATAACTAAAAATTGATTATGAACCTTAATGAATATTCATGTGCGAACTGAAATTAAAACACTGCACCTAAGAACAAAAGGGCAATGCGCTAATTTTTCGACAACAGATGGGTCTTATTATATGCAATAATTAATTGAAAATGCGGTGTATATATTTTTGAGAGAGTCGATAACATTTAATACATCAAAATACCACAAGTAAAGAAAATAACATGAAAATTATACAGATATTCCTTAGTAGATGTGTAAGTTCTAACAGTTAATGCAATCCCTATAGCGAAGATTTTATAATTTAGAAGCACATTAACTAATATTTTGCTCTGTACTTTTATTTAATAATATACATCTTCAGTTTGTTATTAAAAAATTGTGTTTGAAAACTTTATGTTTTAGCAATTAAATATTCAATTACTAATGTTTAATTCTTTATTTATTTGATACCAGTTCTTTTATAAACTACTTTTACCCAATTATCTAAATTGTGTAAGATTCCGCAAAAGAATTCGGTTAATATTCTAAGCACCTATAAAATAATTATAATTACTCTTTTAAAAATTCTTTATTTCTATACTTGATTAAGGAAAAAATCAAGAAAACGGAAAACCTCTAATTGAGTGGTGAAATGCATGATTATAATACGATGCATTGCAAACATACTTATTTATTCAGAAGAAAAAAAATATATTTTATAAAGTTAAATAATTCTATGTATGTAATTATGTAATTCTTAAAATTTGTTTTAAGATAGTCAATGCGTATTTTACATACGTAATGTATTTAACCTGTTAACAGAAACAGTTTTTTAAACGTATAGAGTGAATTTCGCTTAGTCTGTCTAATTAAAAGTCAACGTACGATTCTTACACAGTCTAATTATAATGATATTAAAAGGATAAATAATGTGATTACATGTAAATAAGATAATTTTCTTTCTAAGCCCGGATATTAAGATGCAATTTAAATGAGCATTTTACCTGAAACTGGAGAAAGGTCAAATAAACTTATTTAAAATCATTCAACTTTTTTTCCTTCGATAAAATTTACTTCAAAGTTCTTGAAAGTAGTACGCTTATATTTCTTTATATTTATAAAATGTATTTCCTCTAAAGTAGATTTTAATTTGAGATTCCTTAAAGAACTATTTAATTTCTCTTATTTAGAATTAGATATTTTTATAGATACTGACATTAAATAGGGGTCATTTAATTTTAATGCTTTGCTTGTGTTTCGTTTTATGGAAAATGTAAGGTGAATTTTCTGGATATAGAAAAAAAAGAAAAAAATCTGGAGTGACTCCACTCGACTTTCCGAACTTTGAGTAATTAACAGTTTTGTAGATAAAGTAAAGGAAGAGTAGTTGTTAAACAAACAAAAGAGAGAAAACCATAATAGAGTGTTTAGTATTTTTCTCCATCTATTACACGTTGTTTTATTTAACGCTACTGAACTTTGAGCCCATAGATCATAATGATAAAGAAATTTTCGTTGTGTCCCTGTAAAAACCTATAAATGCTAGATTCACCAAAATGCTTATAGTGAGTGCAACAGTGATTTATAATACTCATATAAATTTTCAGCTGAATTCAAAAAGGCGTTTAGATGCTACCGTACTTTTTAAAATTTAGTCCCATAGGCCATAATGATAAAGAATTTTTCTTTGTGTCCCTGTAAAAAAACTGTAAGTGCTAGATTCACCAAAATCTATACAGTTAGTTCAACTGTGATCTATAACATGTGTAAAAATTTTTTGCTTAGATTAATAAGGCGTTTAGACGCTATCACATTTTTAAAAATTTGGCCCCCTGGGCATAATGATAAAGAATTTTTCTTCGTGTCCCTGTAAAAAAACTATAAGTGCTAGATTCTCCAAAATCTATATATATTGAGTATTTGTGATCTATAATATGTGTATAAAATTTTTGCTCAATTGAATAAGGCGTTTAGATGCTATCGCACTTTTAAGATTTTGCTCCCATAGGCCATAATGATAAAGAATTTTTCTTTGTGTCCCTGTAAAAAAACTATAAGTGCTAGATTCACCAAAATCTATAGGGTTCGTACTATGGTGACTTACAATATGCGTACCAACTTTCAGGTTAATCGAACAAAGCGTTTAGACGCTAGCGTGTTCACTCACAGACATACACACATACACACATACACACATACACACACACATACATACATCATCGTAAAAATAGTGAAAACGGACTCAGGGGACCTCAAAACGTATAGAAACATCAAAATCTCGAATTCGGATTTTTGACATGATTACAATACTTTCCTCACTATAGCGTTCGGAAAGTAAAAAAGGAATATAGCATTTTTTTAGGCAGAGAAATTAAATAATTATAGAATCGACACATAGATTAATAGTTATTTTACTACGCTACCTCATACATTTAATTTATTAATCAAATATAATAATTTTAAAACGTATGTGGTATCAAACACATATAGGCAAACGTTATCAGCAAAATAAAACAACATTAAATAATCTTTCTTAACGAAATATTTATATACTTTCATTATCAGAATTTTGCCTTTTAAAATAAAGGGGGGGAAATATATTAACTTACTTTTTCTTCTCTTTGTGGAAATTTTCATTTCATAAAAAAGAGTGTGCAAGTCGTATTTCAAATAAATCCTTCATATATAAATGGTTCAGTAAGTCTATATATATAAAAGAGCAGAGTCTGTCTCTTCTGTGTGTGTGTCTATCTGTCCGCTATAGAAACCTAGGCCGTTTCACTGAGCGGGACCAAATTTGACACGGTTAATGTTTACAATCCGAGAAAGAAAACGCCGCAAGCGATTTTACAAAATTCGCCCCCCAAGGGGGGGGGGGCAAAACGTAATTTCACAAAATCCTTCATTTCTCAAACAAAAAAACAGATATCCGTAAAATTTTTACTTTAAAATATAACTAATAGAAATGTCTGAAAATCGGTTTCTGGAATTTTTGAAATTCGGTCCCCAAGGGGGGCGGGGGGGGGGCAAAACGTGATTTCACATGCGTAAAACGTGATTTTGCATAATCCTATATATCTCAAAAAAAAAAAAAAAAAAAAAAAAAAAAAAGAAAGATATACGTGAAATTTTTGCTCTAAAATATAGCTAATGCAACTATCTAAAACCAATTTCTGGAATTTTAGAAAATCAGCCCCCAGGTGGGGCAGAAGGGGAGGGGGGGCTATGGAGCAAAATCAAATAGAAATACAGTTAGGCTGTTCAAAAATAGTACAGATAGGTTTTAAAGGCCTGCAAGTCGAATGGGGATATTTTCGATTGTGTAAAGTTATTAGGAGGGGCAAGAAGGGGGGAGGGGAGGGGGGGCAAAAAATAAAAATAGTGTCAGATCGTTCAAAATTGGTACATAGAGGTTTTCGATACTTACAAATCGATTGCGGATATTTTCGAATTTGTAAAATTATTAGGAGGGGCGAGAAGGGGGTGGGGAGGTAAGGGGGGGCTATGGGCAAAAACAAATTGAAATACAGATAGGCCATTCAAAACTGGTACAGACAGGTTTTAAAGGCCTGCAAGTCGAATGGGGATATTTTCGAATTTGTAAAATTATTAGGAGGGGCGGTAAGGGGTGGCTATGGGCAAAAACAAATAGAAATACAGTTATGCCATTCAAATTGGTACAGATAGGTTTTAGAGACCTGCAAATCGAATGGGGATATTTTTGAAAGTGTAAAGTTATTAGAGGGGCCGGGGAGGGGGGGGGCAGAATGGCAAAAAAAAAAAAAAAAAAAAAAAAAAAAATAGAGTTAGATCATTCAAATTTGGTACATCGAGGTGTTCGATACCTAGAAATCGATTGCGGATATTTTTGAATTTTTAAAATTATTGGGAGGGGCGGGTAGGGGGGAGGGAGCGGAAGGGTAAAAAAAATAAAAATAGAGATAGATCGTTCAAAACTGGTGAATAGATTGTTTTGATACTTACAAATCGATTGCGGATATTTTCGAATTTGTAAAATTATTAGGACGCTCATATATATGCATTCGCGTGTGCGCATCGCGCACGGGTCTACGCTGCCGAAGGCAGTGGGGACCCGGTGCAACATTTTTCCCGATTAGAGTTTTTTTTTTTTTTTTTTCTCATGATAAAAATTAATGCAATTTTGAGAATTCATTAATTATAATGATTCATTTAAAAATAGTGACCAGCGAAGCGGGCGTAGCCTGCTATTTAGAGATAAATGTGTGCAAGTGAAGTGTGACATCACTGACCGTCATTGTGGCTAAGTAAAAGATTTTCTATATTAATCGTTCATTGGAATTTTTGTAAAAAAAAAAAAAGTAAATAAATAAAAAATAAATTGAGGAAAATTATTTCCCGATTTTAATCCCCATATTTGAGTACAATTACAAATTAGTTATCGTTCGCATGTATTAGATTAAGTTCTTTTGCTGTCAAATTGACAAAATTTTAAATTTCGTTTCATATTATCGGTTTCTCTCTTAATATACAGAATTGAAATAACCAGGATGTTTGAAAGGGATGATATGCGTTCGCCAGATAATTTGGCGATATTTTATAAGTAATTTATTTTTTTTCGACCAAGGACGACAGATATTAAATATGTTCATTTGAAAGGAACCTCATTCCTTTATGAAATGTTTATGTTTATACTCGAAAATCAAGATCTCCTATTTTTTCTCTAGAATTTTGAAATTTTAAATTAAAATTTTATGAATTTCGCAGAAAAATTAACTCAATCTAACACACACAGACAGTAACTTATATATAACTGTACCCAAATATGGGGATTAAAATCGAGAGATAATTTTCCTTAAGATTTAAAATTGAAAAAAAAAGAATAGCCAATGAGCGATTTACATAGGAAATATTTTTCTTGGCCTCGCGGATGGTCAGTGACGTCACCACTTCTCTTGCGTATAGAAATACATTATTATTATTATTATTATTATTGTATTATTATTTTTTTAAGTAGTCAATTTTAGTTCATCGGAATGCATTCTGTTTTTGCTTAAAAATATGTATTCAAGTTAGAGCTGTAAATCGCACCCACAAACACACACACATACGTACATACATATGTTTCATAAATCAAATCCTTTTTTAATTTGCGTATATTTTCGACAATATAAAATTCAGATTAACCATTCATTTACTCAAATTTCTACCATTTTAATGACTGTTTCCTCTCAGAATAAAAATTCTGTAGTCGAGAGTACAGTGATATTACATCTATGGAAATTACTGTGTCAGCGGTTTTATTTGAGTTTTAAGAAATTGCCAGATTCAACAACTTACTACTTTAGCTTTTTTTTTTTTTTTTTTTTTTTTTTTTATAAAACAATATGTGTATAAAATAGAAAAATGCGTAAAATATAAAAGTATTTTTAAATACCTTCTTGAAAATGTAAGGGAAAAAAATGTATTCCGCAAATCTGGTTTATCATGTCTTTCGAATGATATAACTTTTAACTCTCTACTCCCATTACTAATATGTTAAAAGTGTACCACAAATTCCATGCTTGTCTATTATTATATAGATTGCATACATGCATATGATATAAGTTTTTTTTTTTTTTTTTTTTTTCTTTAAAACTAATTTCGTAAAAATATTCATGAATGAGTATTATACTTTTTCTATTCATGCTTAAAATTAACAAGTATATGAGCTCTTTTAAATTTCTTAGATATGAGTTATTACTTTCCGAACACTATAGTAAGGAAAGTATTGTAATTATGCCAAAAAAATGAATTTGAGATTTTGATGTTTCCATACGTTTCGAGTCCGTTTTCACTATTTTTACGATGATGTATGTGTGTGTGTATGTATGTGTGTACGTATGTGTTCTCGTATAAGGTGGAAACCGAGGACATGCTCTTGTTTACACACCTTCTAACCGAGGACGTTGTTCAAAACGAGGACGTCCTCGGTTTGAAATCCTGTCGGATTTCGTTTCTAGGACCTAAATTTATACTAAGAAATGTTTTTTTTGCTTTTTTAAAATATGTCCTCAGTTTCCGGTTTTTTCATTTTTAAGTGTGTGTAGTTTACACACTTCTGTCACAGAAGTGTGTAAGAAGTCCTCGGTTTGCGGATGCAAATGCATACGGAGTGTTGTCCTCGGTTACACGATGTGGATACATATGAGTGTGTAAATCCATTCCTCTTCTTTTATTTTCTGAAAAGTATTCTTTATCTTATGTATCTATATTATTTTCTTTTTTATCTTTTTCTTTTCTTTTTCTTTTAATTTTTATTAATGAACTTATATGCATACTTTCTGGTAAAAGATAATTGATTTCTTAATAATGACAATTTTTTTTCCTGAAATAATTATTGTGATTTGTGTCCTATAACATTTACTGACTGTGTTCATTTAATGTTTTAAAATTACTTACTGTCTCATTGTTGATGATATTTATATAAAAAAAAACAATTACTTATTTGTAAATTTTTAAAATTGGAAGAGAAATAATTATTCTTAATCTTTGTCACGTTTGGTTTTAAACTTTTCTTTAAAATTGTTTGTTACGTTAAAATACAATATATATTTTTTTTCATTATGTTTAATTCTTTTTTTTTTTTTTTTTAAATCAGATAAAACTTTATTTCGTAGCTTTATTTTCGTAAAACTTTATTATGTAAACTATTTATTTTTATTTTCTAGAATCAACATATGAATAAAAATATTTATATCACACAAATTCTTTCCTTATTGCTGTTGGGGAAAATTTAGAGTCTCATATTTGAAAATAGATTTTCATAATGAATTCACTGTAAATGGTAGGTCTTAGTTCTCGTATGCATAAGCATACATTGAATTAATAAACGATGATATTGATTTTTTTTTTTTTTTTTTTACATTTATAAAGCATTTTTTTTTAATTAATAAATATCTACACAAAACGTTGGCTAAATGAAATATGCAAGTTATGAAATATCAAATATTTTGTAAAATATTTTATGTAATAATTGCATAATTTTTAAAACATTAAAACATATATTTAATTTAGCATTCAATTGCACATCTTTATGTTAAAATAGTCAAGATAGTTTTTAAAATATGTAATTTAAATTCCGAATTAAGGCAATTATTTCAAAATGTTTCGGAACTAATACGTACAAAAAGTCTTTATTTGCATGTTTGTGACTATGTCCACGATTGCAAGTAAGTTAAATTGTCTTCGAAGGCGTGTTTATTAAAATGTCCTCGAAAGCAGGTGTACTAAAATGTCCTCGAAGGCGGATGTGCTAAAAGTCCTCGAAGGCGGGTGTGTTAAAAGGTCCTCGAAGGCAGGTGTGTTAAAAGGTCCTCGTTTGCATCTGTGTTAAAACGTCCTCGTTGGCATGTGAGTTAACATGTCCTCGAAGGCAGGTGTGTTCAAATGTCCTCGAAGGCAGGTGTGTTCAAATGTCCTCGAAGGCAGGTGTGTTCAAATGTCCTCGAAGGCAGGTGTGTTCAAATGTCCTCGAAGGCAGGTGTGTTAAAATGTCCTCGTTTGCATGTGTGTTAAATGTCCTCGAAAGCAGGTGTGTTAAAATGTCCTCGAAGGCAGGTGTGTTAAAATGTCCTCATTTGCATGTGTGTTAAATGTCCTCGAAAGCAGGTGTGTTAAATGTCCTGGAATGCAGGTGTGTTAAATTGTCCTCGATTGCGTGTGTGTTAAATGTTCACGAAAGCAGGTGTGTTGATTACCCTCGAAAGCAAATTTATCAAAATGTTCTTGTTCGCATATGTTTAAAATTTCCTGAAAAGCAGATTTGTCGAAAAAATCTTCATTTACCAACAGGGGCGCCGACTTAAAAAAATGCTGTGGCTGCTCTGCTCAAGGGTATAGCTTGAGTGGGGGAAGTGGTATTCCCTCCCCCAATATTTTGAAAAATATGGTGGCACGTAAAGGTTTTTTCTTTTTCTTTCTTTATGTGCAGTTTTGCGCCTTAAAGTTCATTTTAAAGTGGTTCATAATTTTGTTCATTAGCGTAATGTATCAAAAATGCTAAGATTTGTGTATCGCGAGCCGCTTTTGGCGACCAGCTGATTGGTCGACAAGCAAAAAATTTTGCATTAAAAAGTTTGACTTTGCAAATTTCCGCTCGGTGTGATCTTAAACGCCTTCTTCCCTTTTCAGACAAATACAACAGCCTGTTTGTCTGTTTATAAACTATCCTTGAAAATTTTGACCGTATTTACGACCTTTAAAAAATCTGACCATAGCATAAATTCTCAATTGGTGGCGTCTATGTAAATTTTTCCCGTTTCAGACAGTTACTATCAATAGCATGTTCGCTTATCCTGTAAACGACACTTTAACATTCTAATCTTAGCGTGTTTCCGCTCCGTGGCGTCTGCGGCGTCCTTCCTTCTTTTCAGATACATGGAATTGTCTCGAAAGTAAAAACGGGGGTCTTTTTAAGTGGTCCTTGCCCATATTTATACGATTTTTGGAGAAAACCACGGAAAACTACATATAAGCGCGAGCTGGGATCGAATTGGCACTTCACTACCGTGGATTTTAAAAAGCTCAGTTGCTTTGCGCCCCTGTTAGCGCTGCATCTTTGCTTACTTGACAAAACACTTTATCTTAATTTCATTGTAAGAAGCCTAAGGAAATGTATTTTCCAAGCGAAATTTCCTTCTAGAGCATCCATTTTTTTTAGAATTGTTTCAGGTTGAATATCCTATTTATTAGGCTTTGAAGCAAAATTGCTTTTATTCAGTGATTTAAAATAATCTTATTTAAACAAAAACAAAAAAAACTTATCCACTTCTCATATGTAAGCTTTAAAAGCATATATATGAGTAAATTAGCCTGATATTTAGGATGTTACACACAGTTAAATAATCTAGTGATTGTATGACTGATTCTAGGCTATGAAAGAAAAACTCTAAATTAATCCGTTTAGTCTGACATTTCCAACATCCCTAGTCAGCTAGAAAATGTCGATTCAATATCGATAACTACATTGAAAACCCACATATCCTTTGAAGGTTGGCGTCAGGACATCGCTTTCTGCTTTATGGTAAATTTACATGTTTACTATTCATTCAAATGTATAAGACCTGTGAAGAGTTGTCATTTCGAAAAGAGAACTAAGGTGGGGTAGAATACAAAGAAAAAGAATTGGGTTGGGAATTAAGGCCGACTTGCTGTTCTTGGATCCCAGGCCTGAGGGGGTGTGCCTTCCGTGGGGGGGTCTTTCTAAGGGACCCTATCTCGTATTTACGCAAATTTCGGAGAAAACCACGGAAATCTCAGAACGGCTAGGCAGACGAGCGCGACCTGGGATCGAACCCGGCACCTCACGTCTACCAGCTTTGAGCGCAGTAAAAAGAGAAAGAGTGATTAAAAAATAAATCGCAAGTGTACCTGTCGCTTTAAGCTGGTGTTATGATTTCTTTCACATAATTAAATAAATGATTTGAAGGAGAAAGCTAAAATATTTGATACGTTAGATTAAAATTAATATTATTATTTAAATATTAATTTTAAAATTCGTATAACTTTTAGACAGTTAAAATTGAGATAATTACTTTGAAACTTCTAAGAGCAATTTTTATATCATTACCATAAGATTTTAAAAGATGTTAAAAGATATTACAGAAAACATAAATTAAACATTAGAAAAACTAAATTTTAAATATTATAATTCAAAACATTTTTGTTAAATTTTAATGCACAGAGGAATTTTAACCATATATATATGTATATATTATCCTTTAAAAATATTTGGTAATATTAATAATTTAGTTATCTCCGATTTTTGTATATAAGACCGCATTGAAAAAAAAAAAAAAAAAAGAAAGAAAGAAAGATAGATAGAAGGTGCGCAGTTTAACTCCCAACCGGCTAATTTTATTCCAGGTTTGAAGTCAAAAAATGCCAAAAATTCTAATGCTTATTTTCATATATATTTTTTAAATATAATAACATCATTTGCATAAACATTTCCTAAAAAATAAAAAAATATATATATTAAATAAATAAAAAAATAATTAATTAATTAATTAATTAAATCATATAAATAAATAAAATAAAATAAAAATAAATAAATAAGTGTGCAAGTAAAAAGTACCTTTAAAGTTGTCTTTCACTGTCCGGGTTTAACCTACTAATGGATTTGTACTAGATTTTTTGTTTGTTTGTTTTTTACTCTCTCTCCTTTTTAATGCATTTATTTGCGGAATTTTACATTAATTTACCTTTCGATTCTTGTTTGTTTGTTTGTTTGTTCGGTAGAAATCTTGGAAGCTATTTTTAACTAACTTCCCTACTAGCTAGACATTTGAAACTTTCACAGTAGCTCAGAACCCGATGACAACACAATACTTCGAAGTCAGATTTTCGAATTTTCGAATAGTTTTCTTTTAATTAATTAAAATATGAAAATAATAAGCTACTAATAGCAATAAAAATAGCCATTGAAGTATTAGCTGTAATTTAAATGTTGGCAAAAAAAAAAAAAAAAAAAAAAAAAAAAAAAACAGTTCATTTTGTTTTGACATAAAAATAAATACATTTAATTAAATTTTCACATTTAATTAAAACGTGAAAGTTGAAAATTTATAAAAAGTTAAATGATGCATCTAAAAACAAATTGACATCATTATCACTTTAAAAATTTCATACACATTGATAAGTGCTCATGTATAATGCTAATATACGTTGTTCTAAAAGGAGTAATATTTTATTTTTAAAACCAACTTTTTTTTTCATTACAAATATTAGTTCACTGAACTGTGTCCACGTGCATAAATATTGCTTATAAATTATTTTTTTTATCCTCGTCTATTACATTAATGATTCACAAAAAATTTAAAAACATGGTATATAAATTTTTTAACTTATAATTTTTTTATTAAATTAATTATTATCTTTTTTCACGGGGAACCAGTGTAAAAGGACCTTATTTATTAGTTTTTTAATTTACAGCGGATGTATTTTCCCTATTACTAATTAAATAAATTATTTTTAGATTCAAGCTAAGTATAACATATCAACAGAAACTAAGTTCCAATAAATAAATAAATAAATAAATAAATAAATAATAATCTGAAAGTAACTATTTTTTATTATTCTCAATCAAATATTTAGTCAAGGTTAAAATCTTTTTTCCTGCCCTCCCCTATCCCCTCCCAGTTGTCCCTTATTATATTTTACTTCCTTTTACCTACATTTCGTAGAGACATAATTTTGGATCAAATTACCGAAAATTAATTTTTCCTATGATTAGACATTTTAAGGTCTACCGAATCTGAATATCGATTTTTAACAGTTTGTAACGGTATGTATAAATCTATTATCAGTATAATTAAGTAATAACAATAATAACAATAGCAGAAAACCAAAATTTGATACTCAAAATTTGTATAATATGATATTATACAAATGTTGATATTACTTGCAACATTTATTGAGTCCAGACCGACGTGTTACTTTTTTGCAAATAATTAATAGAAAAAGTGTCAATTGATAAAAGAAAATATTTCGTTATGTACACAGCATCCTTATAATTTTTCAAGAGGTTTTTTTAAACGGCTTTTTATCTAATTACAAAAAGCACAAAATAAAAATGTAAGTGAAAATAAGTAAATAAATAAATTTTTTAGAAGCTATTTATTGAAATTGGAATTTCTCATCGTGTCTTCGTGACACGCCAAAAAACAAGGTGCCTCCCCTTTAAAGTAAATATAAGCAACGCATTGCATTCCTCGTTAGCTCCGTTAGTTAGAGCATCATGTTGATAACGGTTGGCTATGAGTTCAATCCTCGAAAGGCCGATATGGTAATTTTTGGAGATATTTTAGAAAATGTGTCAATTAGTAAAAGAAAGTATTAAAAAAAAAAAAAAAAAAAACTCAGTCCAGCAGGTGGAAATAGTTTATACCTGAAAGTGTTAAATCTCCATTTTTCAGGTAAGATATTTTCACCCATTTTAACTGATTACATGAAGTTGAATTGTCATCGCGTTTTCTGTCACGCTAAAAATTAAGACACTTCCACTTAAAAAAAAAAAAAGAAAAGGAAAAGAAAAAGTAAGTAAGCATTTCATTGTATCTCTATCTCTTAATGGCTTAGTTGGTTAGAGTGTCACGTTAATTTTTTAAATAATTAATAGAAATGGTGCCAGTTGATAAACGGAAATATTTCGTTGTGTACACAGTATCCTAATAATTTTTGAAGAGTTTTTAAATTTTTATCTAGTTACTAAAAATCAGAAAATAAAAATTTAAATAAAAATAAATAAATATAATTTTTTAGAAGCATTTTATGGAAATTGGATTTCGCTATCGTGTCTTCATGTCACGCTAATAAATAAGGCAACTCAACTTAAAAAAAAAAAAAAAATGTCAGCAGTCCTTATTGACGCTTGTTGGCGCAGTTTGTTAGAGCGTCAAGTTGCTAATGTGTGCTAATGGTGCTGAGTTCCATCCCCGAAGGATCGATGCGTTAAATTTTACAGATAATTAATAGAAAATGTGTCAATCGCTAGAAGGAAATTTTTCATTGTCTAAAAGGCACAAAATAAAAAGATATATATATATATATATATATATATATATATATTATTTTTTTAGAAACTTTTTATTGAAAGTGGATTTTTATCATCGTGTTTTTGTGTCATTCTGAAAAAGAAGACGTCTCCGCTCGTTAGCACATTTGGTTAGAGCGTCATGGTGATAATGCGATGCTCGTGGGCTTGATCCTCGTAAGCCGACGTGTTACTTTTTTGTCGATAATTAAAAGAAACGATGTCAATTGAAAAAAGAAAATCTTTCATTGTCTACACAGGTTCCTAAGGAATTTCGATAGTATTTTTAAAGAAGCTTTTTTTTTTTTTTTTTTTTTTTTTTTTTTTTGAGTTACTAAACGCACAAAACAAAAATGTTAGTAAAAATAAAAATAAAAATAAATAAATAAAAATAACACTGAAAGTTTTTTATTATTGTGGAGCCCTAAAAAGCCTAAAATAAAAATTTATTCTTGAAGAGACATGCTATAAAATCATAAAAGTTTCAACTACAAAAAAATTTTAAGGAAAAATATACATATTTCACTTTTGCAAAGCATGAGAAATTTTAAATATTCCAAATATTTTAAAAAGCATTCGAGAACAATATTCATTTTGTATAAGTATTTTTTAGATTTTTCTAGAATGTCTTATGACTTTTTCTTGACAGTTGTTAGACTTTTGGTTAGAACGTCATGCTGATAACGCGATGGTCCCGGATTCGATCCTAGAAAGACGATATAGTACTTTTTTTGCAGATAAATAATCGAAAAAAAAAAAATGTTAATTGATAAAAGAAAATCTTCCGTTGTCTACAAAATATCCTAAGAAATTTTAATTAGTTTTTTAAGTAGCTATTTTCTTTTTGGTAACTAAAAAATCACAAAATAAAATTTAAGTAAAAAATCATTTTTTAAAGTTAGAAGCTTTTTATTGTGAAGCCCTAAAACGCATAAAATAAAATTTGTTCTGGCAAAGACATGCTACAAAGAAATGAAAGTTTCAACACTAAAAAATTTTAGAGAAAAATATAGGTACTTTCCTTTTGCAAGAGATGATTTTTTTCAAAATATTGTGTAATGAATATATTGTGTGATGAATAATGTTCAAAATATTTTTAAAAGCTTTCGAGACATTTGAAATGTCTGGCTTAACGAATGATTATAGAAAAATTAATAACTAAGAATATTGGTCTTTAAAGCTTTTTAAAATATATTGAACATTTAAAAATTTTCATCTCTTGCAAAAGGAAAGTACCTATATTTTTCTCTAAAATTTTCTTAGTGTTGAAACTTTCATTTCTTTGTAGCATGTCTTTGCCAGAAAAATTTTTATTTTATGCTTTTTAGGGCTTCACAATAAAAAGCTTCTAACTTTAAAAAGTGATTTTTTGCTTAAATTTTATTTTATTTGTTTGGTAGTTCTTCCGGATTACAATGTCATTTCTCTCTCTCTCTCTCTTTATTTATTTATTTATTTATTTTTTTTTAATTCTACTACTTTGTTTCCTTTTTTCTCCCCCCCCCTCTCTCTCACACACTCTCTCTCTCTGCAAAATTTATAAAAATACAGATTTTCTTTCTTTTTTCTTTCTTTTTTCTTTCTTTTTTCTTTCTTTTTCTTTTCTTTTCTTTTCTTTTAATTAGTCAAATATGCTTCAATAAGCTATGTGGATAAAAATTCTCTTAATAATATGAAATTTAAATTTTCTATAAGAATTAATGAGACTCGTGAATGTTTAACGGATGTAGCACCAATCTATATATATCTAAATGGCTAAGAGATTTTTTAGTCTGTTTGTCTGTGTGTTGACGCAAGTTGCCACCAGATTTTCATACTTAAGTTAATTTTAAAAAATCGAGTTGTCCGATCGATAAGTTGACGGATTCAGAAAAAAAGGCCCCTTTCATTTGGTACCTTATTTGTAATGAAATTTTGATTAGATTTTTTTAAATTAATTAAAATGTGAAAATAATAATAATAATAATAATAATAAATAAATGAATAAATGAATAATGATAATAATATTAAATTTGCTCCCGCACATAAAAAAAATAAAAATATGAAAATCGAGTAAAATAATAATAATAATAATAATAATAATAATAATAATAATAAAATAATATACCTCAATTTTAGAATTTTTTTTCCTCCTTTTGTTTAAATAGTATGTTTTTGGCACGGATGAATCGCGCTTGGCATGAAAGCTAATTCAGCATTACATTAAAGAGCTTTACTTAAATTTATTATAGAGCTTTACTTGATAATCATTAGCATTAACGAGCTTTACTTGATAATCCTGGGTAATTTTTTAAATTTTAATACTGAAATAGATCGTACATTTTTCGCCAAGGACTCCACTTTCGTAATAGCCACTTTAAGGCAAGTAACGCTATAAAATATTGAAAAACAGAAAAGAAAGAAAACGAAAACGAAAAGAAAAGAAAATAATAATAATAATAATAATAACATAAATTATGTATTTTTGTCTAAAGTGACGATAAAAATTCAAAAGTCGCGAAGGGGAGCTACATTAAGGCTGTACCAGGATCATGTTTACATATTTCATTATTTCTTTTTCTACATACCAACTACTATTAACTAACTCAACTATTATTATATCCACAAAAATTAATTATCTCATGCGATAGACGTAGCTGATCATAGCACATTGTAATAATATACGAGTATATGGTGTGAAATTGTTGTCATTTTATGGTTGATCGAATAAATCAAATAAATATACAAAATAACGTGAAAGAGAATATTATGTACACCACATATAGTGTTGTTCATATGTAACTGGGATTCAAACATAAAATAGCTACTTCACTTTTTTCGATACTGTCCGTTTCGAAACTGTCATCTGATAAGCACTCAAACGGAAGCCTACTGGTAAGCTATTGTCACCGGCAATAGGGACAGATAAAGGGTGTCCAGGAATTACTGTCTGAAAATTAAAAGGCATATATATATATATGTTGTCATAGCTAAGATTTTATTTCTATTTTCTTAAAAGTTAAGCGAAACATTCAAAATTAAACTGATAAAATATTTTTCTTTTTAGATTGAGATGAAAACAAAAATTAACCAAATTAAAAGAAATCAAATTATTGACTTTTTCCTGGCTCACAACTTTAACAGGAAAGTCACAAGAAATCACTTTAAAACTCAAGGATCTGGAGAACGATTCATCGATCGAGCATTAGAACAGTATACTAGGACATGCAGTGTTCACTATTCACAATCATCAGGTCGAATCCCATAAATCTGCACATCTCGCAATGCTGCAAAGTTGAAGCATCTTCTAATTAAAGATCCATCACTTTCAAACAGAGAAGCTTCGATAAAACTTGGAATATCAAAACCATCCGTTCATCAACTGAAGAAAAAGATGGGTATTGTAACTAGGACTAAATCTTCTGCACCTCTATATAAAAATGATCAGGCTGAAAGGCCAAAAAGGGTCTGCAAGAAACTCTACAAACAACTGGTGAAATCAGGTGGTGGAAAATTTATAGTAATGGATGATGAAACTTGTGTGCCCTATGATTATAAACAGATTCCATGCAAAGAATTTTGCAATGACATCCCTGGTGTGGAAATACCGGATGATTCCAAAGCTAAAAGAAAGGAAGAGTTTCCGGGAAAATTTCTCGTCTGGCAAGCAATATCACAAGACAGATGCATCAGCGAACCATTCATTTCCAAGCAGAATTTGAATGGAGAAAGATACCTAAAGGAAATCATGCAAGGTCTGTTTTTGAAATTTTTTAACTCTCAGAGAGACGAAGGAAAGCTGTTGTTCTGGCCAGATTTAGCTTCAAGTCATTACTGCAAAATTGTGCAGTCATATCTGAAAGAGAAAAATATTGAATATGTGCCCAAGGAAGACAATCCGCCGAATGTTCCGCAATGTCGCCCTATACAAAAATTCTGGGCACTATGCAAGTTAGAATACAAAAGAAGATGGAAAATCCTCTCGAATTTAGAAGCTTTCAGAAAGGAATGGCTAAAGATCTTGAAGTTAGTAGCAGAAAAGCATGGGAAAACCTATTTCGACACTTCAAGCGGAAGTTGCGATTAGTTGGTGATTACGGCACCAGTGGTGTCAAATGAATATATTAATTTGTAATTAAATAAATTTATTTTCATATGCAAATAATCACTTTAATTTTTCTTTCCTTATTTTCCATATGTGTACGTTTTAATTTTCAGACAGTAATTCCTGGACACCCTTTACCCGAGAGACTGCGAATGAGCGGATCGCTGTCAAAGGCAGCGGGGAACCATAGCGGGCTTTAAAGCAATTTCATGATTTCTTTAAATTTCATTTTTGTTTGTAAAGCGATATAGAAAAGAATTTCCTTTAAATATAGTGACCAGCGAAGCGAGGAAAACCTTCGTTGATTCACTACCTTCATTGATTTCATGAATTAAAAAATGGTTTCGTTAACAAACTTTGATCTATTGGCACGCAGGCAGCATCAGGCCGAGTTTTGTACATTTCGAGTTTGAGATTTTTCCCGAATTCGGAATTATGTTCGTTCCCGATTTGAGAGGGGGCTAACACCCCTCTCACACAAGAATGTATTTCATACAAATCTGTTTCTAAAACTGCATTAAGATCTTTCTTAAAGTATAGTGGAAATGTTGAAAAAAAAATGTTTTACATACCTTAAATTTTAATATTAAGTTTATATTAATGTAGGTAAAAAAAGCAAATGATTTGTTTCAAAAATATTTATATAAAATAAAAAATAATCATAATAATAATTTGCCTATAAAAGAAAACCACCTCATGATTCAAGTTAAAGTATTTTATTAATTTTAAGTAAAATAAGAGTTCTTTAAAATGTTTGAACGAAATACAAAATTTTAATTCATATTCATAAAACAATCGGCTTGAGGTATTAAAAAAAAAAAAAAAAAAAAAAAAAAAAAGCATTGTCACCGTGTTCTTAAATATACTGAAAGTTTTAAATGTCTATCTAGTCGGAAAGTTATATGATTGTTGAATCATTTAAACTGGCTAAAAGTATTTTAAAAATGCATTGTCATCATGTTCTGAGCTATTTTAAAAGTTTCAAATGTCTAGCTAGTCGGGAAATTAGTTAAAAATCGATTGCAAGATTTGCACTGGGCAAATAAACAAACAAAAAAGAAACCAAGTAAACATGGTAATAAAAAGTCGATTTTTTTTTTTTTTTCTCAGCAAAGAAAGTTATATTTCTATTAATATATGATAACGTCATAAAAATTTATAAAGATGAGTAAAATCTTCATAATCACATGCTACATTTAAAACGCATTTAAAGCATTGCATTTTGTAGGTTGATCCAAAACATTTTGACGTTTCCTTAATTTTTTTTACTAGTCCCCTCTTCCGCTTCAGGTCACAATTTTTATACAAATGTATAAGATATAACAATTTCTTTACATTATTAATTTTTTTTATTAAATATTAAAATTTCACACTATTAAATGTGACTCATAAAGAACGTTTCTAGATGTTTGACAACTGTTATACTCAACATCGGTTGTTCAGTCTAGACCCACGTGTGATACGATCACATGTGGGTTTAATTTTTTTTTTTTTTTTTTTCATATTTATTTTTATCAATCACATTAGCAAGTTCATATTCTTCATAAATCCAATTCAAAACTGTATCCAAATCTTTAATATCTATAACAGGGCTCGAAATTTCAATTCATATTGCACTCGCCAAAAAAATCTTTACTCGCCACGAAATAGGCTTGCCATGTTTTTCCATTTATACGCAGTTTAGGTTTTTTATTTTCCTAACTATTTGAAATATTTTTACAAATATGTCTAAAATTAAATATATTAAAAGTGTGTCGTATATCATCATGTTTCATACTCAGCTATAATTAAAAATCATTATAATGATATTTGAAAAAGATTAAAATATCTAATAACATATATGCATAGAGTCATTAAAGAAAAAAAGAAGAAAAAGAATTATTTGTCAAACAATATTCTGTAAAAATATTTTTATTATGAAAGATTAAGCTTTCTTTTCTTATTTATCTATTTATTTACTTAACGTTTTATATTAGAAATGTCTTTTTCGTCCATTTTATTTTTGTAATTAGACAGAATGTCGATGTTTATAACTTGTTCATTGTTGTCATTTGAAATAAACATTTCGCAATAACTTTTTCGATAAAATCGTTGCTTATAAATCATTACAAGCGCAAATCATTGACGTTTCAGTAAAAAACTAGAAAATATGAACAGTTTTTTATTTTTATTTATTTATTTATTTTTTTAAATCATTATACAACAAAATAAACATAGGCAGTATTTTTAAAAGGGCTCGGGCTCATTTTCAACTGACAATATCGCATAGGCAAACTTTCGCGTATCTCTTTTCTCGGATAGTGGGCGACGGACAAAGAGGCTTTCCACTCGTCTATTCTCACTCTGCTTGGAGAAATAACAGAGTAAGAAACAAAACTGCCTATGATATCAAAACTTTTATGTATGCACTAAGCATTTTTCCTTTTCCAAGCTGGCACGATCTCGCACAGCGCACACACAGACTCGGGTCTCCGAGAATCTAAAAAGGAGAGGTTAAATATGAGGCTATAAGATGGCAAGATTTTGCCATATTTAAATCTATAAAAAAAATGTTTTCTGTTACCGTATCGTGTAAGAATTGTATCTATAACCAGACCAAATTTTTACTCGCTACAGTAAAAATTTCACTCGGCAATGGCGAGCTGGCGAGCGGAAATTTCGTGCCTTGCCTATACTATTGAATAAATACTGAAAATCATAAGTATATACTGATTAAATTTTAACATTATTATATTTGAGTTTTTTCATAATATCATAGCTACTTTTAATAATGGAGCTATTAGTTAAACTATCAGTTATATTTTGTAAAATTTTACCTGCCTTATTTACATAAGTATTATAACCACTGGTTACTGTTCGAAATTTTAAAGAGTTTTTGTGAAACGTTGGAGTAAGAAAAACACAAGGAAAATTTATATTACAGTACTGATATTAATTTTTCAGTATTTTGCAGTAATTCTATTTTTAATATCACGAATATTACAATTATTCCTATAATAATTATTATTGTCGTATTTTGTCGAGGATATAACTGCGTAAATGACTTTTTAGGAAGATTTTTTTTTTTTTTTATACACCGATCGCTTTTTTCCCTTTTCACCAGTATGAATATGAGGGTGATTTCTTAAACTACTCATTTCATTAGTATCACATGTGGGTCTAGGTTCAGTTAACCAACTTAATATTTAAGGGGATTTGGCATCACTAAAGGTTTCTTATAAAAGCTTATATTTTCATTTAATATTTATAAATTGAACTATATTATATATATTCAATAAAATATATATTCAGACAACATTCCTTATGGTTTTTGATACATTTTCACAGATTTGAATTCTTTAAATTGCGCTTTCTCAGTTTGCATTTTTTCATGAATTCCTGACCTCCAGCACGTTAAACTTTTTACAGTTAATTAAGAAAATGCTTATTATTTTTCGGATGTTTATTAGAATCTAATTAAAAGCGTTATGGATGCACTCTGAAATTTATGATTTTTTTTAAGGGAAAAAAAAAATTAAAATGTGTGTGTATGTATGTATGTAATAATATTCAAAATAAATATGATTTTTGTTATATTTTATTTTTAAGTTATATATATATATATGTATATATATATATATATATATATATATATATATATATATATATATATATATATATATATATATATATATATATATATATATATATATATATATATATTTAAGGTATTACAAAATCCATCCCTAATTATTTTAAGTAAGTCTTATAACACACTGCCAAAAATATTAAGTATTTTCTTAGATATCTGTAGAAGTGTTAGCATTTTGAGGATTATGAATTCATGGAAAAGATGCAAACCGATTAAACGCAATTTTAAGACTTAAAATCCTTAAAAAAAAAAAAGGACCAAAAACAATATGAATTGTTGCCTAATACATATTTTATTGATCGAACCTAATATAGTTCAATTTACAAGTATCGAATGGAAATATAAGTTTTTGTATTAAACCATCGGTGGTGCCAAGTCTCCTTAAGATAGCTAGTCAGAAATATATATATATATATATATATATATAACCTGATTCAATTTTAACGCATATCCACCTTTAGCAGCGTAATGATGCTGCAACTTTCCCCATGTGCAGATAGCTATATTTGAGCTTCTGGTGTGTATTAGTGCACCAAATTTTTTTTATGAGAGAGGGTTGAACAATACTTATTAGGTACGGGTGCATGTTGACACTTAATGCATCATTTTTCATGATTTGTTTTGTTTTTCGACTTCTTGAAGTGATAAAATGATAGTGAAGATATTTTTCGGATGACGAAGCATATTTTTAGATTCTTTAGCTAGACATACTGTCCTGTTTTTCACAAGCATGCTGTTCTTATTTTTATTGAATAAGTATTATCTATATTCTTTTCATATTCCGTATAAAAGGGCATTTTCCTGAACTGTTAATATATTAATTTTGAACTGTTAATATATTATTTTTAATTACTCATTTTGTCAGAGTTAAGTAAATCTGATAAGTGCAATTGAAAACCTTATAAGAATTTTGATTGCAAAAGTAATAAATGACAAATTAAAAAAAAAAAAAAAAAAAAAGAAGAAGAAGAAGAAGTAAGCAAACACCATACAGATTAATTAAATATTTCTTGCAATTGTTTCGATTCGGAATAATAGCACAACCTTTCATCAAAAGAAAATGCTATTCACAAGCGCAATATCAAAGCAGCACTTACATCTAATTTCTGCCTGAAGAAGCGATATTGCTGTTTTTCAGCCCAAAAGAATAGTTGTGTGGTAGTTTTTTTTTATTTTTTCAACTTGTATTTTCTTGCAAACACTCTTTTTACTTTACTTTTCTTCTTTTCTTTTCTTTTATTTCTTTCTTCTTCTTCTTCTTCTTTTTAATTAAAATAATCTAGAGGTTCTGCTCGTGGATTCAAACCATGTACTGCGCCTCGATATCCGGAAAATTTCTTCTGAATATTAAAGTCCTTTATGTCGGAAGTCCAGGTAAAGGGAATTAGAATATTACCATTATTTTCGTCTAGATCCAAATCGGAATCAGAAACAGTTTCAGCGTTTGGAAATAACACAGAAGGTTCTATTTAATCTGAATTTTTCATCGCTATCACTGCTATCATTCGATTTCTTAATTTCATCATCAGAAGGTGCAAATAAAATCGCATTAATTTCGTCTTTTGTTAATATTTTTTTACGTCGAAAAGCCATAAACAAATAGAAAGGAATAAGAGAATACAGGATTATCTCAGCGAACAAACTGGGAATAAAAATTTTGTTTCTCACTTCAAAAGCTTTGGGACAAGAAAACCCCCTTCCTTATACCTTTCTTGTCACTATAAAGTTAACCCGCCCACTTGTCATTTGCCCTGACAACTAACCCCGGGAAAATGACCATCGCTAACATAAAAGATTAAAAAGGGGGGATGCGATGAACCATCTCAGGCGTTTTGGGGCCAGAATGGGTCCCAGACTTTTCGGGCGGTGCAAAAATTAAGCTATTACATTTTCCTTATTATTATTTCGAATTAGTGTTTACATAATTATTTTATTTTATTTATTTATTTATCAAATTAATATTTTCATATCCTAATTCAGTTTTGTTAAAGCTTATTATTATTCTTATTATTATAGATTATTTTAATTGGTTTGATGAAATTTGCATTTCGTTTTTTTAAATAATTACGCAAGATTAATTAAATTATTTTAATTGCGAATTCTTTAGTTTATTCATCCAATTTCGTATTTGTATTATTTTTATTAGACTAATAATTTCATATTTATTTACTTTGCAATTTCTAAATTTAATTTATTCATGTATTTCTCCTAGTACGTTTTGTGTGATCATTCTATTTGCTGAAATTTCAGTGTTTTTAGGAATAAGACATTATAAATTTTATTTTGAGAATTTGGAGAAGAAAGTATGGATAAAAAATCAATTTTGTTGTATTCATTACCAGCAAGATACACCCGCTGCGCTGACCGCTATACCTAAATGAATCTCAAAAACACTGAATCATCATGCTTACTATTATTGTTATAATTTTAATACCACTCGGTAAATAAAATAACTTAAAAAAAAAAAAAAAAAAAAAAAAAAAAAAAAAAAAAAACAATTGGAAGATTTCTGAATTAAGTTTAATGTACAGGTACACACTGCCAGCGGCCCGCGCTGCATAGGTTCTTCATGGTTCTTTCTCAGCACTTAAATTAAGCTCAATTTCAACTCGCTCTTTTTCTATACTATTATCATATGGTTTCGAACATTACAATAAATAAATAAACATTTTCAAACACACTCAAATTCGAAAAAAATTTTGATAAGGTGCACTCCAGCATCGTTTTATACGTTGCATGAAAATTATTATTAAATCGCTTTCTGCTCTGGAAAAAAACGGTAATTAAAAGGAGTACTAAAAACTGAGAGTAAATGGGAGAACAAAAGTTTTATAAATAAATGTAACAATTTTCTAGGTGACAAAATTTGATAATTAGAAATTAATATACATATTTGATTGTTCATTTATACATTCAACTAATTAACAACTAATACTAATACTAATATATATAGATAGATAGATAGATAGATAGATAGATAGATAGATAGATAGATACGAGTGTGTGTTTACTTTCTTTTTAACACTGTCCCAACAAGGTTGAAAAGTGATAATAGCTTCGGTTTGTTTGTCTGTCTGTCCGTCTGTCTCTAACTCTCGTAAATATTCTTGAAATTTCTTGAAACTAATATATGTCATACAAGTTCACTATCTGATGTTCCCTATTGAAAATGAAGTGAATTATATTTCACTTTCCTTTACTGATTTATGTACAGGGACACCCGAAAGTATTCCAAAGCAATTGTGTCCTATGGGAGGTACTTTTAAGAACCATATTTTAATACCGTTACTTTACACAAACCTTAATGAAATTGAAACATATTATTCAAGTTCACTATCGGATGTTTCCCATTGGAAAGGGAGTAAATATCATCAAAAGTTTATATACAGGGACACCCAAAAGTATTCCTAAGCATTCGTTCTATGAGAGGTATTTTTATAATCAAATTTGAAGAACTTTACCTTGCACAAATCTTATTAAAATTAAAATATATTATTCATATGCACAAAAGAATGCTTTCTACAGATTGTAGTATGTTGAAGAACTTTACCTTGCGCAAATCTTATTAAAATTAAAATATATTATTCATATGCACAAAAGAATGCTTTCTACAGAATGTAGATTAACAGAGCCATGCAAACATATTCATTTACATTGAAGACTTTTATTGGAAATTTACTGAAATTGCATTTTCGTTTGCATTAAGCGATTTAACACATTCTATCATATTTTAAAGGGCGTATCAGACTCGACGACTTTACAGGCGATTTTAGAGCCAACCACTGATTAGCGCCGATTTTTCGGAAAAAATTGTCTCTACTCCCAGTGTGATAGCGCAGACCGAAGTTGTCCAACTTTTTCAGAGCTGCCTTGATAAAATTGTCCGTATACTCAATTTCTCCTCGGATTCGTCCAATCAGGATACGCTATTTTGATACGTCATATTTCAAGATGGCGGAACACGGGAATCGCTTCAAGTGGAGATTTGAAGAAGAAATATTATCGTTAAGCACGTTTATTTTACCGTTAAATGATAAGAATTTTCAATTAATCGTTTTTATTTTCGTATGGCGTTATGACAATAGTTGTAAAAAAGATCAAAATAGAAATAATAGTGCGATATTTTACACAAATGAAAGGGAATTTTAACGCTAATCATTGCGTATTTTATTCGCGCCAAGAAAAGTGATAAGCGTCAGAAGTTAGTCTTCTTTCATCCATCTTTTCACCCGACTATTATAACCTCTACGGTGTTTTCGTCGAGGAAAAATCGGCGCTAAAGTCGGCTCAAAAATTGGTTGTTTCTAAAGTTGCTGAATCTGATACGTCTTTAAATGCGGTTATGATTTCAATTTGTGTATTTATCTGGTCCGACTGTTTATCTCTCTATCTTTACGTCTGCTCGACGCTAGCGTTCGCAAATAATATCAGAATTTTTACAAAATTATACATGTTATTCAAATTTACTATAGAATGTTTCCTAATTTTAATGGCATTAACAGGTCTTGTACAAATGCTTTGTGTATAAGGATACCAAAAAATAAAAAATAAATAAAAAATAAAAAATCAATGCATTGCATTTTAGGATAGATATTTTTATAAATTACATTTAAAGAACTTTTTATTGTAAAAATCATAAAAAAAATTGAAAATTGTTATTAATATGCTAAAATAACATTTTGTATAGAAAATGATTTTGTTAACTTTCAGATTTACAGGGCTGTACTAAAATATTCGCATGTATAAAGTGCTGCAATTTGAATATAAGGGCCACGTTTCCTTTTGTGTTAAGCCCTTTTAACACTTTCTAACAATGTTTAAGAATGATTAGGAATTCAATTAGTCTACCTGTAAGCCTTTCAGAGCCTCTGTTTGTCGTTTTTATGATTACGTAGGCAAAGAGGTTTGAAAATTATACGAAACTATAATTACGTGTATTTGGAAAGTGTTATTAATCAATGTGTACCGCATGATTTTTCGTTCTTGTTTAATATGTAAATCAAAAGATAATAAAAATGTTAAATTTTATATGAATAACTACATCAAATGAACAAAAATTGTTTTTTATCACAAATACAGAAACGCTGAATCATTCGACAAAGGACAATTTCTTTGCAAATTGAATTAATTCAGATCTTGATAACGTAAGCTTTAGAGTTTGTTGTCTAGCTTTTAATAATTTTAAAGCATTTTCTATGAAGATTTCAGCCTTTTTCATTTAAATTACAATCATTAAAGGACAAAATTATTAGAACGAGAAGATTATAACTTTCATGTAGCTGAAAAGCACTGTCAATATTTTATGACAGAAAACCTTGAATAAAGTAGAATTATTTTAAAATACATTGAAAACAAATAATTGGTCGACAGTGAAAAAAATAAGTTTTTTTTTTTTTTTTTTTTTTTTTTTTTTAAATAGATGTCCGATAAAATGTAGATAGTAGTGTTTTAGCAATTATGGCCAACTGTGTCCAACAGGTATTATAGCATGGACTGCCTTTCTTGAACTATTTCAAAGGTGTCCCGTCCTAGCTCATATTAAAACGAATTTCAGAAAAAAAGCAAGGGGAAATTAGTCGGCTAGGACGACGAGTATGATTTTCGAAAAAAAAAAAAAAAACAGGCACTAACTTTCTAATTAATTTATAGAATATTATCAATATTTTAAAAGTTATTTTTAGATTTTTTCATGTTATTTATAGCAACACAATTAGTTCAGCAATTCGAATGAATTTTTAAACTATATCAATTATTGTTAGAAAGAAAAAAAAAGTTACTTTTAAGATTATTTCATTTTGTTTACAACAACGAATAAAAAATAATTGAGCAAATTGAAGTTTTTAAAGAGCATATTCATACATATTTCTAAAAGTGATTTGACTAATGACTTTTTACTTTGATTAATTATTTGTATAGTAATGAATATTCATAGCAAGGTTGCTGAAACATATTTAGAAAAAAAAAATGTGATATTTGTGTCGATTAACAGCTAACGAATCTAAAAAAAAGAAGTGTGATAGTTTTAGTTTGTCCAACTACTACGTTTTTTTGGCAGGAAATTTCATTTTACTTGACTGTTGTGAAAATATTTATTTGCTAGCTCGCTACGCCCGCTTCACTGGTCACTATTTTGAAATGAATTTTCAAAAGAATAAAAATACTATTTTTTGTATCACTTTATAAATAAAATCAGGAATATATTACATAAAAATCATTCTAAATCCAGCTTCGGGTACCGATGCCTACGGCAGCAGTTTTCATGTACGCACTGCTTCAGGACTAGGTGCCCACTGCCTGCAGGATGTCTTTCTGCAGACACATTTACTGTGGGCACTTACTTTAATTTGGGTATTTATCAATAATAGATGGATCTACTATTATTCAAGAACTACGATTTTAACGATAACTGTGTCTCACCCTTTATTATATATATATATGATAAATCTTAAAAATTAGATGAAATAAAACTTGAATTTTTAAATATAGAACTAGAACAGAGAATTTATAAACCCAACTGCAAATACTGCTAAAGGATATATAAAAACTATAATAAATAAGCAAAATAACCAAGTATAAATGAAAACTAATCCCAAACGCATCAAGGTCTTCTTCATGGGAGCTCCCCCATGTATGGAATGAAATATGAGAAGTTTCTGGCGAAACGTTGGCTATTTAGCCAAAAAACACGTTTCTAGACCCCAACTTCTCACAGATGGAAGCAAGGTCGTACAGCAAACGAATTTAATTAATACAAAGCATAAAAAAACAAATAAAGAATAAAAGTAAATACATTAATATAAAGTACAAAAATATAAATAATACAAGAATATAAATAAATACAAGAACAAACTTAAATAGTCAGTAGAATGAGGAAAATTGACGCCCCCCCTCCCCTACATAAAAAAAAAAGAGAGCCCGCTTCGGCTGGTAGGACCACTTACCAGTTCTTAAATATCGCCAGAAATGGATAATAAATCTTAAGCAAGATTGTAATCAAGAAGACAGAAATGTTTATTGAGTAGTTGAGATTTTCCAGAGCCAAATTCAGGTCTAAATGGTTATTGCAAATCATTTTAATTATGTTAATTTGGGTAAACATAACATTTTTTAAAAACTCTATGACTGATACAGGAGAAACAATTCGTTAAATTACAAATTTTAAAGTTAAAATCTTGCTTTTTATCATAAACCAGTTTTTACCTATTTTTTTTAATTTTCAAATCCAAGAAAGGAATTTTGTCTTCATAGTCAGTACGGTTTAAGATAAGGTCGGAGAGATAGATTTCAGCTGCAATTTTCGCAAAATTTTCACAGTTTATAGCCATTATTTTTATTGCTATTGCGTCATCAATATATCTATAAAACTTAATATTCTTAAATTTTCTCTCAAACATGAACCAAAAAAAAAAGTTAGCGACGGCCCTTGAGTAACTGGTTCTCATCGGGATACCGTGAATTTGTAAAAAAAAAAAAAAAAAAAAAAAAAATTCTACACCATTAAATAAAACATTTTCGAAGATACAAAATTTAATAAGGTTAATCCAGTAAACTTTTTCGCAGGCTTTTACATGACAAAATTCCTCGTAGATTTTTTCAAAAATTTCCAGAAGTAAGTAATATGGGATACTACCAAAAAGGTTTTCAAAACCATATGTATTAATTGTAAATATATCTTCTGAGTTTCTTTAAAATATTTTAATATTGGGTAATTATTTTTAATGATATGGCAATTATCGTCTGACTCTAAAGTATTCAAAATGTTATTGAGCAAATAAAAAAGTTTTTTACTGGCCTTGTAATTATAACTAAAATTGCCGCAAGAAACGTAACGAAATTTAATGGAATTTTTATGAAATTTAACGTTAAAAAAAGGTATGAAAAATTAAAACTGCTTCTATTTATATTAAATTTTTATCAAAGCCAAGATTCCTTTTCTTATAATTGATGGGGAATCATTTAATTTTTTGTAAGAGCAATTACCAGAATATTCTATTGTAACTAATATTTTATATATATATATATATATATATATATATATATAAATTACAAAAAATGGAAAAAATATTTCCAGCTTTTTGAACGGTGGCAATAATATTTTTTTTCTTTAAATTTTCAATATTTTCTTTTAAGTCTGTATTGTGATCTTCATGAATTTTCCTTCCAAAGTAACTCCTATAAAATATTAAATCGTTTTCAAAATATTCCAAAATTTTCTTTTTTTATAATTTAAAAACTTCTATGGGCCAACTATACTTGTAAGAGAGTTTTAGAATAAAAATATTTAAACCTTTTTAATAAAATTCATGATTTTTCTAATGGTATAATTGAAATTTAACCTGAAATTAGCACCTGGATTCATAAGATTTCTTATCTTAGTATTTTCTATTATATCTAGATTACCTGCAATGATATGTTCACGATAGGAATCCTTAAATTCTTTATAGAAATCTTGATTGCAATAATAATCTTTATCTTCAATAAGGTCTATATTTTTACTATATTTATTATAATTCCAAATTGTCTTTTTTTTAAATTTATATTATAAGTATAAGCAATTGTGATATTACAAGAATTTTTAAGTGGAAAAATACCTTATTATTTACCTATATATATATTTTTAATTATAATATATTTAAATATTTTATCTTTATAATTCAAGACCAAGTTTTCAATAGGTATTTCTTTTGATAACATTATTTCCGTTAAATCTGAAACTTTAATTTTATATTTAAATAAATAAATAACTATATCTCTAAAAAGATCACATTTGAAGGAATAGATTTCTATATAGATATCCATTTTGCACTTAAACCATTTTATTGCTTTATTTTTTAGAGCTGAAATTATGTTTTTAATTAAAATAATATCTTTATTCTCAATCATATCTTTGTTTAATACATCCAGAGTTTTAAAAATGTCAGTTTTCTTATTGCTCCCACCCGCCGTTAAATTTTCCCTGTGTTTTAGATTTGCTTTCGCCTCTAAAGTGGCATGCGTATAGCATCTGAAGATAAAGAACGCTCTTTTGAAACCAGTTGTGCTTCCCTTTATTTTGTGGAGTGTGAAGAAGTTTTTATGTTTAAATATGTACAGTACACCAGTCACCAGTTCCTTATAAGTACATTAAGATTTCCAAGTCAAATTTGATTATGACTCAATAATTTCCTTACAATTTATACATTTGGAAAGTAAAAATTATGTTTTAATAAAATACAATATAAATCATATTTAAAAGAAATCAAAGAAACAAAATTGGTATTTTTCTTTCATTCTTTTTTTTTTTTAAGACTGAGGGCCCATTAGTCTCAATCTGAGATTTTTGCGTTGTCGTTTTCGATAGTTGGACATTTGTCGAAATCATTTTTTGATAGTTGGACATGTATCGAAATCTAAAAATTATCGAAAATATAATTGAATAATTTGAAAGCGATGTTATAATTGGGGGGGGGGGGGGAACTAATAGTCCTCCGTCCTAAACTAAATTCTGCTTTTGCCAGAATTTCATCAAAATCTTTTTTTTTTTTTTTTTTTTTTTTTTTTTTTGAAAGAAAAATAAAATAAAATTAATAATAATCAATATCGTTACAAGCAATATCGAAAAAGTTTTTTTTTTTTTTTTTTTTTAATTATTTTGAATTAGGAAATAAAAAGTGCGCGTGAAATAACATGAAATAAAAATAAGTAAAAAAATGAATTTAATGATTTAATGTTTTTGTTGTAAAATTGACAAAATTTGATTTTTTTTTTTTTTTTTTTCTGATGAAGAGTTGTGAGGTTACGTAACCTTGAACCTCCTAATTCGACATGCTGCTAGCCGAACTCTGTAGTGGGTGAAATAAGAATTACATGAAATTTAATTTATTTATTTTTTTCGTTTCATGTAATGATTGCAGTTTCTTAACTGTATACAGTAATACACCAAGTATTTCTATTCTGTTGCGAAATTCTCTATTAATAGACCGCAACATTCGATTTTAGGAAAAGCAAACAAGAGGACGACACCACAAGAAGGCTATAACCGATTGCTGAGGCAAATTATAAAAATTAATTACATTTTGAAAATAAACAAAATAAAAGTGAGGTACACCTTCATTCAAGTTTATTTAAATAATTTTGATCTGGATTCAAAAAACTAATAAATCTTTTATTTTCGTTCTCTTTTTCTTACTTCATTTCAACTTCAGGTGGTTGCAGATGGTATGGTTGAAAGCTGTTTCTTCATGGACCGTTTACAGAATGACAAACACGTTACAAGATCTAACCTCTTTGATCGAACGATTTGTGAAGCCGTTCTTATCGTGTGAATACAAGTGGACAATACCTATTTTCTACTCAATTATTTCTGGACAGCTTGTCTCCCCAGTCGCTTCGTTTTAGATTCCTTTCTTTCTTTCTTTCTTTTTTTTTTTTTTTTTTTTTTTGTATATGTTAAAATTTTTATTGCCTGTTCCTCATATTTTTCCATATCTTAAAAAGACACTAGTGGGAGGATAAAAACTACATTTCTACAATTATTAAATTTTTCAATGTTTTTGCGTTGTATCATGCCTTACTTGTATAAGAAATTATTTTTTAATGCTCACAGAAGTTATTGTTATAAAATATTGCTTTCATCATGTTTGATCATTATGATGGATGGATTATTATTAATATATATATAGAGAGAGAGAGATAGATTTCAGTAGCTAATTGCATTATGATCTTTAAAGTAATTTTGTATTATTTTATAATATTCATAACAAACTTTTTGAATGAATTATTTCATCCGTTTGAATGTGCTTAGAAAATATACCTTTCATTTCATTATGCAATTAGAACTTCGAAACGTAATTTATTCGTTTATAATTTATTTATTTTCTGGCTTAGATTTTAAAGATATTCCCTTAGATTTACGTTTAGTCGAAAATTATTTATTTATTTATTTACTTATTTTTTGCTTCCGCTTTTGATTTTAGTTATATATATATATATATAAATATATAGATAGATAGATAGATATAAATATATTTGTTGTAATTTTAATGTAGCTGAAAAACAACACATTCTTAATCAAACGAATAAAAATGTTGATAGACAATGCATTTATAAGAAAATAAAATTATATTTTTCATTAATTATAACAATACACTCTAATTCATTATGAAACTATTATTTTCCTAAAAAGAAAGAAAATAAAAAATAACCTAAGCTGGTAGTCGGCCGGTGCCGGGCTCGAACACAGGTCTCACCCATCGTCCTAGCCGCTGAGCGTTCTCTTAAACTGGCATAGATGCGAGCTAGGTTGCCTTCGAAAAACGCTTACGGCTGGCATCCCACCCAGGCCTAGACTCAAGCGTTCAAAGATCCCAAACACCAAAACCCAAAGAATTGTTTTTAACTAAAACTGATTTTTCAATGCAAACTTATATTGATTCTTATCCTTTCGTTTTAAAGCACAAATTGTTTTAGTGTTTTTTTTTTTTTTTTTTTTTTTTTTTTCCTTTTTTAAATAATTATTTTTTTACATAACATATATTTAGATAACACATTTACAGGCGGGGAGAGAGCTGACAGAAAAGATAAAGAAAAAAATCTATATAATTTTTTCACCAGTTTCAATTAAACTTTTTCAATTGTTACTTACTAATTAGATAGGAAATATAGCAATGATTAGATATCCTGGAGGAAAGTAGAGGAAGAGAAAGAGATGTTTATATATATATATATATATATTTTTTTTTTTTTTTTTTTTTTCGATTTCGCAAAAGGTAATAAAATTCTCAATTAGTAATAAAAAAACTAGTATAGTAAAAACTAAATGTATCTGTTGAGCGAGGAGTTTGCAACGAAAAGGGTGGTTTTTATATCATTTTCTTTTCCCGTTTTCTCCCTCAGTTATATATAATAATCATGTTTTGTCACAGTTAGTAAATAATAATTATATCAAATTTTATTGCGATCAATACAAAGTGATATAAAACTATCCTCTCATGAGAAATTTTGTTGTCGGTGCTTCGCACCCACGAATAACAAATAAATCTCAAACAAATAACAAACAAAATCTCTTGATGCTTCAGCACACTAATCGCCCACGTAAGGTGCGAAGCATGGGTGCTTTATATGGGTGCTTTTAATATTTTATAGGCGTACCAGAACCATTTGAAAGTTTAAGTTTGGTTTAACCAGTCCAAAAATTTTAAATAAATTATATATATATATATATATATATATATATATATATATATATATATCGCTTTCTTTTAGAGGATGCTTTTTACTTCAGTTTTGTTTAGCATATTGAGAATTAAAAATGATATCGAATTAAAAAGATCTTGATACATTTCTTTGTTTTAAAGTACTTGCCTGCAATAGTCAAATTTATAAATATGCACATTAAAATATTGTACAAGTTTTAAATATTATAAAACCACTTTCAATACAGTGACACAATTATGAGTAGATATAGTTGAAAAATATAGCTTAAAACAGTTTTTGCTATTTTTTTCTAATAAATAAATAAATAATATTAATAATAATGTAGATTTTTTTTCTCCTTTTTGAAAAAGTAAATAAATTCATAATAAATTAGTAAAATATAAACATATTTTAGAAAATTTTTATGATAAATAAATGTAAAGTTTTAACTTCTGAAATATTTAATTATAATATATATATGTATATATATATATATATATATTTAACACGTCAATTTACTTGTATGGAAAACATACGCTTCTAAAGTCTTTCCTGAAAATCGATTGAAAAAGCAATAATTTAACAGTAAATATTAACATGAATTATTTTCCTCTTTCATTCAAAAGTCCATTTATGTTGTATCACATATCATGATTAATTTAAACATTAAGTAAGTTTGAAACACGCCAAAAGTTTCATTATTATAGTATTCGCTTACCATATTTCTCCTTCACCATTTTTTTTTCGTTTATCAATTTTCCGTTATCATTTTCTTCTTTACCATTTTTTCCGGTTAGTGAATTTTTTTCTTATTTACCCATGTTATGAAAGTCATTAGTTTTAAATACCCCACGAAATTTTCAAATCAGAATGAGGAAATGAAATAGAAATATTGCTAGTGCTATAAGAGATATTTTAAAACTGGTGCGAAGTCTTTACGAACCCCCCCTCCCCCCCCCCCCCCCCCCCCCACAAAACTTCACGCATACCTGCCTTCCCCATACTTATAGAACGAAAGGAACTAAAAATATTCATATTGATTGATACATATTTTATAAAACGTGTTTTATTTTAAAAATACGATTTATTATAAAGCCTTATGGAGTAAAAAATTACAAACATTAAAATTAATTTATTTACTTACACAATAAAATTTAGTTTTCTCTATATATTAAAAAAAAAAAAAAAAAAAAAGTTTCTGTCGCTGGCGTCAATTCTTTTTGTTTGTGCCAGCAACTTCTCGCGGAAGGCAGGGTTCTCCGCGTCATGAGATATATCAGTGTATTCCGACTACTTCGAGGAAGGCATTTCAGCTACTTAAAAATTTCAATCATTTTAATTAACGAAGTTACTAATTAAAAACATCGGTTTTATAAAGGTACTCTATTTGCCATTAAAGAAAAAGGTTCTCTTATGAAGTTATTTTTCTGTCGTGGCATCATTTTTCACGGGAAAATTAAAATGTTATCACTGGTGTAAAAAAATAAATAAATAAATAAATAAATAAACGCTTTTTTCCCCCTCCTACTTTTACAAAATTAATTTTATTACTGGCAACTTATGTTTATTTTATTTTATTTTTTATTTATTTATTTTTTATTTTATTTTTTATTTATTTATTTATTTAATGTGTTCTTTTTTTTTTTTTTTTTTGTGAATAAGGAAATGATGTTGTGTCTGTACAACTGACCGAGTTTCTTTTTGCCATTAAAGTGTTTTTATCTTTTCTATTTAAAAACATATTTTAAAATACCTCGGATATATTTTTGCATGTAAAAATATTTAGATTTAAATTCAAACTCAATTATAAATGAAAAAAATCTTCTTATTTATCATTGATAATTTTTTTAACGTTACGGAATTAGACATTTCCTTAATACTTTTCATGTTTCTAATTATGGCAAGAAAAAAGTTCATCACCTACAATTCTTATAATGAATCAAGTGGATTTTATTCTTTGTTAATTTAAGAAGTAGATAAGAGAGAATGTACTTTTCATTTCGCCGGCGCAAATCTTGACAAGCAAAATTTACTGGCGACAACAATACATTTATGGATTAAAAATAAATTTGTAACTTAGATTTTTTCTTTCTTTTTCTCTCTCACTCTCTCTCTCTCTCTCTCTTTTTTTTTTTTTTTTTTTTTTTTTTTCAAATTTAAAGTTTATTTAAATACGTTATTATGGATCTGACAAAAAATTTTTATATTTTTTGTGGGACAACGCTTTTAAAAGCAAGCTTTAAGAAAAACTTCAGAAAAATAATTCTTAAAAATATAAAATAAGTAAAATAAAATAAGTAGACGTTTGTGTCTCTAATCTTTTTCTTATTATTCTTCGATGTGTTTTGGAACAATTACTCTTCTTGCATCGGTTATATCATTCTGGGCAATTTTAAATCCTCGCCGGCAAAATGGTTGGTTGGTTGGTTGGTTGGGTTTTTTACGTCGCACTATACTCGGGGAATAGCTAACCTGATAGCGTTATAGATGCTATGAAGACCTTTTTACTCACTTGGCGTTAATTAGGTTACTAAAACGGGAAATTTAGCCATGATTTGGGGACTTTTTTTCCGATTGAAGTTATATATTTTTTCTTTTTTTGGAAATGAATTCACTCTAAAAATTGGTTACTTACAATCTTTTGTAGATCTATATTACTACACATTGAGTATTATACTTAATTTTACCTTAAGAAAAAAAGAAGAAAGAAGAAAGAAAGAGAGAAAGAAAATAAAGAAAAATAAATAAAGAAAAGTAATAATAATACATAAATATTTTGAAAAAAAAAAATCTGATTTAAATATTGTCTTCAGATATATTTTTTCTTCTTCTTTGCTCTCTATTCAAAAATGGCTAAAGTATTCGGACCATAAATTATTAACTGAAACAAATAATTTAATTCACAATTATATAATTACTACTATCCATTTATTTATAAAATATTTTTATTGAAAAATAGGTTTTTATTTTCCCTATAAATGTAAGAAGAATTTTTATTAAAAATAGTTATCTAGTATTTTTAATGTTACATAATGATTGTTAAAGTCTAAATTGATTCATTTTTCACAAAAATACATAATTCTTTGTTTTGACTGTGGAAAAAAAACATTTGAATTATTCGTGTAAGCATGGAAGAAAATTCTAACGTATAGTATAATTTTGCAGAATAGAAATGTATTTGACTGAATGAGTTGCTATGGAAAACTGGTTTAGTATTAAAAAAAATAATAATAATAACATACAGATGTTGAACCATGAGATTTTTCCATATTTTAAAAATATCATTATTTTTATTTTGTTTTATTTTATTTTATTTTATTTTATTTTCGATATATATATATATATATATATACAGTGAAACTTGAATAATTCGAACTTGTTTAATTCGAATTTCTGGATAATTCGAGTTTTTTACTCGATCCCTTGAATTTTGTATTAAAATAATGTAAAAAAAATCGTGTATAGTTCGAATTCTATTTGGATAATTCGAATTTTTCATACGATTAACTTTAAAATGTTATAGTAAAATTTTTCCCAAGATTTTTTCAGCTAGAATACATTATTTATTTTAATAGTCTTTCAAAATAAGGATAAGGAAATACAAGAAAAGCCCCTACGTAGTGCATCAGAAGATATGGTGCATATACATGAACTTCGAGGGTTTTTTGAATTGAAAGTCATGTCTGATGTAGAAGATTCTATTTTTATATCAACTGATAGGTTCAAATCATATGCTATGATACAAAGATTGTACTTGAAGAAGCAATAAAAAATATGTGACTATTTTTTAAAAAAAGTGTTGAATAATTAAGCTCGTAAAAAATATTGATTTAATGGGAGGGGGTGGGGGTGGGGGTGGATGTAGTAGTTTTCTTAGATATAAAGTTTATATGTTAAATCTTTGATCGTAGAGTTTTAAATTTTTTAATTTATCTCTTCTTTTTGACAAAATAGCATGCTTGCCAATATCCTAATTAATATTTTGTAGTGTTGTTAGTCCCGCCCTTTTTTACACACCAGTAAATTTTTAAAGTAATATTTTGCGAATGCAATTGCGATTAAATAAGAAGAAAAATACTCTGAAAAGGTTACTGATGTGAAAAAGAAGGCTGGGCTAACAATACTACGGAATTTTAATTAGTATGTTGGCAAGTATGAAATAGTATATGCAGGGATGAGAATTTTCCGCGGATCCGCGATTTTCCGCTTTTTTGTGATTTTCGTTAATTTCGCGATTTTCTATTTTGTTAAAATCAAACTCCAATAACGATCAGTGTTCAAACGCTCCACGAAAAACTTTAGATTCTCAATATTTTTCCATCCAAAATGTAAATGTCAATATTCATTTAAAACATGCTTTATCATATTCTATAGCATATAAAAGAACAGAATTATTCAATATTTCTCACTCATGTAATTGTTTTTGTCCATTTTGATTGCTAGCTAATGTTTTTTTTTTTTTTTTTTTTTTTTTTTTAATACATGTTTTATTGTGCTGATGTGTTATTCTTTTAGTTTAATTTGTCACTTTAAAAATATTTTGTATAGTTTTTTCCTGTGAGCATTATTTTTTCATTTGAAATAAATTTTATGAACACATTTGTACAGTTTTCCCCACACGCGTTATTTTTCATTTGAAATTAATTTTATGAACACGCGTGTTTCCTCTTTTTTTAATTTTCTGCACTCTCATGCCTGTATATGTAATTCGAATTTTTGGATATTTCGAATTTTTCTCAGGTCCCTTCAACTTCGAATTATCCAAGTTCTACTGTATATAAACAAAGAATAAATTCGCTCGTTTTCGAAGTAAATCAGAAGGAAACAGATACAATTTCTGCACTCGACTCACAAAAGTATTGTTAGAAAAACTGGTTTAGGAGTGCAAAGCATACGATGTGTTAAACAACAAAAAGGGTAAATAGGTTTCTGACTTGCATACTTACACACAAACCGGTAAATGTTAGAAGTTTTAGGAAAATGAGACAGAAAAAATTGTATAATACTTTCATAAGAAATTTAAAATAAAAATTATGGAGGAAAAAAAAGTGACTTTATGTATGCAGAGACAAATTTCGCTTACAATTTGTTGGTATATTACAAAACAATGAAGAGAGGTCTCATATATATATAATTGTTAAATGACAATTTTTATATCATTTTCTCCATAAGTTAAGAAACTTACGTACAGAGTAAACGAATTTAAATTTCTTAGTAAATGTGACTCTTGATGTGTATATTTAATGCTGAGAGATAAAACGTACATTAACTATTGCTATTTTCCAGAAAATGAGTTGAAACATTCATATTGATAGCATTTTTAACAGGATGGATTGAGATTTTTACAGATGCAAGAAATGAATAAATAAGTAAATAAATAAATAAATAAAAATTATTTGACTTTTTGATATTTGAAAAAAATTTTGAAATTTCACGCATTTTCATTTTACTTTGATACATGTTTCAATGTTTCGGTTAAGAATGCTGCAATTTTAAATTTAAAAAATATCTTAAAATTTAACGCAAATAATATTCTTATTCTTATTGTTATTGTTATTTTATTTTTTTAAGATCCTAAGGACGATTTAGTTCAGATAAAATAGGTCAAGTTAAAACACTTATTCTTTTAGCGCTATTTTATTTATTTAGTTTATAAAATTGAGAGATGGTTGGTTGGTTGTGGGGTTTAAGCCCAATTGACTACTTTACGGTCCTAGGCCTAAAGGGGGAATGCCTTCCGTGGAGGCCTTTTTAAGGGATTTTTAAGGGCTTCTAGCCCGTATTTACACGAATTTCGGAGAAAACCACGGAAACCTCCTAACGGCTAAGTCAATGAGCACAACCTCGGGTCGAAGCCATCACTTCTCGATCTGTGGTAGGCCATACAACTGAGAGAAAATACTCTAAATTTTTTAAAAGAGATTATTGTAGTAACTATTGTTAAGCGAAGCAATTTTATATTATAAGATGAAGAATCAATTTTTTATGATTACTATAAATTTAAATTATAAAATAACTATTGTATTAAATTATATGTAATAATCAGAAAAAGTGAATTAAAATAAGATAATTTGACGCAATCTTACAGAATTTTAACGAAAGAATATCAATTTTATAGCCATGTAGGGTTAATTTAGATATCTGCCAATAAAAGTTTTTCAGTTTTTTGTTTTAATTTTGAATGTATATATATATATATATATATATATATATAAGAATTTTTATGAATATAGAGAGCATCTGACACATTAAAACATAGTCACCATTTTACGGTAGACCTCCGTGAAAAAAGCAGAATGTGTGTGAACATTCAAGGGAAAAAAGTAATATAATGTGTGTCACTCACACGACTTTCTTTTATCCTTTATTTCAATACTATAAAGACAGATTGCAGTTTAAGACGTAAGACCAATGAGGTAAAATAATAATAATAATAATAATAGTCCTCCTTCCTAAACTAAATTCTGCCTTTGCCAGAATTTCATTAATATTTTTTTTTTTTTTTTGAAAGAAAAAAAAAAAAAAAAAAAAAAAAAAAAAAAAAACATTAAATCATTAAATTCATTTTTTACTTATTTTTATTTCATATTATTTCACGCGCACTTTTTATTTCCTAATTCAAAATTGTTAAAAAAAACTTTTTCGATATCGCTTGTAACGATACTGATTATTATTAATTTTCTTTTCTTTTTCTTTCAATAATAATAATAATAATAATAATAATAATAAAAGATTTTGATGAAATTCTGGCAAAAGCAGAATTTAGTTTAGGACGGAAGACTATTAGATTTTTTTTTTTTTCTTCTTTTTTCAAATTATAACATCGCTTTCAAATTATTCAATTATATTTTCGATAAATTTTAGATTTCGACAAATGTCCAACTATCGAAATCGACAACGCAAAAATCCCAGATTGAGACTAACAGGCCCTCAGTCCTAATATGTTCAATTTACTATGAAAAATAATCTAAAATAGGTTTAGAGGCGGTTTTAATTGATATATATTTCTGTGTGAAGGGGCTACCGCACTCCTCAGCATCCATTGAGTTATGGTGCTTACACTTAATAAATAAGGAGTATCTCTAAGGGGTCCTTGCCTGAAATCATGCGTGTTTCGGAGAAAACCAGGGAAAATTCTGAATTGCTAGGTCGAATAGCATGATTAGGGTTCTTTCACGGCACTTTTAGTCAAACAAAATAATAATAATGAGAATGAGAAAAAAAGAAAAGAAAAACTTTACAATTCTAAAATTTTCTTTTATTTATTTCATGGTTGAGCGCCAAATGACCTGCCCCTTTAGCCCTGCCCATGCCCTCTTTTTGTCCCATAGGACTAGGCGAGGAGTTAGTTCCTAGTTACAATACTTCTATGCATATAAATAAATAGAAAATATATAATACAACATACAGTACAATATATAATACAATCGAAAAAATAAATAATACTTAAAAATAATATTAAATAATTGATGAATAGAATCAATGTTCTGCATAAGAATCCATGTATTAGTTAATACTGACAATTCCTTTTTGTACCACTAAAATATTTACTGTCATTTGTAATTTTGGTATAGTTATTCAACAAAATATTTGCTATTCCAGGTAAGCATTACTTAATTAATAATATAGTACAAATCATTTCCACAAATGCATCTATTCGAAAAATCTATTCCTAATATTTCTGGTTTTTCAATGGTTAATTACATAATTAGTTTTTTTTGCTCATGAAAAAATTAAAAAATTATTTTCATGTTTGCTGCTTATTAACTTATTAAAAATTTGAAAACAATTTACAATCATGAAAATTAATATGGCTTGTGGCCATTTAAGCCTACCTCTATCACATAAAAATAAATATTCATAAACACCAGGAGAACAATCTACATCTAAAATCTTATCTTTCACTATTGTTGAAATACATTTTTTGCAATTCAGTTTGTTTGATACTTTAAATGCAATATACCCTGTAATAAATATTAAAACTGACATAACTTTATATGTGATTTCAATATCATCTGTACTGTTGAAAACATCCTAAAAAATTTCTGAAACTCCTACATCTTTATTTTCATTAGGCAGATTATATCTAAAATCTTTTAACGTAAAATCACCGTGTTTTTCTGAGTGCAAACTTATCACACTTAAAATTTTTAGTTTTTTTTTTTTTTTTTTTTTCAGCTTTCATTTAAAAACAGTAATATACTCTTTTTCAGTATCATAATTTGATCTGCACTGAGGAGCACAACACTTCTTTCCCATAATTCTCTCCCAATGAAAACTGTGTTAAAAATTCACAAAAAACTTTTATCAAAATAAGTATTAATGAAAAAGTATACATAAATAATCAAAAACAACATAAGACAAGCAAACGCAAAGGCAAAAGGAAGCTTCCTTCTTTCAAGTCAGATCACATTGTTGACGTCATCGGCAGTAAAAACCGGTCAGGAGCAGGCCCTTTAAAACTGCTCTGAGCATCCTCGCGATGGCCCCCGACATAATCCCCGCGGACAAAAGACCCACTTAGCCCGGACAAAGGCCTTATGTATGATATTTTGGATAAAATTAACATTTCAAAATTAATTAAAATCGCGATAAAATAAATCATTCAATAAATCTGTTTCTTTTCTCACTAGAAACTTGGTGTGATACTTCATATTTTATTCAAGTTATTAACTGTTAATTGTTTTCTTATCTGTACTAAATTCTTCACGGGTTATTATTAATTTACTTATAAATTGATTATTTTTGGTTAATGTGGATTTCGGTGACATTTAATCTTCTGTTATTCTTAATTTTACTATGTTTTTGGGGTCTACAAATTAAATGAGGTTATTTTCGAAAGTGCAAAATTATTAGTCGACTCGGAAAGAGGGGGAGGGCGAAAGGACCAAAAAAATTAAATTACCGTTAGATCGTTTAAAATTGACACATGCAGGTTTTGGGGGCCTACAAATAGAATGAGGATATTTTTGAAAGTCTAGGAAAATTATTAGGAAGATCGGAAAGTAGGGAGGGGAGGGGGGGGGGGGCAAAGGGGGTAAAAATAGAAATTTAGTTAGATCGTTCAAAATAGGTATATAAGGGTTTTGGGAGTCTACAAATCAAATGAGGATATTTTTGAAAGTGTAAAATGATTAAAAGCAGTTCAAAGAGGCTCAAAAGTAAAAATACCGTTAGACTGTTTAAAATTAGTGCATATAGGTTTTCGGAACCTACAAACAGAATGACAATATTTTCGAAAGTCTAAAATTATGAGGAAGACCGGAAAAGGGGGGAGGCTAAGGGGCAAAAAAATAGAAATTGAGTTAGACCGTTCAAAATGGGTATTTAAGGGTTTTGGGGGGGTGTACAAATCGAATGTTTTTTATTAAAAATATTTTACAATAAGCTTCACAGTTAAAATCCCAAGCATTAATATTCCAGCAATCTCTCTCTCTCTCTCTCTCTCTCTCTCTCTCTTTTTTTTTTTTTTTTTTTTTTTTTTTTTATTCAAATGCACATTTTTAATATTAGTAGTTAAATTAGTTTTTCAATTAGACCTTTTAAATTAAATAATTTTAATTAGATCCTTATTTCTATGATCGTCGATAGTAAAAAAATCTTTTTATATTTAGGAACATTTTGAAATACTATAGTATTTTTATTTAAACCACCAAACAATAGTATTAAGCAATCTCAACTAATTGAATTATTAAAAAAATATTTTTTTTTATAATTAAATTAGTTTTTAATTAATATATATTGCTATAAATTATATATATATATGTGTGTGTGTGTAATCATTTATAGAAAAAAAAAAAACATTTTATATTAAAATATATCTTCGTGGTGATTGTGGCAGTGTTAAAGGCCGTTGAAAACGTGAGTGCCCTACATCTGCGTGAAAAGCTCTCCTGGTGGGAATGGGAGGGGGGGGGGGTGAAGCCCTAAACAGCCTTAGCCTATACTTGCTAAAGTTTCGAAGAAAACTATGGGAAACTCTCAACAACTTGGTCGACGAAAGCTACTTGGGATCGAACTCGACATTTCCATTCTACTAGCATCGAGAACCGTTCGGCAACTTAAATACACTTTTTAACTAGAAGTCCAAACAATAGTATTAAGCAATCTCACTTAATTTAAATCTTAAAAAATTTATTTTTAATTAGTAAATTAGTTTTTTTACTTAGAATACTTCATTAAATATTTTTATAACTAGGTTTTCTTTATAATCATTCATATATATACATAATCTTTTATTATTAAAAGTATTTTAAAACAGTTTTTTTTTTTTTTATTAGTATTAAAACCCGAAACAATACTACCAAATAATCTCGACTAATTTATTATAAATATATACTATATAGATATAGATATATATTAGTTAAATTAATTTTCTAAAGTTTTTAGTTAATTTATTTATTTATTTATTTTATTTTTAATCATTCATAGAAAAAAAGAAAATAGATTAATTTTTTTTTAAATAGATTTTCCAACTGAAAGCTCAAATAGTTCTATTAAATAAACTAATTTAAACATTTAAAATTTTCACTTTTAATAAATAAAGATGTTTTTAATAATAATCATTATTATTATTATTATTTTTATTTTTTATTTTTTGTCTATAATCTTTCACGTAATATTATATATTGTATATATATACACACAAACTATCTTGACAGAAATTAAAAGCATCCATATACATTAATCCACACATATAACGAGTAGTAATGATGTCTAAATTTTAGCTCTTTTTCAACCTTCACTATCTTTCTTTAAAGTGTAAGTGTTATCTATACAAAGTTACATGGTTATCTGTAGAAGTTTTCTATAAAAACACTTTTCTTTTCAGTCTGCCCTCTAGCCTCCCCACATAAATATGCATGTAACTCTGAAAATAATAATAATAATAATGATAATAATAATAATAATAATAATAATAATAATAATATATATATATATATATATATATATATATATGAATAAAAAGCAAGGAAAACTATGTGAAACAAGGGCAAAATCCAAACAAATAAAGCAAAAATAACAAGAAAGAGCAGAGGCCGCCATGGCTTAAGATGGGTGGAGCAGATCAAACCACTTTGTTGGGCGCCAAACCTTTCCGAAATCCTTTTCAAGACCAGCAAAGAAAAAAGTAGAAATGAACATAACTACACTTATATTTAATACTAGCTGACCCGTCCGGCTTCGCACTGATGAACAAATTTTAGTTAAAGATGGATTGATATGTAAAAAATCAAGAAATATATCAGTTTATATGTTATAGTGAGGCAATATTATTAACTGGAAAGTCAAAATATAATTTTACAATTATTTTTTTTAATTAGTTGTTAAATGTTGGCAATTTTTACTTAATGCTATTTATTTATTTATTTATTTATTTCATAAAAAAAAAAACATTTCTTTACTCATGAATAAAAAATATTGAAAAATAAACCTATGACATGAAATTTTTTTTGATAAAATTGACGTCATAATAGCTTTAATTATTATTTATTTTTTCATTTCGCAAATATATTTAATTTTTTCCATAATTGATTATTATTTTAATAATGTATATTAAAGGAGAAATCAATAATATGAAACAATATTCGTACAATATATACTATTACAGAATCTGGTGTGAAACAACCACACGACTTCCATTACCCACTATTACACGTATTATATACAATTTTTTGGAGATATTACTTGCATTTTTTGAGATTTTCGAGTAAGAGAAACTTGATACACGTATAAAGACACATACAACAGAGTTTGCATAGCGAGTTAAAAAATAAGGGGAAAAAAATAGATAGTTATTTTTTTAAACACGAATTTCCGAGATCTAAAACTGAACTACCTAATCAGGATGACCGTTAATATTCCTGTAATAAGCATGTAATACTTGAGAAAGGTTATCTAAATTGGATTAAAGAAAAAATTTTCAAGAATACGTTAGAACCGTTTTTGAGATACCAACTTTTACCAAAACTTAACAAACTCAATTTTTGACCTAAAAACAATAATTACATACAAAAGAATATTTAATAGGGAGTTAACATGGCGAGTTTGAAAAAAATCCGTACAGGCGTTTTTAAAGGAACGCACTTGCGAAGTCTGAAATTGAGCTGTTTATAGAGGACGCCTATCAATTTTCCTGAACTAAGCAACTTTTCAATCGAAAGGGCATCTAATATATTATTTATATAGCAAATTTGAAGAAAATCATTAGAGGTGTTTTTGAATATGGGCTTAGGGTCCCATTTCTGGTTTTCGATGACCCAATTCCGGTTTTTCAATTTTCACGAAAATTTGGAAAATTTATCTGTACACCAGACCTGAATCACTTGTGAAGTTTAGTAGTTCTATTTTTATTAGTTTTGGAGATATTACAGCCAGATGATTACACACACACGTGCACATATACACACACACTGACCAATTGCCAAAACCTATACAATACTTCCACTACCTACGGTAGTAGGGTAATTGAAGTAAACACATACATCTCGTATTTACTAAGATAATATACAGATTTTCGTATTACGTTTTCGATCGCCAAATACAAAAATCGCCAATGACGATAGATATCAAATCTATGCTTTGTTTTCAATTAAAATATTGAAAATTTTAATTAAAAATTTATTTTACCAAAATTTATTATAGCTTCTAGCACTTAGAGAGAGACAGTGTAACTTTTGATTATTGAAAGGAAAAAAAAAAAAAAAGCAATCGGCTTTTTAATTCTAGCGATCGTTCTCTACATATGCATATAAACCTTTCTTTTTTTTATATTAATATAGCTATAGAGCATAGGTATATTAAATAGGTTTCCAGTCAACATAATGTAACTCAAATAATTAAATGCTATTTACATTTCAGTAATGGCTGTATGCGCTATGTATATTGAGCTTCTTGCCATAACTGTTAGTTGCTAAAAATAGTCGCCAAATAAATTTAAACATCTCAATACGCAAGCGAAGTATGACATCACTGACCGCCCGTGGATGCAAGAAAAAGATTTTCCATGTTAATCGCTCATTGGATTTTTTTTTTATTATTAAAATTCTAGAAGAATTATTTCCCGATTTTAATCCTCATATTTGGGTATAGATATGTATTAGTTATTGTATGCATGCGTTAGATTGAGTTATTTTGCTGTCAAATTGACAAAATTTTAATTTTAAATTTCAAAACTGTCATTCTTCGCGTTTTTTGTATTTGGCGATCAAAAACGTAATACGAAATATACATGCCAGATGTATATTTTCGTAATATGTATTGTACGAAAAATTGTTTCATATTATTCGTCACTCTCTTAATATAAGCTGTTAAAATAACCATGATTTTTGAAAAGAATTAAATTATATTTGCCAGATAATTTGGCGATATTTTTTTTTTCTGCCAAGGATGACGGATATCAAATCTATTCCGCTGCAACATATTAGTATATTATATCAGATACTTTATTTAGACATTTGAAAACAAATTTGACTTCAAATTATGATAGAATATTTATCCTTTCCCTTTTAATTAGTTTATTAGTTGGATGTTTATTGTGTAAATATCATCCTTTGAAATGAAATGTTTATGTTTTCAATCGAATATGGAAATTTGCCATTTTTTTTTCTAGAGTTTTGAAATTTAAAATTCCAACTTTATCAATTTTACAACAAAAACAATTTAATCTAACGGATGCACATGATAACTAATACATATCTATAACCAAATATGGGGATTAAAATGGGGAAATAATTTTCCTCGATCTTTAATATTTTTTTACAAAAAATCCAGTTCACTTTTTATATTATTGTTCGCGTGAAAATATATTTTATTATATATGTCTAAAAATAAATTAATTCGTAAATCTTTTTGGCAACAATTATAAATTAAAATAAATAATATTATAAAATAGAATTTCTTATTTTATTTTATTTTATTTATTTATTTATTTTTAAATTCCAATTTCGTTTACACACATCAGTTTAAACCACTGAGTAATAAAGACTCCGTGGTTTAAACATTGATGCTTAGATATTATATCATATCATATCAAATTAAATTATTAGAAAAATAAACACTTTTAATTCTATAATGACGTCAGATTTAACGTGTAAGTTTAACAATTAAAAAAGCTTTATATGAATTTCAGTTTAATGCACGTGCAAATATATTTCTTTTCTTTTCACGTCAAGATATTTTTAAAACGAAATGAATATGTAAATATTTCTTTTATGTTGGCAGCAGCTAATTTTTTTAATATTTCATTATTTCCATTTCTATTACGGCTTCTATGGGGATTTTAATTAAAATGCTCAGATTTTAAACTAAAATTTATTTTATCAAAATTAAATATAGCCTATAACAATATGACATACTGTAGCTTTCGGTTAGTATAAGAAGTTTTTAAATCGGTTCAGTAGTTTCAGAGATTACCCTCCACAAACAAACAATTTTTTGCGCTTTATATAATGACTAGCTGACCCGTCCGGCTTCGCACTGATGAACAAATTTTAGTTAAAGATGGATTGATATGTAAAAAATCAAGAAATATATCAGTTTATATGTTATAGTCAGGCAATATTATTAACTGGAAAGTCAAAATATAATTTTACAATTATTTTTTTTAATTAGTTGTTAAATGTTGGCAATTTTTACTTAATGTTATTTATTTATTTATTTATTTATTTCATAAAAAGAAACATTTCTTTACTCATGAATAAAAAATATTGAAAAGTAAACCTATGACATGAAAATGTTTTTGATAAAATTGACGTCATAATAGCTTTAATTATTATTTATTTGTTCATTTCGCAAATATATTTAATTATTTCCATAATTGATTATTATTTTAATAATGTATATTAAAGGAGAATTCAATAATATGAAACAATATTCGTACAATATATACTATTACAGAATCTGGTGTGAAACAACCACACGACTTCCATTACCCACTATTGCACGTAATATATACAATTTTTTGGAGATATTACTTGCATTTTTTGAGATTTTCGAGTAAGAGAAACTTGATACACGTATAAAGACACATACAACAGAGTTTGCATAGCGAGTTAAAAAATAAGGGGAAAAAAATAGATAGTTATTTTTTTAAACACGAATTTCCGAGATCTAAAACTGAACTACCTAATCAGGATGACCGTTAATATTCCTGTAATAAGCACGTAATACTTGAGAAAGGTTATCTAAATTGGATTAAAGAAAAAATTTTCAAGAATACGTTAGAGCCGTTTTTGAGATACCAACTTTTACCAAAACTTAGCATACTCAATTATTGACCTAAAAACAATAATTACATACAAAAGGATATTTAATAGGAAGTTAACATGGCGAGTTTGAAAAAAATCCGTACAGGCGTTTTTAAAGGAACGCACTTGCGAAGTCTGAAATTGAGCTGTTTATAGAGGACGCCTATCAATTTTCCTGAACTAAGCAACTTTTTAATCGAAAGGGCATCTAATATATTATTTATACAGCAACTTTGAAGAAAATCATTAGAGGTGTTTTTGAATATGGGCTTACGGTCCCATTTCTGGTTTTCGATGACCCAATTCCGGTTTTTCAATTTTCACGAAAATTTGGAAAATTTATCTGTACACCAGACCTGAATCACTTGTGAAGTTTAGTAGTTCTATTTTTATTAGTTTTGGAGATATGACAGCCAGAAGATTACTCACACACGTGCACATATACACACACACTGACCAATTGCCAAAACCTATACAATACTTTCACTACCTACGGTAGTAGGGTAATTGAAGTAAACACATACATCTCGTATTTACTACGATAATATACAGATTTTCGTATTACGTTTTCGATCGCCAAATACAAAAATCGCCAATGACGATAGATATCAAATCTATGCTTTGTTTTCAATTAAAATATTGAAACTTTTAATTAAAAATTTATTTTACCAAAATTTATTATAGCTTCTAGCATTTAGAGAGAGACAGTGTAACTTTTGATTATTGAAAGAAAAAAAAAAAAAGCAATCGGCTTTTTAGTTTTAGCGATCGTTCTCTACATATGCATATAAACCTTTCTTCTTTTTATATTAGTATAGCTATAGAGCATAGGTATATTAAATAGGTTTCCAATCAACATAATGTATCTCAAATAATTAAATGCTATTTACATTTCAGTAATGGCTGTATGCGCTATGTATATTGAGCTACTTGCCATAACTGTTAGTTGCTAAAAATAGTCGCCAAATAAATTTAAACATCTCAATACGCAAGCGAAGTGTGACATCACTGACCGCCCATGAATGCAAGAAAAAGATTTTCCGTGTTAATCGCTCATTGGATTTTTTTTTTTTTTTTTTTTTATTAAAATTCTAGAAGAATTATTTCCCGATTTTAATCCTCATATTTGGGTATAGATATGTATTAGTTATTGTATGCATGCGTTAGATTGAGTTATTTTGCTGTCAAATTGACAAAATTTTAATTTTAAATTTCAAAACTGTCACCCTTGGCTTTTTTTGTATTTGGCGATCAAAAAGTAATACGAAAATATACATGCCAGGTGTATATTTTCGTAATATGTATTGTACGAAATATTGTTTCATATTATTCGTTACACTCTTAATGTAAGTTTTTAAAATAACCATGATTTTTTAAAGGAATTAAATTATATTCGCCAGATAATTTGGCGATATTTTTTTTTTTTCTGCCAAGGATGACGGATATCAAATCTATTCCGCTGCAACATATTAGTATATTATATCAGATACTTTATTTAGACATTTGAAAACAAATTTGACTTCAAATTATGATAGAATATTTATCCTTTCCCTTTTAATTAGTTTATTAGTTGGATGTTTATTGTGTAAATATCATCCTTTGAAATGAAATGTTTATGTTTTCAATCGAATATGGAAATTTGCCATTTTTTTTTCTAGAGTTTTGAAATTTAAAATTCCAATTTTATCAATTTTACAACAAAAACAATTTAATCTAACGGATGCACATGATAACTAATACATATCTATATCCAAATATGGGGATTAAAATGGGGAAATAATTTTCCTCGATCTTTATTATTTTTTTACAAAAAATCCAGTTCACTTTTTATATTATTGTTCGCGTGAAAATATATTTTATTATATGTCTAAAAATAAATTAATTCGTAAATCTTTTTGGCAACAATTATAAATTAAAATAAATAATATTATAAAATAGAATTTCTTATTTTAATTTATTTTATTTATTTATTTATTTTTAAAATCCAATTTCGTTTACACCACATTTACACACATCAGTTTAAACCACGGAGTAATAAAGACTCCGTGGTTTAAACATTGATGCTTAGCTCATTATATTATATCATATCATATCAAATTAAATTATTAGAAAAATAAACACTTTTAATTCTATAATGACGTCAGATTTAACTTGTAAGTTTAACAATTAAAAAAGCTTTATATGAATTTCAATTTAATGCACGTGCAAATATATTTCTTTTCTTTTCACGTCAAGATATTTTAAAAACGAAATGAATATGTAAATGTTTCTTTTATGTTGGCAGCAGCTAATTTTTTTAATATTTCATTATTTCCATTTCTATTACGGCTTCTATGGGGATTTTAATTAAAATGCTCAGATTTTAAGCTAAAATTTATTTTATCAAAATTAAATATAGCCTATAACAATATGGCATACTGTAGCTTTCGGTCAGTGAAAGAAGTTTTTAAATCGGTTCAGTAGTTTCAGAGATTACCCTCCACAAACAAACAATTTTTTGCGCTTTATATAATGATATAGATATAGATAAATGCATATTAGGGTGAATGATAATTAAAGAAAATTTCACTAAAATTATAAAAAAAAAAAAAATTCTATTTTTTATAATCCGTAGAAATTATATATAAAAACTGCATTTTTCGCCCTTTGTCCCTACACCCCTCCCACTCCCCCCCCAAAAAAGAAAAAAAAACAAACAAACATGTTTCATTCAAATATATGTAATTCTCATTATATTTTTTAAAATTCTAAAGAATAATTAAATAAAGCTTAAAAATTTTGTAAAAAATTTTCATCTCAAAAATTGAATTAGTATTTTGCTTGGGCCTATAATACCTTGTCTGGTAGATCATTTGAATGGACGAAACTTTTGAAATCAATGTGTTTAGCGAAACTGTTTTCCTTTCAATGTATTTTGATATTTCCAGACTTTTGAAACACCCTGTGTAAATGCAACTGAAATAATAATAAGAAGCAAGAGAGGCCACCACGGCTTATGACGAGTAGAGAGATTTAAACAAGTTTTACATAAGCCCAAATTTTTCCAAAACCTTTGCAAGACCATAAAAGAAAATATAAGAAAAAATTTTGAAAAGTGAAATTTTTATACTATTATTAGGTGAAAAAAAGTATTATTTTATAATTGTTGATAGTTTTTGAAACCACATTTATATGAACTAAATGAATCATATATACTATATTTTAAAATATTACCTACTTTGTACAGCTATACTTAACATAATATACAAACTGCAGTGAGTGATAATTAAAAAAAAAAACATTTCATTGAAATTTGTAAAAAAAAAAAAAAAAAAAAAAAAAAAAAAAAAAAAAACTCGTATGTCCCTCAAGCTCTCCGTAATTTGTTGAAATTTGCTTTAAAAACTACATTTTTTAATCGTAAACCCCTCCCTTTCAGATATATGTAACTATCAGTATAGATTTCTTAAAACTCTAATCATAATTAAACAAATTTTCATTAAAATCTTTAAAAAATATTTTTCTTTCCTATACTCACTGTGGCCCCCCCCTTAGCCCCTCCAGGTATATTGGAGCGTTAGTGGGGATTTTGTTCCGTGGGGCTTTTGTCCGTTGGAGCTTTTGTCCGGCGGGGATTTTGTCAGGGGGGATTTTGTCCGGGACCCGCTGCGCAGATAGGCAATTGGCGACGGTCTCGGACACACCCCTAGAGGTGGTTCGGACACATTCCATCACAATTTTGATCCTCCACGGAAGGGATGGCACTCCCGCTTCGGTGACCCCCAGAGGTATAATTTTTGATGGGAACATGGAGGACATTGCGGCCACGACAGATTTTACGTGCACCAGACACCATTAGTGTACACGACGGTCTTTGGCCGGCTCAAGTACCGAACCTTCAATCTTCGAATTACGAGGCCGGCGCTCTACCGACTGGGCTACAGCGGTCCCGCCGGCAAAATGGAAAAGCACGGAAGAGAATTAATAATTGAAGCTGCAGGAGGTCTTCCCAAATTAAAATAGTAAAAATAATAAACTTTTCGTTATTTTCGAATGTTTAAAATTATTATCTAGCAATACAATAAAAATATACAGAGAGTATTATGTACTGCCATAAATCTGTTTTTAAAAAATCGATAGTAAGAAGTACGGGCATTAGAAAAAATAGGTTGAAATTTTTTTAAAGGTTATTCTAATTTCCTAAAAAGTTTTTTTTTTTTTTTTTTTTTTTTTTTTTTTTAAATAAGGAATTTTACCAAAAAAATTCATCTCCAAATAGTGGTAAAAACTTAAACGTTGCCAAAGTGTTCATATACTATATCTGTAATACAAAATGGTCTAGATATTATGAATTTCTTTCTCTTCTGAAAAAAAAAAAAAGTGCTATTAAATATTAAGTATTTTAATTTGACATTCAATACGGTTATTTCCATATATATATGTATTGCTTTTTCTTGTTTTATGCAGTATTTATTTTCCTATTCAGTGAAAAGTAAGAAGCGAATAGACGGGAGCGCTACAGAGGTTAAGTGAAGCTTGTCGGGTGGAGGCGAAGCCTTCCTAGGGGGTTGGTAAGTGGAGCGAGCAGGGGGCAGAGTCCCTAGTGTAATAATAATAATAATAATAATAATAATAATAATATTTACAAATAAAATAGCTCTTTCTTGCCTTTCATCTATTAAGAAATTAAAGATTTAATAATATTATTAATAATAAATAAAAATGAATTAATTATAAAAAATCAATTTTTTTTTTTTTTTTTTACTTTGTATTATAACCTGATTTTACAAATGATATGTTGCATGATATAAATTTGATTGAGAATGTAATTTATTAGAATTCAGCAAGGAAACTTGAAACCTTTGATGCACGACTGAAATAGGTTTCATATAATAGCCTAATGTTCCTTTTAAAAATTACAAACTGAACTAGATTAGATTTGTTTAATAAAATATTAATTCAGCCAACAATTCTTTTGGTTTTTAATGTATTCTTTACAGATTTGTAATTTTTAAATCGCATTTTCTCAGTTTGAATTTTTTCATGAATTGGTGACCTTCAAATTGCTAAACTTTCTACTGGTATTAAAGAAATGACTTAATTTTTTTTCGGATGTTTAATAGAAAGTACTTAAAAGAATTAGGAACGGATTTTGCAATACCTCTAAAAGAATAAATATTTTTAAAAAAAAGTTTAACAAAAAGCATTTTTTTTTTTTTTTTTTTTTTTTTTATTATCTAAACATGCAGCTTTTTTATTTTTTCTTTAAAACAAATTAATAAATTTCAAAATCCTCTAATATATCTGATTCTTTTTAAGTAGTTTTCATTAAAGACACTAAAAAAGTATTAAGCCTTTTCTTAAATATCTGTAGAAGTTTAAGCATTTTAAAGTTCTCGAATTTATAAAAAAATACAAAGTGATAAAATTCAATTTAAAGATTAAAAATCGATAGAAAGTCTGGCAAAAACGATAAGAGTTGTCGCCTGTAATTTTGCAGAACAAACCTAACTTAATTCAGTTTATAAATATGAAATGGAAATGTATGATTTTATAGAAAACCTATTTCGGTAGTGACGTGAAATATGCCAAGTCCCTTAAAAATACTTTCTAGCTGTTATGAATTAAGAATCTCAAAGTACTAAAGCAATTGTATTTTCATTTGTTCATATTTCTCCTTTTGTAAGGTTGTAGGAGACAAAAGATAATAAATTGGGGAAAAAAGAAAAAAAAAAAAAAAGAATAGGAGAGTGTTTAACTGCCTAATTTTAAATAGAACTTGCTATTTGTATTACGTATTAAGAATTTGAAAGTAATTTAAAATATCCTCTAATATTAAATCCTAATACAAGCTCATATATATATATATATATGTGTGTGTGTGTGTGTGTATAAAGCCTGGGTGACCGAAGTCACAGCTCATTTTCCTGGAGGTAAGTAAAAATAAGTTCCAGTTACATTATATCTAACTATAATTTCTTATCAAAATCGTTTGTGCAGTTCCTTAGAAGACTAGATTTCTGCTATATATTGTTCAAAACAAAGGCAAGTGAAGACTAGTGACGGCTATTAATTCGGCTAATAGCATCGATTCAAACTAATAATAACAACAACGACAACGATAATAATAAAGGAATAAATTATTATTATTATTATTATTTATTACTTATTTATTTATTTTTTATGTAAATAAATGAATAAAAATTCTGGAAATATTATACTTAAAATTAAACGAAGAATCATATATTATAACTTTAACATTTAAATTTCTTTTCTTTCTTATTTGAGAAGTAAGTTTTTAGAAGATGCGTTTTACGAAATTCAAAATTTTAGACCAGCGCTCTTTTTTTCTGGATCTAGAACGGCGGGAAAACGTCTTGGGTGGCAAAATAAAATAAATAGTTTTATACTTTAACGTCTCTTGCTTGTCGCTATCTTTGTATGTAAAATAGTACCGCTAACTTTTGGAATGTTGGTTACCGTCCCGAACATAAAAGAAAAATGTATAAACAGAAATTGCACCTTTTTTGCAAAACCTGACAGGAAAACTTTTAAGACATTTCTTGAAGAAAAAGGGAAGGGTGAGGGTGAGGTGACAGCTATTCAATAAAGGAAGTACGCCGTACATTCTTGCTTTTTCCAGGTTCACGGGATTTCTTACAGGGAGATCTTTCAATACCATAAGCTGCATTTTTCTAAGTCCCGACTTCTATATCGGTAAAAGTCTGGCGGTCATGAGCTATGATACCAAATTTTACTACCAATAGTTTTTTTTTTTTTTTTTTTTTTAGAAAATAATAATAATTAGTTTATAAAATGACAATATTTCAAAAATGACAAATAACTTCAAAATGACATTATTTGGTATTGTCAAAAAAAACTTCAAAGAATTTACACAGATTTTAAGAAGTGAAGTATTAAATGAATCTGAATCTGCAAATAATTAACAAATAAATAAATAAAGACTTTTTCTTTGAACTGAATTGGGAAAAAAAATAATGACAATATTTTTCGTATCATGACATCCAAATCTTGTTTTGAAAGTCTAAAAGGCACCAAGAAGAAGAAGAAGAAAATAAATAAAGCTTATTTAAATGTTGTCCAGAAAACTTTTCCGTGGTCAATTTTGTCAAATTCAAAAAGCAACACCATTCTTCGGCACACCTAATATTTTTCATTATTTATTTTTTAAATATAATATTAAAAAATTGCCAACTCAAACTCAGATTCATTTATCTTGTTTCATTTTTTATATTATTTTCCACGCGCGCTTTTTATTTCTTAGTTCAAAATTATTAAAGAAAACTTTTTTCGATACTTTCAGTTTCAAAACTGATTATTATTAATTTTCTTTTCTTTTCTTTTTCTTAAAAAAAAAGAAAAAAAAAAAAAAGATGAAATTCTGGCAAAAGCAGAATTTAGTTTACTACGAAGGACTATCAGTTTTTTTTTTTTTTTTTCCCTACTTTTCAAATGATAACATCGCTTTCAAATTATTCAATCATATTTTCGATAAATTTTCGATTTCGATAAATGTCCAACAGTCGTAAAATTGGTATTGTAAAAATCCGTAGATTGAAACTAATAGTTCTTATTCCTGAAAGAAAAAAAAAAAAAAAAAAAATCTAGTGTGACTCCATTCGACTTTTCGAACATTAAATAGCCAACAGCGGCCGAGTGGTTCTACGCTCAAAGCTGGTAGACAGACATGAGGTGCAGGGTTCGATCCCAGGTCGCGTTCGTCGGCCTAGCCATTCCGAGTTTTCCGTGGCTTTCTCCGAAACTTGCGTAAATACGGGTTAGGAACCCTTAGAAAGAACCCCACGGAGGGCACTGCCCCTCAGGCCTAGGACCTACCGCAGTCAATCGGCCTTATTCCCATATCCAAACCAATCCAATCCGAACATTAAGTAATTAACGGTTATGTATAAAGTAAGAGAAATCGTTAAATAAGTCAAATAGAAAATCATAATAGCCCTTCGAATAATTTGAGTTCATAGATCGTAATGATAAATTTTTGTTGTGTCCCTGTAAAAATCTGTAATTACTAGACTCACCAAAATCAATAAAGTTCGTGCAATGATTACCTATGGCATGCACATAAACTTTCACATTGCTCGGATAAGGCATTTAGACGCTATCGAATTTTAAATAATTTGATCTCATGAGCCATAATAATAATATATTTTTCTTTGCGAGCCTGAAAAAAAAAAAAAAAAAAAAAAAAAATATATATATATATATATATATATATATAAATGGTTCTAAAAACTATAAATTGGATTCACAAAAAATCTTTATGGTTTATGCAACAGCGACCTGTAACGTATGTATGAATGTTGAGTTCATTCAAAAAATGCGTTTAGACACCATTGAGCTTTAAGGCCCATAGGCATAATGATAAAAATATTTCATTGTGTCCCTGTAAAAGAAAAAAAAAATCTATAAAAGATATATTCACCAGAATCTTTATGGTTCAAGCGATGGTGACCTACAGTACGTAAATAAATTTTTAGCTCAATCGAAAAACGCATTTAGATGCAAATGATTTCAGCTCATAGGCCATAATGATAAAGAATTTTTTGCTGTATCCCTGTTAAAACAACAACAACAAAAAAAAAAATCTATAAGCAAACTCGAACCTTTTTAGCGCTAAATTCGTCCAGGAAAATCTGTACTAGCTGAGGTCACAAATTTTAGTGTGTGGCTGTTTTACGTGTGTTCAACACCCATTGTAACAGGATTTTGCGAAAGTCCCCACCTTTCCCCCCTTAGGGGTGAGGGGGACAATAAACCCGTTTATAAGCATAACTTTGCTTCAAATTATCTCGACAAGATTAATTTTTATGCGTGGGTTGTTTATGCGTTTCCAACACGCAGTATAAAGTGATTTTACGAAATTACCAGCTCCCCTTTCGAGGGCGGGGGAGGGCGAAATAAGCGCTTTTTAGAGTAACTCTGGTCCAAATTATCTCAGAATAGCGATTTTTTCATACGTCGATTGCTTGTGCGTACTCAAGAAACGCACTACAAAGGCATTTTTTAAAATTCTACATTATCCCCCTTGAGGGTGTGTGTGTGTAGAGGGAATTATGTTTCCATGCCCAACTCTGCTCCGAGCTATCTTAGGCGATTTTTTATGTACGGGATGGTTATGCGTTCCCAACAGAGAATTCCCCCTAAGAATTTTGTGAAATTTCTCCTTTCCCCCCTTTAAGGGTGAGGGTAGGGGCAAAAACGCGTTTTAAAGAGCAACTTTGTTCCAAATTATCTCAGGAAAACGATTTTTGATATGTTGATAGGTTATGCATACTCAACACACACAAACTACAAAGGGATTATTTGAAATTCCGTACTGTCGCCCCCGTTGAGGGTTGGAGGGTTAAAAAACAAGTTTACATGCGTAATTGCGTTCCAAATTATCTTAGAATGGCAATTTTTGATGTGTGGAGTGCTTATGCGTATTTAACACATACTACAATGTGATTTTGGGAATTCCACCCTACCGCCCCTAGGGAGTTGCGGGGGGGGGGGTATATATATTCATGCGTAACTCAGCAGTAAATTATCTTAGGAAGAAGATTTTTTATGTGTGGGTAAGTTAGATTTATCTTATAATATAAAGAGATTTTGCAAAATTTTCTCCTCCTTCTTTCCTTTAAAGCCAGGAGAGGATGGCTGAAAAACACTTTTTAAAGCATAAATCTACTTCAAATAATCTCAGAATCTCGATTTTTTAATGTGTCGGTTAAGTATATGTATGCGATATGCACTATAAAAGGATTTTGTGAAGTGTGGCGAGTGGGAAAACCGCTACGAAAGGTAGCGAGAACTTTAACTTAGATTTTGATTTCAGTGATTATTATTATTATTATTATTATTGTGTTTTTAGAATCCGTTTCAATATAATGACCACAGAAGCGGGCAAAGCCAGCTAGTTATTAATAAAAACATTTTATTTAACGATTGGCTTAGTTGAATTTATATAAGATTTTCTTTTACTTTTTTTGAATTAATGACTTTTTAAATCTTACGATTCTAAGGGGGAATAAAATAGAACAGAATTTATTTTGACGGTTATCATCCTATCATTAATAATATTATTAGATTGTAAAAATAAATAATAATAATAATAATAATAATAATAATAATAATAATAATAATAATAAATAAAAAAAAAATCTGACTTACGAAGTTATTACTTTATTTAGGTTTTTTATACAGTGCTTCTGTTTGGCAAAACATTTTTTCTTTTTAGAGAAAAAACTCTGTTTATAAATTTAAAACGTATAATTTCTTTTTCTTTTCTTTTTCTTTTCTTTTTGATTAAATTTACATCATATTCAATATGCTAAACATTTTAAAAATATAAGTCTTTTAATTCCTCGTTAGCAGAAATTTTTTTAAGGCATAATTTATGCTTAATCAGTTTATATATTTATTTTCTTTGTGAATATCAGAAGTACAAATATCTTTTCTCAATTATTTAAACTTTTTTTATATAATTGCCTACTAAAAAGGTTTAATTTATGAAATCATCAAAAGAAAAAAAAAAGAAAAAGTTGTTGAGAAAACAGAAATTGTGTTTTTGGCGGAAAAAATAGAAATGAAGGAAAGAAAAGAAAAGAGAATCCAGTTTAATGAAGTGTTTTAATAGTAATGCCTCAAAAATGAATATTTCTTAAAACCCCTTCTTCCCAACCAAAAGAAAATGAAACCTTTTAATGACTATAATATCGGAATCATAAAAAGAATTTTACTTCGTTGAACTTCATCACAAATTCAATGTATATATGTATTAAGTAAGAGTAAAAGTTTTTAAAAATAAATAAATAAATAAATAATTAAAATAAAATAAAATAAATAAATAAATAACAGATTGCTATAAAACGCACCTAAAACCTAGTGTTAAGCTTAGGGGTCATACACTCCGCATTATTTTTATTTGTTTCAGGATACATTCCTAATTTGAGAAGTTACCTCCTTTATTGTTACCACTGTTTTTTTTACAATACTTTCTATCCTAGTTAATCACGACAAATTACTGTAAAAATAAAGTATAGATTTCTGCCTGAAATGTGCGGTGGCCGAAAAAGCGAAAAACATCTCACTTATGAAATTATCCTGAAAAAGAGGCTAGGAGTTCAACCCCTGTAAATGGTGATGAATATAATAATTCAGTGTTTGATTGCAAATTTTTTAATCAATTAATAAGCGACTGGCTTAAATGAAAACAGTTTTGAAAGAATTAAAGAAAAAAGAATGAAAAGAGAAAAAACAGTACTAGGTGCCTTACTACACTTCTAACAACACTACTTACTACGTTACTTACTCAATTCGTAAAGAAAAAGTGCTGCTTATTAAGAATAAAAGTAGTCATTATTTTTACCGACTGCTTATTATATTGCACATCATATTATACCGATTGCTTATCATATACATTGCTTTATTTATTTATTTATTTTCTTAAATAAATATTTTTTCCCCTACAAACATGCTAATCTTGATTAAAAATTTCAAGTGGTAACCTGAAAGAAATTTCAAAATTCCAAATTTCAATTTTCTGAAGCTAATTTATTTTAAGTGATGCAGATGTTGGATTTACATCACAGATCAACCACTTAAAATTAGATATTTGTATTCAGGGAACCTCAAAACATAATACAACATAAATAACCAGAACTCTAAATAGAACTTAAAGAAAAAAAGAAATATATATATATATATATATATACATATATATATACAAGTATATAACCCCTTCAAAAATGACGGAATGTGAAATCAATTAAGGTAGTGAATCAACGAATGCTTTGCCTGCTTTGCTGGACACTATGTTTAAAGGGGACTAATGTGCAAGTTGCACCGCACGATCTTTTAACGAAAATACCTACTAACAGAGGACGATAGGTCTAATATAACGTATCATATTATCTATCGTATATACCGTAATATAACTTACTTATTTTGCTTCCTTCTTCGACTCGTTTTAATAAGTATTTTCTATATGCATGGGCAAATTTAATATTTTTTAATTTCTAATTTTTCGCGTGAAAACATTATTTCAAACATTATTTCATCTTATGCCCCCCCCCCTCCCCTCAAAAAAAAAAAAAAAAAAAAAAAAAATTATATATATATATATATATATATATATCAATAACTGGTAAATTATTTTGGCAACAATCATAAATTTAAATGTCCAATTTTGAAATTATTTTCATATTTTAATTAATTCTAAAATATGTAATCAAAACTTCGTTACAAATAAGGTACCAAATGAAAGGTACCACATTTGTAACGAAGTAACCTTAGGTACCTTATTTGAAACCTTACTTACTTTAACTGATTTGATAAATATGACGTCACAATCAACTGTTTGTTTATATCAGATAAGTATATTATCATGATTGCAAGAAAATGATGTAATAACTATTAGCCCATAATTTTTATGATTGAATTTTATATTACATTTTAATTTTATCCTCCATGGGTATTTTAGAATTGCAATGGTAGTTATAAACTTTCGTTGAAATCTTTTTACATATCGAGATTAAGGGGAAAGTGCAAGCACAAAAAATGTTCAGTTTTGAAAGATCTTTCTAATGATGCAACATTTATGCAGATTAATAAAAAAAATAAATAAATAAAAATAAAAATACAAAGCATTTCTAAGGGGAAAAATGGCTACCAAAAGTTTCTGTTTTGAAGCGGTCTAAGCCGGAATCGTTCCTGACAGAAGATGGTCATTATTAATATTAATATTTTGCTTACAGTGTGGATAATAAAAATGGATTTTACTTCCTGAAACGTGTCAGTCGCATAATTAAAATGTATCGAAGAACTTCCGTCAATTACATTCAATAGAAAAGAAAATTTAGCTTTAAAAAATATAATATTAATTACATAAAAAATAATATAAAGGATAATAAATTCAAACTGAAAAAAAAAAAAAAAAAAGAAAGAAAATAAAAGGTCTATATATAACTTTGTATGGACGTTGCATCTCATGAATCAATAAACCGAAATTTAATCAAGTCTTATATTTACTGGTCTATGGTATAAACTTGAGCTGTTTGGGGACCAAACACTTAAAGGGTGAAATTAAGATGCTAATAACAGTATCAGAGTAAAACAATATACATACATTTTATTTTATTAAAATGAAAAGAATAAGAATAAGAACGAAGTATAGACTGACAAATAGATCACCACAGATACACACATATCCCAACAAAGTAACTGGTTAACTATTGCATGTATTCTTTGCTTAATTTATTTTTAATGGATCCATGATTTTAACAATTCATATTTCAATAGGAATCTATAAAAAGTATTTTATAGGCAACTGTATGAGACGATGGCAAAACACTAACAATCCACCACACATTACACATTACATAACGTATTTACGTTAATTTTAATTTAATAAATTTTATGGTTTGTTAAATATATAGATATATATATATATACAGTAAAATATCGTTTATACGTCCCTTTAGTGAAGCCCCGATTCATTCTTATTCATTTTAATACAAAATTTCTTCATTTATACGCCGCTAATATCAGTTATACGTCTTTTGCACTTTACTAAAATTCGCAAAATTTCTGAACCTGTCATTATTTTTCATTCTAAATAAGTCAGTTTTTTCCTAGAAAGCATCTTAAATGGAGGACGCAGGAAAGATCGAAGAATAACGATCAAAATGTCAACTGAATTCACAGTAGATTGTTTTATACTCATGGACAAGCAGCAAATCAGACGTATAGTAAAGATTTTTAATGTTATTAAATAACTATTTGTACGGACAGAAATCCTATGCTCATTATTAAAGATACGCAATATATATATAATTAATATTCAAAATAGGTTAATATAAATCTTAAGATATGTAATTTAATACTCATTATATGATATATGTAATTAGCACCCAGTCATGCATTAATAGTATTTTTCTCAGTTTAAATAACTCTTTATTATTATTATTATTATTATTATTATTATTATTGTCTTTAAAAAAGTAAGATATACATTTACTAAATTATGAAACATTATTAATTAGTATTTTCACATAAATTTTGTTTAAGTGTCATTAAATTGTTAAATAGTAATCAAATATTAAAATTTTGATTATAAGTCTTTTCATTTATAAATCCTTTTACGTTAGTATCTTGAAAGACGTATAAACGGTGCTTCACTGTATATATTTTTATTATTTTATTAAAATAATTTTATTATGATGTTATTTTTGTATGAGGATAAGTGAATAAGAATAAGAATAACACACACACACACGTGCGTGTATATGTATATGCCTAAGGCTATGGAGTGGAGAGCAAATGATACGAACATGAAAAATTATTTTGAAAAATAATATTTTTTCTAACTGACATATACTGGGTAAATATATATTAAAAAAATATATAGAAGAATTTTTTTAGTACCCACAGCATGCTAGTTTTTTTTTAATAAGAAAATTCTATAAATTTATTTCACATTATCATAGATATGTGATTTAATTATTCACATCAAAGTTACTGACGAGTTCTTTTGATAGGTATCCATATCAAAATATTTCACCCCGAGGGATTATATGTTCCCAGGTATGAAGAAAACGATAAAGATATTTCAGAAATATATATATAAAGCGAAAAACGAAAGCGTATAACTTTTCAATGAATCAAAATAAAAATGTAAGTAAACCTTTTTATTGTTTAGAGCTCCAAAGCGCACACATTTCTATAGAAAGGGTTACAAAGACATAACATACGAATTAAAAAATAAATAATTTAATTATAAAAAAGTGAACAAAAAATACTTGAGTAAGCCACATAAATTTATGACTAATAGTTTACTTAGAACTAATATTTTAAATTAGGAAGAGCTGGTATATTTTAATAAACAATTATTTTATAAGAGCTAAAATTTAGAAAATATTATATTTTCAGTTGTATAATCTAATAAAATAATAGAACGAATATTTTCAATTAGGAAGTTTTCACGTGTTTCTTATCACATAGAAATATATCAATACACAATAAAATAAATTTCATTGCATGAATAGCCTTCAACAAATCGGACAACGGAATATTTTTTCACGCAACTATATCTGACGGTTACGTCGCGCTTGCGACCGGGACAGATGCGACCGGGGTTAAAATCGTAGCACTTGCGACCGAATTCTTAAATCTATGCACACTTGTTCATCGGAGGGTAGCTTCTCCGACCGCTATAATTAAAGGCATGGCAATCGCTGCGTCAATGGATATATCCCGCAAAAGATCATCATAATTCCCTTAGCAATGCACATTCGATTTAATGATCATTATTTCAAAACAATATATTTGTTGTTGAAGTTTTCTCGCCAAAAAGATTAAATGTTTTACTATGCAAAAATCATTTAAAATATGTTATAGTATATTAACATAACCAAAATTCTATTAATAATTACATAAATGCAATGATGGTGCACAATCCTTTTTGCAATCATTATTATAAACTATTAAAATCATCGAATCTGGAGCATATTCAGATTTATTTATTAGATATGCTTATTAATAAAATTATAACTTTTACAAAAGTATATATATTTGAGTTAATGTAAGATTAAGTTTTATTTTATGTTTTGTAGTATTTTAAATTGTGATATGCCGTTGAAATTTCGTAATATTTGGTTTTAACGCCCGATAATTCGATTGTGAATATTTTTGGAATCATAGAATTATCAGGAAGGGCTTAAAGGGGGGGGGGGGGTTACAGCGTTTGAAATTGGTATTATTAGATTTTAAGGCAAGATAAATCGATTGCGGATATTTTCAAGTGTAAATTTATTAGAAGGGACGGAAAGGTGGGGGACAAAGGGATAAAAATGTAGAAAAGGAACGGGAGTTTCGGAGAAACGATGGAAAACCCAGAACACGTTTATTCTTTTATATATTGCTGAATTCCAAATTCGAATTTCCGCTCACATTTCGTACTAAGGATTTTTAACATTATATAGCCCGGAGTTACACAAGTTTCGGAGAAAACCACGGATAAGTCAGACACAAATCTTTTTATAAAAATGTTTATATTACCTTTGTATCTCAGCTTGTAATTAACATAATTTCATAAGTAATATATCATTTTAAAAGTTATTTGAATTGGAATTGAAGAGTATATGTTGCAAATCTCTGTCGCCAGAGGGCGCTTTGATATTTTAATAATTCAATATCCCCAATTCTGATTATGAGTAAATTAATTAAAGGGAGAAGATTGGGTGACCACACCGGGTTGCGAATTTGCCACCATCAGAAATTTCAAAGGTATACTTGAATATTATTATGAAATGAATAATTAGTGAATGAATAATTATTGAATGAATATTATTGAAATGAATAATAATTATTATTATTCATTTCAATATAATGACCAGCGAAGCTGTCAAAGCCTGCTAGTTTAGAATATAAGCCGTTGAAAACAGACTACTTCACCCGCAGTACCATATGTATGATTCATCTGTTTCGATTAGTAACATCCTTCTAAAATAGATTGTGAATTTAAACTGATAATTAATATTTTTACTTTCTTCTATATGTATATATAGAGAAAGTATTGGATTAGTGAAAATTCTTGAACTCCAGTTTTAGATGGATTTACACCTTTTGGGATGTCCTGAACATGATTTGATAGTTTTTAGAAAATGTCTGTCTGTCAATCTGTCTGTGTGTCTGTGTGTATCACGAATTTTGTGCACGCTGTATCTCACGAGCCAATGAACGAAATTTAACCGAACTTGGTATTTAGTTGGACTCTGACATAAACTGGTGCTGATTATATTTGTGGATCAATCGCTCAACAGGTGGCGCTGTGATCGCATATTTTCTAATTTTTTAACATGACAGTATAGGACAGAATTTCGTATAAATGTGCATAATGAGAGTTATTTTTAACTTGTAATTGTAAAATTAATATGAATTATTGATAATAGTAGTAGTTAACTAGGAAAAACATTACAATAATAGTATATTGTAAAAAAAAAAAAAAAAAAAAAAACTCTTTTCTAAATTTATTGACTTTTGTACGCATTTGAGTTTTTTATTTAGTAATTAAATTCAGTTTTGTTAACTCTTTTTAACGAATTTAATCAGTGAAGCCCCTCCCCCCCTCCTTACACATGAACACATCTCCTGTGTTGCCTGAATTACATTACAATAATAGTGAATTGTAAAGGGAAAAAAAAAAAAAAAAAAAAAACTCTTATTTAAATTTATTGACTTTTGTACGCGTTTGGGTTTTTTATTTAGTAATTAAATTCAGTTTTAACTCTTTTTAACAAATTTAATCAGTGAAGCCTCCTCCCCCCCTGTCCTCCTTACACATGAACACATCTCCTGTGTTGCCTGAATTACATTACAATAATTGTATATTTAAAAAAAAGAAAAACCTCTTTTTTAAATTTATTGACTTTTATACGCGTTTGGGTTTATTATTTAGTAATTAAATTCAGTTTTGTTAACTCTTTTTAACGAATTTAATCAGTGAAGCAACCCCCCTTCCCCCCCCCCGTCCTTACACATGAACACATCTCCTGTGTTGTACCTGCTTTCGGATACATCCGGTCGCAACTGCTACCCTCAAACCAAAGCGGTCGCAAGTACTACGATTTTAACCCCGGTCGCATCTGTCCCGGTTGCAAGTGCTACACCACCATATCGGACAATAATGTAACGCCCCTATTAATAAGGAATTTTTAAACACATGCGAACGAGTACTTTTTAACAAACCTGCTTTCGTGTACATTTTAACACACCTGCCTTCGAGGACCTTATAACACACCTGCCTTCGAGGACCTTATAACACACCTGCTTTTGAGGACGTTTAACACACATGCAAACGAGGACATTTTAACACACCTGCCTTCGAGGACTTTGTAACACACCTGCCTTCGAGGACTTTGAAACACACCTGCCTTCGAGGACTTTAAACACACAGGCCTCCGAGGACATTTTGGCACACCTGCTTTCGAGGACATGTTAACCCACATGCAAACGAGGACTTTTAACACACATGCATTCGAGGACATTTTAAACACATGCGAACGAGGACATTTTTACACACCTGCTTTCGTGGACATGTTAAACTACATGCAAACGAGGACATGTTTACCTACATGCAAACGAGGGCATGTGGATAAAACCTGCCTTCGAGGACATGTTAACGTACATTCAAACGAGGACATTTTAAAATACTGTCTTCGAGGACTTTTTAACATACCTGATTTTGAGTGTATTTTTACACAAATATGAAAAGAATTTTTATTTGCCATAATTCAGTAATCAAACTACATATTTAAAATTTATCTTTGATATTTTAATTTAAAGGTGTGTTATAAAATACTAATTTATATATTAAATTTTCTATAAAAAATTAATAATTAAAGAAAAAAACCCACAGAAATTAAGACAATAATAAATGTGTTTATTATCAATTATTATTATGTTTTAATTACCTATTTTATTATGTCTTAATTATCAATTATTCTTAAAATAATAAAAAATAGGTTATTGAATATAGCTTTTAAATTATATGAACGCAATAAAATATTACCTTATTAATTAACAAAATTAATTAAAAGTAAAGAAAGACTTGTATGCTGCACCGTTAAAAATTATACAAACCTGGAAAATCTTTTTAAAAATGTGCTCTTTTTCATCCAAGATTCATTAAAATATTTTATTTCCTATTTTGGAAAATTACAATAAATTTTTATTCTGTAAAAACTTTACATTTATTGAGATAAATATATTTAAATGCTTTTAAAACAGCATAATTTAAAATATTTAATTATTAAAGAAATTTATCTTTTGTACTATCAACAATGAATTGTTTTGTTAATCACTGTACGATCATAATTTAAGAATGAATATTACGAAATATTTTGCATACTAAATTAATTGATAATTATTTAAAATACATATAAAATATTTGAAATAAGTAACCGAAGAATATTCCACTTGTAGATTTAATTTTTCAATAAAACACAGTAAAATTATTTCGATAAGCTTATAACTGCAACTATTTTTTGCAAAATTAAAAACTTCATTTGCAGGTCCTCGGTTTGACGTACAGTTTTCTAGGTCCTCGGTTACCGGTAAAAATACATACGCTAAATAATCAAACTTTCTTAATATGGACGTTCCCATTGCAATATAAATTCAATTTCTATACATAATTTTGAAAAAATATTAAATTTGTTAAATTATTTCGACAGTCAAAATAGGTCCTCGGTTTGGCGGTTTGCGCACCGAGTCCTCGGTTTCCACCTTACGCGAGACTGTGTGTGTACGTATGTGTGTATGCATGTATGTGAGTGAACACGCTAGCGTCTAAACGCTTTTTTCGAAAAAGCTGAAAGTCGGTACGTATATTGTAAGTCACCATAGTACGAACCCTATTGATTTCGGTGAATTTAGCACTTATAGTTTTTTATAGGGACACCAGAAAAATTTCTTTTTCATTATGGCCTATGGGGCCAAATTTTTAAAAGTGCAATAGCGTCTAAAGGCTTTATTAATCTGAGAAAACAATTTGTACACAGATGAACAAATGATTAAAATTTGAAGAGTTGAACAAACTGTATAGATTTTGGTGAATTTAGCACTTACGGTTTTTTTTACAAGGACACAAAGAAAATTTCTTTATCATTATAGCCTATAGCACCGAATTTTTAAAAGTGCAATAGCATCTAAACACCTTATTCAATCGAGCTGAAAATTTATATGAATATTATAAATCTCTCCTGCACTAACTATAAGCATTTTGGTGAATCTAGAATTTATAGGTTTTTACAGGGAAACAACGAAAAATTCTTTATCATTATGATATATGGGCTCAAAGTTCAGTAGCATTAAATAACAGATCGTGTAATATATGAAGGAAAATACTCAAACACTCTATTATGGTTTTCTCTCTTTTGTTTGTTTAACAACTCCTCTTTCTTTACTTTATCTGCAAAACTGTTAATTACTCAATGTTCGGAAAGTCGAGTGGAGTCACACCAGATTTTTTTTATCTCATTAAAATCCCATATGATTGGTATCGAATCAACGCTTGGAGCGATTACATGTAAATTAGATGATTCTCTTCTAAGCCCTGGTATTAAAGTAGCCTTCATATTGGCGGAAATTGGCTAGATGCCAAACCATCCCAGAAAGTTTTAATTCTGACCTCTCATTTTATAAATTTAAACTTAAGAATTTTAGAGAGTCCACTTTATGGTTTTCAAAGGTCCTAGAATGATTTTGTTTGAAAAATTCTTTTAAATTTTTCTAGAAAGCTGTAATTTTGTCTCATTAAAAACAAAATATTTTCACACATGTAAATTTGGTCGCAGGTTTAAATTATTTTCAAGTAAAGGGTGTCCAGGAATTACTGTCTGAAAATTAAAAGGCATATATATATATATATATATGTTGTCATCGCTAAAATTTTATTTCTATTTTCTTAAAAGTTAAGCAAAACATTCAAAATTAAGCTGATAAAATATTTTTTCTTTTTAGATCGAGATGAAAACAAAAATTAACCAAATTAAAAGAAATCAAATTGTTGACTATTTCCTGGCTCACAACTTTAACAGGAAAGTCACAAGAAATCACTTCAAAACTCAGGGATTTGGAGAAAGATTCATCGATCGGGCATTAGAACAGTATACTAGGACATGCAGTGTTCACTATTCACAGTCATCAGGTCGAATCCCAAAAGTCTACACATCTCGCAATGCTGCAAAGTTGAAGCATCTTCTCATTAAAGATCCATCACTTTCAAACAGAGAAGCTTCGAGGAAACTTGGAATATCAAAATCATCCGTTCATCAACTGAAGAAAAAGATGGGTATTGTAACTAGGACTAAATCTTCTGCAGCTCTATATAAAAATGATCAAGCTGAAAGGGCAAAAAGGGGCTGCAAGAAACTCTACAAACAACTAGTGAAATCAGGTGGTGGAAAATTTATGATAATGGATGATGAAACTTATGTGCCCTATGATTATAAACAGATTCCATGCAAAGAATTTTGGAATGACATTCCTGGTGTGGAAATCCCAGATGATTCCAAAGTTAAAAGAAAGGAAAAGTTTCCGGGAAAATTTCTCGTCTGGCAAGCAATATCACAAGACGGATGCATCAGCGAACCATTCATTTCCAGGCAGAGTTTGAATGGCGAAAGATACCTAAAGGACATCCTTCAAGGCCCGTTTTTGAAATTTTTTAACTCTCAGAGAGACAAAGGAAAGCTATTGTTCTGGCCAGATTTAGCTTCAAGTCATTACTGCAAAATTGTGCAGTCATATCTGAAAGAGAAAAATATTGAATATGTGCCCAAGGAAGACAATCCGCCGAATGTTCCGCAATGTCGCCCTATAGAAAAATTCTGGGCACTATGCAAGTTAGAATACAAAAAAAGAAGGAAAATCCTCTCGAATTTAGCAGCTTTCAGAAAGGAATGGCTAAAGATCTCGAAGTTAGTAGCAGAAAAGCATGGGAAAAACCTATTTCGACACTTCAAGTGGAAGTTGCGATTAGTTGGTGATTACGGCACCAGTGGTGTCAAATGAATATATTAATTTGTAATTAAATAAATTTATTTTCATATGCAAATAATCACTTTAATTTTTTTTCCTTACTTTTCATATGCGTAAGTTTTAATTTTCAGACAGTAATTCCTGGACACCCTTTATGTATAGTTTAAAAGAAGTTATTAAGTTTATCATTCATGCTAGTTATTAGGAAACATAAAATTTTCTAATTACTTTATGCAATAAATGTTCAAATATGTTTGCATGTTTAAAAATGTTAAGTAAACACACATGTAAGTAATTTACATGTGCTACAGTTAAATTAAAACACACATGTAAATTTAATTGCAGGTTTAATTTATTTTCAAGTATGTGTAATTTAAATGACCTGTTAGCTTATCATTCATGCTAATTATTAGGAAATAGAAATTTTCCTAATTATTTTATGCGGTAAATATTCAAATATATTGGCATGTTAAAAAACATTTAGAAAACTTTTAATTACATTAAAATTGAAACAACTATATAATCTAAAATCATTTAAAATATATAAATATATGACTTACGATACATAACATAAAATAATACAAATATATAAGCTAGCCAAGTAATACATATAACATATATTAATATTTCAAATGTTTTTATTGTATGCAATTGTCTCAATTTAATTCAAAATAAAAATTTCCTTAAAGAAATTACGATACGTTATTGATTTAAAAATTATATCAAATTTAAAAATAACAATTTAAACTTTTTATATATAAAGCTACATTATGCAAAGTCGAAACACCCTAAGTCATTATACGCAAATATTACTTAATAAAATAAGAAAATAATTAAAACCATATTTATATACGTAATTGTTAAAAATGATATATTTTTAAGTTTCTCGTGCAATGATCTAAATTCTTTTGCAGCTATTATCAAGGTAGCTTTTCCAAAAGTACTTTTCAATTAATGCTTCGGATTAATGTCCAAATTAACATTTCTTTTTATCGAAAAAATATTATTTAATTTAAAAAAAAAAAAAAAAATTGTTAAAGGAAAAGAAGAAAAGAAAAAAAATGACTCTCGTATATACTTCAGGTAAGTGAAACAATAGAAAATGAATTAAATTTAACTTTATAGATTCCTATATATTTTTTATAGAATTATATAATTTAATTATTATTATTACTGAAGAATAAATAAATATTTATCTTTTCAGTTATATATCTTTATTGTTACTTATATTTCAATTTAATGTATATTATATATCAAAATAAGTCTAAAATATTTATTTCCGTTACTACTTTTTTTCTGTTTAAAGAAATATATATGCTAGCATATTTCTGTTACATTTTCTCTAAGTTACGTAATAGATTAATTCTAGGTTTTATCGCAATTAGTACGTCTTTACACAATTTAAGCATGTATAAGGTTTATTAGGAACTTTCTTTTTTATTCAATCAATGTGAATTTTAACTTTAACGTATTACTCGTTAAACAGAGAAAGCATGATAATAATAACAAAAATATTACATTTAAAAAAATCAGTTTTATAAAATCAGTTTTAAAAAGTTTTTAATTTTTCAATTTTTTGTGCTTTATTGTAAGCACGTAGTTTATCGCTTTATGTGTTTATTTCTCTCTATCTATAAATAGACTAGTTAGCTGTAAGAAGACTACGGCGCCCGTTGAAATATGGTCACTTTTTTCATATGCATGTGCAAAATTAATATTTTATACATTTTTTTTTTCTCGAGAAAGCATATTTTTTATGCTGAAAAAAAAAAAAAAATGCCAACAATTAAAAATTTAAATGTATTTTTATTGCTATGCCTATTTTCATATTTATTAAGTTTACAAAATCTAAGCAAAAATTCATTACAAATAAGGTACCAAATGCAATGGGACAATATTTCCAAATCCATCGCATTAAACAGATTATCGATCGGATAATTAGATTTTTTTAATTACCTAAAGCATGAAAATTAGGTGGCAACTTGCGCATACACACAGACAGAGTCCTAGGAAATTTATTAGCCCTTTTAAGCGTGACAGGGTCAGTCAGTCAATGATGAGCGTAACTATATATGCTGATAGTAATTATGATCATTTCCGATCTACTGAATTGATTTAAAACCAAGTTATACAATTGAATCATTGCAGACATACATTTGATGCGTTCGTGTCACAACTTAGCAAATTTCAACATGTATCAAATTTCGACGTGTCGTAAATTTCGATCTTAAATCAAAAGAAACATGCTTTAGTAAATATTTCCTAAAAGCTACTATACTCTTAGGTGTACTATACTATCAGGGTGTTAATCAGTTTTAATTATTACCTTGATGTCCCTATTGTTTCAAAATGCTGGCCACTGGAAATCAGACAGCTGCTAGAAAATTTGTCATTACGATAATCTTCAAGATACTGGAAAAATTCGATTGAAAGCTAATTTACATTAGACGTATCTTGAACATATCTGTTGGGCATTGGGAACCAATATTTTGTTTCCAAGAGATTTAGATTTTATGGAATTAGATAAATAGATAGTCTTTATTTGGGTTTGAAATAAGTATATTTATTACCAACATTCGCCTTCTTGTTTTAAAATACACTGAAAAAATTTCTGTGATTGATATCTAGAAACTAAATTGTGTCCTGAAAATTTATTTTTCCAACTGAGTGAAAATAATACCTGGACTGGGAGTCGAACCAATTCCTTGACTTTGTAAGTCAAAGTTCCGGGGTTTGACTCCCGGTCCAGGCATTATTTTCACTCAGTTGGAAAAATAAATTTTCAATAAAAAATATGATTTTCTTCCCAATCTGTTGATTGTGTGATATTAATAAATGTATTTATTCCTCCCATTGTTTAATGGTGTTTTCCATTACCTGTGCTTATTCTGTTGAGCTATCTACATGATAGACCAGTTGCTCTGCCTAAAAGTTGTCTGAGTGAGTAATGCCCACCGGTTGTCATCCTGGATAACTCAATTAGTAGAGCCTTGACCTTGTAAGTCAAAGTTCCGGGGTTCGACTGCCGGTCCAGGCATTATTTTCACTCAGTTAGAAAATTAAATTTTCAATAAAAAAATATGATTTTCTTCCCAATCTGTTGATTGTGTGATATTAATAAATGTATAAATTGTGTCTCTCATAAAAATAGTTTGATATCATCCTTATAAATTCTAATTTTCTTTGCTTTAAAGTGCTCTTAAAACCCTTATTAGAATTCTAGATCATTTTTCTATAAAATTAAGTAGCCATTTCTTTATATATTTATTTATTTATCTCAATAACTTCTTGAAAAACTAAAGTAATTCCAGTCAAATCTGGACTTGACTAAGAAATTTCGTGGTTCATTGCAGAACTTCATATGTTATTTTGTTACATAACAGCGGCCACGTAAACATTTTCATCAAAATAAAATCTGAAATACTATATCAATATGATTAAAATTTGATCAGTAGACTTTCCTTAGATTTATTTTGGTTAGGTTTGCTAATCAAGTAGATTCATCATCTTCTTTCAAAATGAAAGTCAACTTGAATTTTTTAAATTCTTAGACATAGTGTAATTATATATCAATTTACTTGAAATTCCACATTTATACATCGCATATTAAGGTTTCAACCAAATTTATTTATCAAATTCATTGAATGCCTCCTTTTAAAATTGCGCTCATATTAAAAACTCACATAAAATACATAGTTATAAACAGGTTAGCATGAAATTCGATATATGCATAATCCATATCAAGTTCTCAACCAAAATTATTATGTAATTCTGTCCTTCATACAGTTAAAAAGTTGCAATAAATTAAAAAAAAAATAAATAAATAAAAAGGGAGGAGGAACAGAACTGGTGCTTGAATGCAATAAGTATAAATTTTTGGACAAACACTTTAAAATACAAGCACTTGCAACAATTGTTTCGGGTTTAAAGAAAACACGACGTTTTATTAGGCGAGCGTCTTTGTTTGTCTGACGAAGGGTCATCCCTATTAGCATTGAAAGATTGTATTTTGTTCGGTCTTTCATCGATTCCTCAAAATTTGCTCGAGCATTTAAAAAGACATATAGTTCAGAGGAGTAAATAAGATCAGCTTTCCATGAGGAATATTTCACCGAAAAAAGCAATCGAATCGATGACAAATCACTTTAATATTCAATAGAAATCAACTCTTTCCATCGGATTTTCATTAAATCAGTTTCTAAATACGTCAGGTTCCAATCAAGGGATTCAGCAATTCCCGATGGGACATTTCAGATTAACTCTCGAGGAGATTCATCGTTCTTAGTGAGATTCCGAGTATCGGTTGACAGGTTCACAGGTCGCCGAGAAGAGACCATTGAAAGGTCAATTACAGTTTCCTGCTATGAGTGTTTTCTTTACACCTGAAAAAAATGTTGCGAGTTATTGCATTTTATAGTGTTTATTAAAACAAAATCTTATTAGAAATTATTCTACTATTCCGACTGGCTGGAAAGAATCGATTTGTCTTTTATAAAAATAAATGTGAAATATTTTTAAGCAGATTTTTTTAATTCTTTTAGAATGTAAAAATGTTTGTAGAAAAAAATTAACTTTTCTCTCTATTTTTAATTTCCTTTCATTTTTAAGTCGAATCTTTATAAAAGAAAATAATCTAAACAAAATCATTGCCATTGTGTAGTAATAGAATGCTGCTAAAAGATATATTTTTATGTGATATATAATCACTTAAATAATAATAATAATAATAATTTTGTTAAAACCATTCTGTAATTTATTCTTCATGCAATGTACTTTATCTAAGTGAATTTAGATTTGATTAACATCGTGAAAGTAATTTTTTTTCAAAATAATAAATTTGAGCTTTGTTAAGTAAATTGAAATAAATATATAAGAAATGTGGTGAAAATATGACCACAGTGTAACTGTCACATCAGAATATAACGCAACTGATAAATAAACTTTGGACTCTCTGTTTAAGTGAACCTTTTTTTGGAAACCAAATATGAAACAGTTATAACTTTAGCAGTTATAAAAATTGCATATATCAATTCTTCTCCATCGCAATAGTCCCTCTCAATAGTCAGAGCTTTGCAGTTATGAACTTGTGAAATAAATATCACACTTTTTGTTGAGGTATGTCAATTTTGAATATTACTTAACATGTGTTCTAGATTTTAGGTTTGCTGATTAGGCATGTAGAATTTTAATATAACTGAACATTTGTTCTAAATTTTCAGGGTTTTTTAGGTTTGTATACTTTGAATATAGCGTAACATTTGTTCTAAATTTTCAGTTTTTTGGTTAGGTTTGTATATTTTGAATATAGCTTAACATTTGTTCTAGTTTTTAAGTTTGTTTTTTCTTTACCCGTGGACACTTACCACCGGAATTTCGCATGTGTGGCAAGTATAACCAGGTTTTATATAGCTGTCTCAAGCAATTCAACTGTATCGCTTATGCATTTTCTTACTTTTATTTTCCTAATATTTGTGCTTTTGAAATTCCTAGTAATAGCACAGTGGCCATACCCACTGTTAGCTTTTAAAAATATTTTATTTCTAAAAGTACTCATAAAAAAAGCTTCTCCCCAAAAGTTCTTTTGGGGGGTGTTGACATTCTTTAAAACTCGCTTTCCCATGATAGGGTCATTTTGACCCCATTTTGAAGTCGAAAATTAGGTAAGCTCGCCTCATTCAAAAAGTGCACTAATTCGCCAGAGATAGCAAATGTATTCAATGAAATGTTGCAACTTCTAAACGATTCAGAAAGGCGTGGTGCTGGTGATTTTCGCCAAACGATCTAAGCGGCACCTGAAAGCAATTTTTCTGCAGTAACGTCCTGATTTCGGGAAAGCGAGGGTTAATCAACTTAAAAGTAATTTACAAACTGAAGAAACAAATTATTAACAAAATTAGTTTTTAACATTACATTTTAAAGGAGAGATTGGTATATATGCTAATAGGTTTTATGTGAGAGAGAGAGATAGACATCAAAGGATTTGTGCATGCTTTTTAGATCGGATTTACGAAGAGAGAGCGTGTCAACTCAATGAGAAGTTCAGTTACCGTGCCGAAAATAGAAGCGCAGAGAACTTTTTTCATTCATAATCATATCACTGAGACCATGAGTCCAGATGAATCCCAGATACTTTTAAATGTATTGAAAATAATAATATATATCGTATGTATAGAAATCATCGCCAGTGGCATCACACCTCAACATAAATGCTACACAGTAAAAAGAAAAAAAAACAGTGACGACCCAAAGGCGAGGAAGATACAAAACGTGATTTTATATGTCAAAATGTCATTCCACATTAAAAAAAAATATATACCTCAAAAAAAAAAAAAAAAAAAGAAGGATATATACATATATATTCCCTTAAAATATAGTTAACACAATTATCTAAAATCTTATTTCTGGAATTTTAAAATTCGGTTCAAAAAGGGATAGCGGTGGGCAAAATGAGATTTAAAATGCGCAAAACGAAAATATAACACTTCATATCTCAAACAACAAAAAACATACATACACACGCACACACACACACACACAAAAAAAAAAACAACTTATAACTAATTTTTGTTTAAGATATGCGAACACCAAAGCGAGGCGTGTACAAAACGTACTATCACATACCCTTCATCTATATATATAATCGTTTGTCCTTAGTGAGTGAATGATTCATTCATCATAGATATCACTGCACCTAAAAACATGAAACTTGCTGAATTTTTGCTTCTGTAACATAGACATCTACTAGTAAGTGATTTCATAAAATTTGACTCCCTAAATGGGTTACGGAGGCAGAATGTGATTTCCAGAGAAACTTATATCTTAAAGGAAAATGGATTTCCGTAAAATGTTTGCTTTAAAGTACAGCTAACACAAATACCTAAAAACATTCTGATTTTTGAAATCTTCCCCCCCCCCCCCGTCAACAGGGGATGATACAAAACGCAGTTTTACATAACTTTTTATATCTCAAATAAACAACAACAACAACAAAAGATATACGTGATATTTTCGCTTTAAAATATAGTTACACAAATATGTAAAAAACTATATTTCTGAAATATTAGAAATACGGCGCCCCAAGAGTGTGGAGGGCGAGAACAGGAATTTATATGCGCAAAACGTGATATCACCCAACATTTCGTATCACACACACACACAAAAAAAAAAAAAACATATTTACATAAGATTTCTTCTTTAAAATTTAACTAGCACAACTATCTAAAAACCAATTTTTCTAGAATTTTTATAAGTTCCGTCCACAAAAAAGGTGGGGCAAGAAACGCGATTTCACTGGGAACAAACACGGAACAAATTTGTTGTAGACGAAAACAAATTTGTTTATTTTCGAATTTTCTGTTTTAAGGGGGTAATGGGAATTATTTTGGGTTTAGGTGTGGTAGAATTAGCAAATTTAAGATTTTCAAGTAAAAACTACAAAAAATTACACATAGAAGTTGAAAATGACTTTGCGTTTTCTGGGATGCATTTCCAAAATTCAGTTTTTTGATATTTTGCTATTTTCAATTTTGGGGTGTATAGATTTACGAATGGGCATATTCAAGAGCCACTTTCTTTGTGGAAGATTTGTCCTGGAGAGTCTTTAGAAGCAGCATACTCGAATTAAGGGTGTGGGTTGACTATTTGCATGAAATATTAATTGTGGCGGGATTTTGCAAAAATCTCCCCCTTTTTCCTCCTTTGTGGCAGGACTTCCAACTTTGAAAACACGTTTTCAGCACAATTCAGCTCTAAATTATCTCAGAAAAGCGATTTTTCCTGTGTCGGTTAGCTAGTGCAGGGAACACGCTCTTTTAAGGGATTTTGCGAAAACAGTCTCCCTTTTTGGTAGCAGGTGGAGCAAAAAGTTCGTTTTCACATTTGGTTCAAATTATCTTAGAATAGCAAATTTTGGTGTCAGATTGTTGATTAAGTTTACTAAATTTGCTCTTTGGTGGGACTTTGCAAAACTTCAAACTTTTCCGGTAGAGAAGGGGAAGTAAAATCTTGGTAAGTAGCTGCCGATGACAGTGGAGACTAGGACAACTCACATTTCGAGCGGCAAAACTTCTACCAAATTCAACAGTAACTTTAACTTAGGTTTCGACTGATTTAAGTAATTTTTTAATTTTTATTTATTTTGAGATTTTGAGATTTTATTGATAATGATAAGGGATTTTGAGAATACATTTAAATATAATATCCAGCGAAACGAGCAAAATCTGATGATCGGAAATAGTTAGTATGAGTGCATGAAAATTTAGATGGCATTAAAGAACCAAATTTTGCGACAACGTGCATATTTGTTTAACAGATAAAGCACTACCGTAAATTTTAATAATAATATAATAATTATTTCTTTTTTAGAATTACATTTTACATTAAGTCATTCTTTTATGTAAAATTTATACATTTACGAAAATATGTAATTAATAAAATGAAAAAAATATTTTAAACCCACTGTTTTTATTGCATTTTCTTAAAAAAAAAAAAAAAAAAAAAAAAAACACCTTTAGCGAATAAAACTTGCATAAATAATTTTCATTTTTATAGTCTTATGTGTTTTTCTATATAGAAGGTAGGAAAAAAGCAGTAGAAATTCTGCTTTTGATTTAATCATTTTTTCAAATATAACTTTTTGCACTGAAGTATACATTAACGCCAGGATTTTCTTTCCAAGAAATATTAGGTGTAGTTAGCATTGTAAAAATTATGTATAAGGTAATTATGCTGAATTTTATAAATGTCTTAACGTAAATAGGGCATAAATAAGTTAATTGTGGAGGTTTTTGTTTTGTAAAGTTGGATATATGCCAAGCTTATGCTATTTTCGGTTTTAGATTCATGAATAACTAACTAACAAAGTGTGTGAGGCATTTCCTTTAAAAAAGATAGCTTTCTCATTTTGATAAAAGAATGCCACTTGACAGAGAAACACATTTAATCATTGGGTACTTATAATATTAGATTTTATTTAAGAGGTTCCGGTATAATATCGAAATTTTGTTTTTAAATACTAATAATATAGTTTTCAAGCGTGTAAGTTTATTATTTACCATAAAAGTAAAAAGTTATTCTTTAGAAAAATATTAGTATTTTTAATCTGACAACTTTATTGCACTAGTGCAGTAATTAATATCTATTTCGTATCATAGCGAAGTAATTTAGATGCCTAATGCATACCTGGTATTATTGGTAATTTATTCCACAGTATTGATAGTATATCCACCCTTTTTTTAACACCACTATTTTTAAGTAGCAATTGTTCTTATTTCAGCGTAATTGCATATTGGAGAAAAGTTCTCTACAAGCAAAGTGGTGTGAAAAAAAGCAAAACCTTACAGCAATCCGAAATAAAGTATAATTGTCACCAGGTATGTTAAAATAGGAAATATATCATGAAAAGACTGTGTATCCTTAAATTACATTCCTTCATGTTATGACATGTGACTATTTGAATAATGTCTTGAACATTGAATCTATATATTAATTTGAAACATGTTTATGTCTGTCTCCACTGTATTGAGAGAACTACTTGGTGTAAAAATTTGGTTGAGGTGTCTAAAAAAAGGTCTTGATCTGTAGATGTGCTATGAGAAGAGAAAAATAAAAAAAAGTCGAACGGCTTCCCCCCCCGGTGGGGAAACCGTTTCTCCCCCGGGGGAAACGGGTCGGAAACCGTTTCCCACCCTTTTGGGTTAAAAACACGTTTACGAGCTTAACTAAGCTTCAAATTACTTCACGGTGAAGAAATTGTACATATGGGGACTAGAGTCGAATACTAAAAAATCAATATCTGCGAATTTGGAATTTTCGATTTTAAAGGGGGGGAGGAAAGGGGAAAAGTAGATTTGGAGGGGAGGGGAAAGGGGGGAATTTAGTTTGAGAGGGAAATCCGTTCTAGACCCACACATGTAGAACCTCATTTTAAAGGTCTTGAAATTTCATGTCGATTGGGGATGTTTGTATACAGCATAGTGCGACCCCTGGTGGTGGAACTAAGTGATGGAATGGAACTAAGTGATTTTGCTGTAGACCATATCATGTTGCACCTTATTTTAAAGATTTTGGTATTTCCTGACGGTTGGTGATCTTCGTACAGAACACACTGTGCCCCCTGGTGGTGGAAAGTGCAACTAAAGGATTTTGCAGTTGACACCACCATGTGACACTTTATGTGAAAGGTCTTGGAAATTCAAGGCGATTGTTGATAGAGGTCTTGAAATTTCATGTTGATTGGGGATGTTCGTATACAATATAATGCGCCCCCGTTAAAAATGGAACTAAGTGATTTTGCAGTAGACCCTATCATGTTACAACTTATTTTAAAGGTCTTGATATTTCGTGACCGTTGGTGTTTATGTATAGAATACGCTGCGCCCCCTGGCGGTGTAAAGTGTAACTAAAGGATTTTGCAGTTGACACCACTATGTGACACCTTATTTAAAAGGTATTGGAAATTCAAGGCGATTGGTGATGTTCGTGTACAACATACTGCGTTCCCTGGTGGAGGAAAGTGGATTTTGCAGCGCGTGCGTAGCATGCCTGCAATACGGTGCCGCTGCCACAGGCAGTGGTAACACGAGTCAGAGGTTTGTTCGGTTCAAGGTTAATTTTTGAGAATTTTTCCATGGTATATGCGGCCTGCATGTACGTGCCGCAGGCACTGGGTCACGAACCCGAGTTCCGCTCTGTTTGAGGTAATTTTTTTTTGTTACAGATGATTATTTATTTTGTGATGTTTTGATTTAAAAATAGAAATTCAAAGAAAATCTAGTTCAAGATATAAAACCATACAAATTTAAGGTTCATTTAAGGTTATTATCAAGGGCCCGGGCATTGCCGGGCGGGTTCGTTCGATTCCAGGTAATTTTTGGGAATTTTCGGTTCGAGGTAATTATTTTTTGTTACAGCTGATTATTTTTTTTTTCGCAATGCTTTTATTTAAAAATAGAATTTTAAACAAATTCGAGTTAAAGATATAAAATCTAACAAATTTAAGGTTCATTTAAGGTTATTATCACGGGCCCAGGCATTGCCCGGCTGGTTCGTTTGGTTCCTCAAACTGAATCTCTGTTCGGCCGTCATGGCTAAGATCAGAGTCTTTTAAACCTCAACCTTCGAAATATATATCGTAATGATATAACGAATGTTCAGTAATCTTTTTAAACAGTTTTTTGTTGTCTTAAAAATGTTACGTTGTAGGTCAGATATAAGATTCAAATGGTTAGCATTTATGTAAAAGTGTTTTATTGCTACAATACTTTAAAACTATGCAGGGGCTCTATTCTCGTCTAGTTGCTTATTAACCACCACTTGTAATCGTTAAAGACAGTCTGTAATTGCTGTTCTACCCACCGTAATAACCATCTTCCGGCTAAGTGCTATTCTGGTCTCCCGTTGTTATCTTGAGTGGAAGAAGAAACTCTCTGCGTTCGAGGGTGACATTTTAAACCAATCAGTTGCATGGGATCATTCGTAATCCGTTTTGGGAGGGGAAAGTTGTGAATAGCGATGTTGACAACCAGTTTTCAATAGTGGAAAATGTGAAATGTCCCTTAAACTGAGCAAACAAAAACATTATACAGACGCGCCCATTTTGACTGTGATAAACGACGATCTTTCAGCTGAACAACTGCCTCCTAGCTGCCGGTAACTTAACGACTGTAAAAAAGCTCGAACGAGAATAGCAAATCGTCGTTGTCTCGCTTCACAACAACTGGTTTCAGCGTAACGGCTAGACGAGAATAGAGCCGCAGGGTGTTTCATACCAGATGAGGGAAACTTTAAGAGGTGATAGTAACACATGCAAACAAACAATTTTCATCAAATAATATATGGTCGGAATTAAAATGCAAAGGAGCAGAAGACTTAGTAAGTTGGTCCAAGCCAACGTTAAACTTCAATTCCTATTACGTGTTACAGGAAAAAATGACATTAATAGCGTGAATATGTGATATGAGGAAACCGAAAAACTCATTCAGAAATTTTTGCCCCGTTTTATACATACCGCTGGCCCGTGTACCACTTTCAATCGCGGTAGTTCTTGTCCTTTAATAAGGTTAAAACGCCACCACACTCACTAGATATTTTTCTGTAATACTTCATGTATATGATTTTTTACAGACATAGAGATACATTTATTTATGGTTATCATTCGGCATTTCTTGTAAATTTTAATAACAATTCAATGGCAATTGTTGAAAAACTTTGAATAAAAAAACAATACCATTTGTGTAACACAATACCATTTCCATGTATCTCATCGTAAATTACTTCATATTAGATCCTATTCAGCGTACAAAACTGAAAAGGTAATAAAAAGGTAAAAATAATAAAGGTAATAAAAAATTCTTGTACAAAACTCTTTATAGAATAAAGAGTTTCAAAACTGTTAAAGCTAGTTTTAACATTTTCAAATACACAACTAAATTTTTCACCACAAGTATTTATCGATGTTATCACACTCAATAAAAAATATCCATTTTTTTTATTTTTTTTTATTAAATTATTTCAAAGTAAGAAATTCAAAGTTATTTCAAATTATCCTTAGTATTACTGTTATGATTTTGATAAATATTTACCATCGGGATTGTTTAAAATTTGTTGCTGCAGTAACATTAAAACTCAAAACATCTGGAAAGAAAAAGTTCAATGAAGTCATATAAAAAATATCAAGTATGAATATTTTCAAATAATTATTACAAAGCATTGTTTACATTTAACGATGAAGCAACAACCAAGACGAGACGATGAATTTTGTTGAATAAGATGGGAGAGAGCGACGTAAAATTAGGTGTTTAAAACGCCAGTAATCAGAGACGATCTTTATACGGTGGATATCAGTTAGAGAGAGAGACATTCAAAAATTACGATTACATTTTGGCCGCAATAAACACATAAATGCGGGTCCCGAGGAAAGTTGTACAGTAATTAAATTGATAATTTTGAATACACAGAGATCATAATAGCCATTTACGTTACCCCTTGGATAACGCCAAACTTTAGTAATGAGAAAAGAAAAACGGCAGACTACAGATGATTAGAATTTTCAGAAACTGATTAAAAGTATGTTAGCAATTTGACTTTTATTTTAGTCAGAACATAAGAATAAAATAAGTCAAGTGGTATTCTTTTGAAACCGAAGTGATATCGTGGGATTTTTATTACAGCGAGATTTTCTTTTCCATTTTTTTCTATTTTTATTTTATTGATGAAGAAATAATTAAAGACTATTATTGAATACAAGAATAAAATATTATATGATCCATTAAAATAAATTTAAATTTAATTAAATAGAAAATTTAAAAGATAAATGTGAATTCATTTATTTCTTTAAATGTGATTTTTACATCACACTATGTGATGTATAAATCACACATATATTTTTTTAATTAAACTCACATACATCATTTAAATTTTCTGTTTAATTAACTTTAAATTTATTTAAATAGAAAATTTAAATGATATATATTTATTGACTATATATATATATTTATTGGAAAATATATTTATTGACGAATTACCTCTTCTTTTTTTTTCTTTTGTAGCTTTGTCATTTTTTTTTTTTAATATTGAAAGAATTGATGATTTCTCCACTTCAAATGCCTGTTTAGCATAAAGAATCGATAGAACGAAGTACATCGACTTCGACACTTCGAAGAACATCCACTCCCTTTACATAGAATATTTCAAGGACTTTCTTTACCTAATTCTAATAATATCTTGAGAACAAAACTCGTGGTAAAATTATGTATTATATGCAACAAAGGATAAAAAACCTAGATCAAGGATATACTTGACCTTGAACCGTTAATGTTTGCATATCACAGTCTGTAATTATTTTTATAATGCATCGAAGTCCTTTGAATGCATGTGTGCGTGCATGTATAATAATGTCGAAAGTCATGCAAAAAAATTAATTCAATTGCATTGTAGTACGCATAAATAATGAGAGATGTGATCCTTGTTGGGCATTCAATTAGCAGTTCAATTTTAATACTTAAACTGTAAAACAACATTTTTTTTAAGTGCTGGATTTTAAAGTATTCGTTCTAATTTAGAAATTTTTATTCACACTTTCAACTGTAATGAATGTTTTCAAAATGTATTCAGTTTGAAGACTAGTTTGCATTGCGATATGATCAAATAATAATAATAATTAAAAAAATTAACTTGGGCAAAAAATGTATTTAAACGATATGCTAAGAATATAGGTCTAATTATTTACAAAACTATTTCTCATTTAAAATTTAAGTACCTCGTAAACAACAGATTTGATCCATTCACTAAAAAGAAGAAAATTTGATTATAATGTTAAAAAATAAACAAATAAATATTACAACGGAAATTAAGCAAATTATTTTAGGTATAGAAGCTTTTTTTTATTTTTTACAATAAATAGTTTTTACTTAATGAGTAGCAAAACATCAGCTTTTTTCAGAATCTTTAAACGTAATTTTTATATTTATTTTAAACAAAATATCAATTTTAGTTTTTTTCTTTTTAATTTTTAATTTGTAACTTTTTATTTTATTTTATTGATTTCTGTTTCAGTGGGATAGTTCAATATTAGAGTTAATCAGGAACGAATTATAAATTTATTGACACTGATAAATATTTTGGAGAAATTAATGTTAATATAGAAATATGCGTAAAATCAATATAATATAAATTTAATTTACTAAATTTTGAAACAATTAATGATAATTGTATTTTCCTCAGACCTCAATTTGTAATAGTTTAAGTTTATTTTAGTAAAATTTTCAATAGGTTTAGTTATTTATAATATACTTTGCGTTATATAGGAATTTGTTTTCGGAAAGAGTACTTGCAAATAATGAACATGCATATCTTTTGATAATGAGACATTTCTTCATACATATTAAAGAAAAGTTCTGTGATATTTTCAAATTACTTTCGTATAACATAAAGACGCATTCTACCACATAAACCATAATCAGTGTCATAAGTTTGAGAGAACTAAATTTATAGTGTACAGGATCTAAAATAATATCTAAAATAAGAATAAAAATTTTCAATAATCTTCTAACTCGTTACGTATATGTTTTGGAAAATTTACATAGTTTTTTTTTACGAAGATGCCACATTCTTTACTTGGTAAAACAAAAATTTTGTATCGAAAAAAAAAAAAAAAAAAAAAAAAAAACTATTTACATTTTTATTTATTAAAGAATTATTAAATTATTTTTTGGTATGGAGCGTTCATTTCATAATATAGAATCTTACAAATAAATAAATAAATAAATAAATAAAAATAACATTCACAACTAACAACAACATTTCTATTGTTTTATAAAACATTTTCAAAAAAGTAATAATAAATGAAAAATTTTTTACTCGCTTAACAATATTTATCTATATAATGATTATTATTGTTATGGAATCATTAGTATATCAGATATTCTTAAAAAATTTTTCAATCAACTGACTATTTTTAATATATTGAATTTTACGACATTTATGAAATGGTATTTTTTAAATAAAAACCTTATAGAATGTTGTGTATGATTAGTTATTATTCAAAACTATATGTACTTAAGTTGTTTTCTGCATGCATAAAGTTATTCTTTATTTTAAAATACACAGGAAGATAAAAACAGGTTAAGTAACTTGATTATGTAACACATGAAAACTTTGGAAGAATATTTTTAAGAATTTTTCATATTCTCTTTCATGACTACTTGAAACTTGAACAAAAATTATTCACTTAGATTAAAATAAAATAAAATAAAGTATTTTTGCTTATTTAATACAAATTTGGTTATAAATTTCGTGCTACAATTTCTCGAAAGCAATTGATATTAAAATAGAATGAACACTTCCAAGTAATTGAAAAAAAAATATATATAAATGTCCTTATTTAAGCATATATATATATATATATATATATATATATATATATATATATTATTCTTTGAAAGTTACAGTACAAGTTGGATAAAAAATCACGAAGGAATTATGACTCTGAATAACTCTTTTAGTCATCATTAACTTCTATTGATATTTCACAGGCTTTCTTAAAAAAATAAGCACAACAATTGGACATTAATTACACTCATGTGTGAAATATAATCTCAAGTGTTTATTCGCTGTTAAAGACCTACAAATATGGAACCTGTGTAGCACATGATCAACTAATACTGCCCAGTACTTCTTCGTGTTTAAATTCCAGTATCCTCATCGCTGTTTTGACTCGTTAAATAATGTCCTCTAAAGTGACCTACCTTGGTTTCCCTCATCTTGTTGAGGCGCTTACTGGACCCTGTTGCCTGTACAGAGGAACCAAACGGCGGACTATTGATTTTGTTGGTGTGCTCTTTATGTTGGAATAGTAGAAATTTTATCCTTGTGTGAGAAAATAGACTTTTGTTATTCTGTTTTGGTTAGGGAAACCTTACAGAATTTTTCCATGGTCAATATTCTGTCCTTCTTCTATCAAAATACGAAATAAAAGAAATGGGAAAACAATAATTAATTACAACACAAATCTGAAGAATTTTTCACCTAAAGTAACATTCATCAAGTAAGTGATCTCCTGTCATACATTATAAGTATATGAATATCAATAAAACTAATGAAAATGATATGATATTCTGAGTTACAATGACATTAGGAATTTTAATCTATTTATTGTATCTTGAAGGACCCTAAAACAATCGACCTCCTATTGTAAACAATAACTTAAAGTACAACCAATAAAAAATCGATAAACAATTGAGAGTATGAAAATTTCGAGCAAGCAGGTTTCGACGTCACATTGAAACGTCAAGTAGAATGCGTTGCACAAAAAGATTTATTTGATTAATTACTACAAGATTTGTTGAAACCCACTGACGTCATGCACAGTCTTCAACAATGTAAAAGTGACCAGACAACTCAAAGACGTCAACCAGTACCCTTTCGCACAACATTTCTAATAATTATTAATATAAATATATTTCTAGTTAGTATTGTGCTTTTGATCCAACATAACGTCGAAACCTACATGAGTTTTTCGCTACATTCATCCTCTTAATATGTTCACAATTAAAGTTACACAATACCTTAAAAATATCAAAAATATTGATTTTTTTTTAAATTGCATTTTTCAATGGCCCATACAGTTGCGAATCTTGACTCCAAATTGTAGATCTGAAATCCAAATAGTTTTAAAGATATTTGAACTTTTCTGAGTGTTGTCAGTATCAAAATGCGACGGCTAAGGGGCGTAGTTAGTTTCATTTTGATTTTGAAGCAAATATTCTTATAATTAATTCTTATAATTATTCTTATAATTAATTAAATAGAAGTAATTTGAATGATTGAACCCTTATAAGTGGAAAATAATATATATATATACATATAATGGAGCTCTACAAACATTTTTATATTTTGTTTAATGCCATTACAATTTTAATGCATTTTTCTCAGACTTTTATTTTTGTTGATGTTAGTGTGTGCTATTTCCTAAGGCTTTTTCCCTGTTGCAGATAGAATCTTGAAATTTTTTTTAGGCACTTTATATATATATATATATGTACTACTATAATAATTAGTATGGATTTAGGTCTGAGGGTTATAGTTATTAAATTTAAAAAAAAAAAAAAAATGTCAAAATTAATATTTCCAATTTTTTTGTGTTTCTTTCAGGTTTCGCTACATTTTTTTTTTTTTTTTTTTTTGTAATTATTTAAGTAAAAGTTACATTTTAATTCCATACTGACTTTTGTTCCCAATATTCCAATGAATATAAATAAAAAATAATTAAAAAAATATTAAAAATTAAAAATGTTATAAAAAGTTTTAAAAAAATTAAAAAAAAAAAAAAAAAAAAAAAAAAGTTGCTTGCTAAAGTGATTTTTTTTTTTTTTTTTTATCAGAATCTGTTTCATTTTATAATCTCGAACAAAGTCATTAATAAGTGTTTTTCGAAAAATGGTACTGTGCATAGCTGCCAATATTTCAATTTATTCCGGAGTATTTTTAGCCCCGCCTTTTATTCGTACCACTTATTTTTTAAAAGTAATTTTGTTTTATTTTACCGAAGTTATATATTGGAGAAGTTTTTTCTATAACTAAAGTGGTACGAAATAAAGGCGGGGCTAAAAGTACTCCGGAATAATTAAAATATTGGCAGCTATGACTGTGTAGCCTTAAAGAGTCATAATAGTGTTGTCAAACGAATATTTCAGTGCAAAAAAATGCATTTTTAAGTGAATTGCTTTTACAAAATTTTAAAATTTTTAGTTATTTGAAAAACTTCTGAATAAAAAATCTATCTGGAACGGAAATACTTCTTTTTTTGTAATTCCAAAATTTATTATTAATTATTACTCCGTAAATTTTCAATAGATTCTTATAAAGACAGTTATATTAAAAGTGTAATTGCTTGCATGATTTCTACAGTATTATAATGTAGCTTATTACAAGAATATTTGCGTAAGTTTCACATTTTTATATTGTTAAAAACAATCTGGGGAAATTGCATAGTAGTTATAAACAACTAAACTTTTCATACATGTATGTTTATTTTTATTACATTTTGCATTTTTCTTGTTATAGAACGTCGTAATGAGTTTATAAAAAATATATAATTATTTTACTATGCTTATGAAACCACATTTAATTTAAAAGATATATATATATATATATATATATATATATATATATATGGTATAAAAAAAGAATAATAAAATTTATGTGTAATCTTTAAAATGTTATACAATCAATTTTATTTTAGTGTTGTCGGTATTAACATGTATATATTAACCGCTTAATTTGATCACGATACTTAAATCTTAAATTTATTATTTACATTTAAATTCAATATGTAGCTTATGCGCAAATATTTAGAATTGTTTCGTTTAATATAAACAATTTTTTTCAGCATTTATAAAATCTTGTTTGTCTATAAATGTGTATATTGTTATATATATATACATATCTTCGCCTGTTTTTGCTTTACCATTAATTTTTAAAGAAATCATCCATTTCCAAAAATAAGTTAAAAAGAACAATTATTAAAATAATAATAATAATAATAATAATAATAATAATAATAATAACAAAAACTTAAATTAAAATTAAAATAATAAAATTTATTAAAAAAAAAATACTGTGATTTGCTAATTTTAACATATGTGTATTTTGGGATTATTGCTTGTGACTGAGACATTTTACCTCACAAAATATATTTTTATTAATAAAAACTAAGATTAAACATCTATTAATTCAGGTTAAACTTAAATGAATTTAATCTCATGAAAAAAAAAAAAACTAAAAAGACCCCCCCCCCGGAAAAAAAAAAAACAAACAGTAATTGCTTGTATATTCATAAAACTGTTTAACTGACTTAAACTGTTCATCATTCTTCACGATAGATGGCGCAAGCACACATATGTATTTATGTTTGTTATAATTAAATTCCGATCCGTGAAAGTTTTGAAGTTTTATGATTTATATATAAAATTAAAATTAAACTAAATAATTTTAAATTAGAAGTGCAATGTGAATTTAATTATTATTCAAATTGTTCAATTGTTACATCTTTAACGATTAATCGATTATTGTCTAGAAATTATTTTGTTGTAATTGATATGATAGCAACGTATTACTTACACCCTGTGCTTGGTGTTGGCTTGACATGTGGTTAAAACTTTGATTTTTTTTCTCTCTCTAAAATCTTTGACGGTTTGCTTTTATAATTTATTTCATACCTCTTTTAAAATGGTTTTGTTGCAAGATAGAAACATGAGCTGTATTTTTGGCTTGAAGTATAGCTACACGGTTTTCCGAAATCTTGCAACTTCTATACTTACGGAAATATGTATTTCCCTGATGAACGAATATTTCTATTTTAGAGCATTTATTAATTCAATTCTTATTTCCTGTGGTCTCTTTTTCATACTTTTTAATTCAATTCTTATTTCCAGATACATTTTTAATAAATAAGTTATTATTGAGAACTTTCATTAATTTCGCAAAACATTTTTTTTTCTTTGCCCGTCATAGTTTTATGATTCTTTTTACTCATGTTGGCATACGTAATTTAACTTGGTTTTATCATTTAATTGGTACAAAAAATGAATTATAAACTTTCTGTGATAGCAGTTAAAATTTAACACAATTAATTTTATTTTTATGTTGCTGGTATTATAATGTTTCTATTAACAGCTATATACATATATATATATATATATACGAGGGGTGATCAGAAAAAAAGGTTATAAGCTGCAGCATTTGAAAACTACATATTGTGGAGAACTTTTGTTTCCCCAGAGTGGAGACAGATGCTGCTACTTGACATACAGCTGGTGTGCGGGTAGGTAGAGAAAGTTCCCAGACGGTTCAGGACAAATGAAATGGCAAGACGCTTAGAAAATTGGTCTCATCTGGAAGTGCGAGCCGTGATTCGATTTTTATGGGCAAAGAATGTCTCCGCGAATCATCTGACGCTAACGGCCGGGCATGTTGAGGGAAGGTGTCATCCTCCTGCATGACAATGCTACGCCCCACACTGCTCAAGCAACGCAGGAATTGTTGCGACGATTCAGGTGGGAAATCTGGAGTCACCCCTATACAGCCCATATTTGGCACCCAGTGACAATTTCCCATTTCCGAGGTTGAAGGAGCACTTATCCGGCACACAGTTCTTATCAGACAGTGCTGTGAAAACATCCGCCGAGACCTGGCTCAATGGACAGGGACCTGATTTCTACCAAGACGGGTTAAACAAGTTGGTTCTGCGTTCTGATAAATGCCTAAATAGACTTGGTGATTAGGCCGAAAAGTGATAGTCACATATGCCTCTTAATTCTCTTTTGTATTTTTAGTCTATTGTTAATAAATATTTCTTTATTCGACTTGTAACCTTTTTTTCTGATCACCCCTCGTATATATATATATTCACAATAGTACATTTTATTATTATTCAACATAAAGCATTCGTTTAGTCAGCCTAGAAAGAACAAGTTCATTTCCTTTTACAAGTAAAATGATTAATACGCTTAAAAATATTTTTTCTTTTTTTTTGTATTTTCTCTGGAATCAGTTTTCAACAAAACTGATATATAGCTACTAGTTCCATTTATGAAGCAGAGGCATTTTTCTCTTTCATATTTATTCTTTTTAAAAATATTATTGTATAAAGAAATCATATTTGGGGGAAAAAAAAAAAAAAAAAAAAAACTTACTATGAAATAATATGTTACTTACTATTTACGACGTTATTTAGATTATATAAAATGTTTGGATTTATAATAATATAATTTGAAATTAAATGCATTAAAAATGTCATACTATACTCTACATGTTTATTTGTTTTCTAACAAAGTATTACTTTATGCAAATCTAAGAAAATTGAGCTAAATTGTCTCAAAATAGCTTCGAAACAATATTTACTTAAATTTGAAAATCCATGTACTCGTTTTTGAGTATATTGACATGTTAAGCATGGGGATATTGGGATTCTTATTGGTTAACACCATTTTTAAACATGTCAATGTACTCAAAAATGAGTACATGGGTTTTCAAATTTATGTAGCTATTTTGAGACAATTTAGCTCATTTTTAATAAACCATTTTTAACTGTGTTCAGAAACTGAAATCATTCAAAATTTTTTATATGCAAAATTTCAATTTTAAGCTGAAAAGTATTTACTCAGATATACTTTTAAGTATTACTTGAAATCATAAACAATAGATTGATTCTATCGTTAAAATCTAATGCGCATAGAATTTATGTAAAAAACAATTATGTATACATACATGTTTTATTTAAATGATAAAAATGTAAATTGAATTGGGCATGTAGATTGAATATTATTTTGAGAACACTTTTATAATGATATCTTCTTCAGTTTTGCCAGACATTGCGGTTTTTTTTTAATCAATTATCATCAATAATTTTGAGAAGTGATATTTGATATTCGCAAGAGACGATTCTTCCATTCTAGTAAATTTATCTATTATGTATATCAAATATCACATCTTAAAATTATTAGTGACTATTGAATAAAAATCTCTCAAGTCTAGCAACACTGATCTTCACTGAAATTTTATGTTATTTAATGTATGGATTGACACCATGTATCGAAATAAGATTAATTAAATTTCATGAGGTCAGAAAATTAGTAAATTCATATTTAAATGAATAAATAAAAGCGAAGTAATTATCTTTATATATTGATTTTGTTAATATCCATTTTATTTTGGCTCGCCCATACAAGGTAGATTAAAAAAAAAAGTATTGATTTTAGGTTGAAATTCTGCGACGCATATAATTCTATATTTACGAGTTTTAAGATCTCAGAATCGTAAATTAAGATGTTAAGTAGCTGATGTATGTGTGTTTGTGCCTGAATCTTTTATAAGTTTAACTCCAAAATAATTGTTAGCATCAAGTCAAAATTCTCTCTCTCTCCCTTTTCTTTCTTTCTTTCTTTCTTTTTTTTTTTTTTTTTAGATCTGAATCATATCGGTATTTCATTTCAACTATGGTTATTCTTATTATTATCATTATTATTTTACATTATTATTATCATTATTATTAATAATTATTTATTTTTTTCATTTTTTTTTATTCGAACAATGGAATAAAAAGTTATATTACAGGTGTTGATTCCCAATAAGTATATCAAGTCGGATATATTGTACGCTATTTTTATTACATGAAAACAACACTAAACTTCTACTAATAATAAAGTCATCTCACGTATCTTAAAAATATATCCACGATCTACACGAATAATGTCAGCAATTCAAATACGTATTTACAGTTCTTTAAAATTTATTTTTCTAAAGCACGTTTCTCGATACGTTTGTCCCATATATTGGAAAAGTAAAAATCCCTTTGTGAATAAAAAAATAAATTAAAAAAATATATACCCTCAAAATTTCAAAAAATAAAATAAACTTTATAGTAACTTCGATGATTCTTTCTGAGAAATAATACATATATTTATTTTGGTTCTCATAAACGTTGGAACCAAATAAAAAGAAGTAAGTTTAGAAGTACCACAAAAAAATTGTAGAATGTTTCCTTGAAAATGTATTACTTTCTGAAAAATAAAATATTTAACTTTGAGCATATCGGTATTATAAGGCATATATTTTCTTTCACTTGCCACTTTATGTGTACTTTTTTAAGTATCATAGGTATTGAATTTTCCGAGCAAACTTCAATAATACATGACACAATCTTATACTTGTAATAAAAACTTTGTTTCGCTTTTTGACATAAGAAATAATAAATATATTCGACCTAGTTCTGTTTCTGCAATTTTATACTAACAAGTTTGCTTCCTTCAATCAATTTATTTATTTTATATTTTTCTTCAATGTGTACTCCTTTTCTTTCTTATTTCTATTTATTTATTTATTTTTATTTATTTATTTATTTATTTTTTAAGAAATATGCTTTCTCTTATTTCCAGTAGTGATTTCCTTATAATAAAAGAGTAATACAGTCGAAACTTGTTAACGTGAATCTCATGGGAGATAAAAAATTGGTTCATGTTATTAGTAGTTCATGCTATCAGTAACTAATCTACATACAACTAAACTAATCTTCATTTTAACGGGGATTGTGGAAACAGTTCAAGTTAAACGTAATTCACGAGGTTCGACTGTACATATGTATATAGTATATATTAAACCAAAATCTATAAATTTTCTTTTAATAATTAATTGTGTTTGTCAAATTTTCGTTTAAAAGCGACTTGAAGATCATTTTAAGAAGGTGCATAGTAATTTAATTATATATTTTGAATTCTAATCCCTTAAATAATAATAATAATAATAATAAACAGATCATAAAATTATACTATATAAAAATGTATGTTATATACAATTAGATAACACAAAGTGTTTTGAAATTAAATCACTACTCAAACGAGAAATTTGCACATGTTTATGAAAATTTCATTAACATGAATATTCCCATATGCTTATAATTTTAATTTTTGTCTCATTTTGGTCGCTGTTATTCTCAAAACATATAAACCAGCATACAATTGAAGCATTTATTGTTCACAATCACATTAAGCAGGGAATGTATATCACATCACCTACTTGATCCTTCAGATCATTCACGTTACAAACCTTTCTGTGATACAAATAGACCATGCCTATAACCTACCCCGCAACAAATAACCAGTTTTAATTTGTCAGCAACTGAGAAACAAACCTATGCAAACTATAACACCATAGTATGTTAAGTCTAAGAAAGGAAAAATATATAGCTATCTTCTAATAAGAATAAATTCGGATAAGCAATTGTGGTGGTTGGAATCTGTATTTATGCGTAATATACAGGATAAGTCAAAATGACTATAGCAATTACAAACGGCTATAGCTATTTAATGGAAAAGAATTTATCGGTAAGATTAACACAGAAAGTAGACGGAACTCCAAAATGTTGTATACATACGTCATAGATGTTCTATGAGACTTCCCTTGGTCACACGGACAACATTTAGATGGTTGCCCATTTCACGCCATACATTCTGAAGCATGTCTGCAGTCACCGACGCAAGCGCATTACAAATGCGTACTTTGAGACCTTGCGATTTTTATCTATGGGTTTATGTGTAAGACAGGGTATATGCGCTTCCCATGTCCAAAACAACTGAAGAACACAAAGTACGCATTTGTAATGCGCTTGCGTCGGTGACTGCACAAATGCTTCAGAATGTATGGCGTGAAATGGACTACCGCCTAGATGTTGTCCATGTGACCAAGGGAAGTCACATAGAACATCTATGACGTATGTATACAAAATTTTGAAGTTCCATCTACATTCTGTGTTAATCTTATCGAGAAACTCTTTTCCATTAAATAGTTATAGCCGTTTGTAATCGCTATATTCATTTTAACACCCTGTATATTTCTGTAGGATTGGTAAATAAATGTAGTCTCTCTCTCTCTCTCTCTCTATGTATATATATATAACGAAATGGAGAACTAGATAAAACATGAATAAATATTTCTGAAAAAAAAAAAATAAGCATCCTTTATTTAAAACATATCATATCAATACTTTTTCAATGACATAGATTGATTGTCGCATGCAAATTTAGTGATATTTCTGTATTACTGCATGCAATTTGCTAAATAATTACAGTATGCCCTATATCACCCAATATATATGCTGCGTGTTCCATAAGTCTGTAGTCATTTTAAAAATTCATAAAAAATGAATTAATCGGTAGAATTGAATTCGGTTTGCGAACGAGTTATTCTAGTGAACATGATTTATTTATTTATTTTACTTTTTTTTTTTTTTTTTTTTTTTTGTAAAGAAAAAAAAGTTAAATTTTTCGTCCCTAGTGAGAGCACTTCGTTGGCGTGTAATGATAAATATGCAAATCAGAGTCCTATAAATTCCACGATTTTACAAATAACACAGCTTATTTCTTATTTCGGATTTTACTTGTACCTACATCAAGTTTAAATTGCGATGCTGACTTCGTAGATAAAAAGTTATTGATTAATACGTTTTTCCTGAGCTAATAATCACCGACTGAAGCTGTAATTAGCAGTGTTGTAAATTGTTTGCAAACTCTAATTTATGGCGATGGCGAACACATAGAATAGAATTTATGTGCCTGTAAGACATTGCGTGGAAATAAATACAATTTTCCATTAAAAAAAAATTGTTTTGCCCACATACAGCGCAATCTTCCAACGAAAATTTTAAGAGTTATTTTTTCGTTTACAAAAAAAAAAAAAAAAATCCCGCTGCATAAGAATAACAATTTCACAAATCACGTTCGAATCTACCAACTCCATCTTTTTTTTTTTTTTTTTTTTTTTATGATTTTTTAAAATGTCTATAGATTTCTGGGAACCCGGTATCAGAGTTCCCAACTTTTATAATTTATTTACGGGCATTTTTAGTCCCGCGTCTTTTTCATACCAGAAATTTTGAATAATGATTTTCTTCTTATTTAATCGTTGTCACATATTAAAGAGAAATAATCTACAAAATTTCTGGTGCGAGAAGAAGGCGGGGCTAAAAATGCACGTGAATAAATTATAATAGTTGGGAACTCTGCCCGGTATATTATATTTATAACAATAAATCTAGTCTTATAAGGAGATTCTATCAGCAAAATTTAAAGACCAAGTTTTCGAGGTTTGCTTTTTGTGTCGAAGATTGATATTGCCGGCGGTCGAACAATGGTATAGTTTGAAGCAAAAAGAGCCACATTCGAATCGCAAGTTTCTAAATGCAAAATTTAATGAGAAATGTCCAATGGATTTGTAACAAGATGGATTATTTGCTTCTTTATCTAGAATTTTTCTTAATATACAATAGAAGTTACTGACCCTATTCACCTTTATAAGAAAAATGGTACTTTAATTGATTTTAGGAGACATTAAACATTTAAACTAAGATGACATTTGGAAACGAAAATAATTTGTTCAAGATTCGTTCTTATGTATATCTACATGTCTACATTAGCTTTATTTATCCTGTTAATTTAGTATTCATTTATTTTTTAATTAATTTGTGTTTTTTGCATTTTTATCTGTATAAATATCTGTATTTTTGTACTATTTTCTGAAATGAAAAAAAGTTGGAAATATGAATACTTGATACTGTAATGAATACTTGAATACGTAATATTGTATAGTTGGTACTCCACAATGCCCGCATCGCGATCTTGGAGAATAAACTAATCTCAACACATGCTGGTAGAAATAAGTTAACGGAAATCAGATTATTATTTAATTAAAATCCTCTACCGGAAGTGATACTAGGTTTTCCGCTCATTCTACTGTTTCTCGTAAATAGATTAACGAATTGGCAATTCTTACTTCCAAAAGAATCTTAATCTTAACACTTTCACGACCGCATGCCTTTTGACAGTAAGTCCCGCCTGTGGGAGTTATTATCCCAAGTTACAACTTTTGAAGGCAAAATTTCCGTATTCACATTTATATTACAAATGGATATACATTATAATTATACTCTTTCTAATCAAAGTACTTGTATCCATAGTATATAGCTTGCACAAATATGGATATTGGATATATTCTTTAGAAATAAATAACGCACAAATTACGAAAGAAACGCTCACTGGCGGAGTTACAGATTTTCAAATGACGTGAATCTACGTCAGTGGTCGCGAAAGTGCTAATAAACCAAATAAGTTGTATAACACAAAAACTACTCTTCTCATTTTGACAATGTGAACTAACGCTCGTATTTGAGGCCAAGTGAGAACGTCTGATTTGTTTTCGATAGGTTACAGCACTACACAGGTGAGGTATAAAGGTAATCTGTATTACCCGAATATTCCTTCTTTCCCATCGTCTCCCTATATATAACTTATATGTAGATTATAAACTATCATCAACTTCTTTTCGAAATATATCGAAAAATTTATATGAAGATTCTTAAAGATGTCGCATTCACAATTTTATAACAGTTTATATACACAATCAAATATGTTCTTCCTGAAATTCAACGTTAATATATATATATATATATATGTATATTATTTATTCTTTCTTTTTTATGATATAATGTAAACACACTCTTATAAATATCTTTTTTTTTTTTTCATAACTGTATTCGAATTTCGTTTAAAAATGTCTGAGTAAACAAAATTCTTCCGTTGCACTTCAGAGATATCAAGTTATGAAATTTTAATATAACTTAGCTTCGAATTCCTTTCCTGTCAGATTTCACCGCTGAAAAATGGTTGCATTGTTTTTTTAAGTGTCAAAAAATATAACTTTAAAAATTAATCCTTTCTAGATATTTCGCAAAGAAATGTAACACGAAGTATGTCTATATTTTATAACACTAAGATTTAAGTTTTTTTTTAAATTGTAATACTGAAAAAATATATTTGAGAGAAGTTATTTTGAAAATTTTCATTCTATCATCTGTATTTTTAAAATGTTAAAATAACATGGTTAATAAATTAGTTAAATACACTTTATTAAAGTATAGTCTTAAACATTAACATTTATCAAATTTTAGACTTGCACTAAATTTCTTATTCACATACACTAATCCATCAAATACTATAAAAGCATTACCAAAAACACAAGTTTGGAATCAAAAATCTGTACAGGAATTTTGACTGTTGTAATTTTGTACTCACTGAAACCAATACAAATATTTTTAAAAAATCATGACATGGTATCATATTTTTGATTATTAAAACATTATTTTCATTATTAATCTGCATTTCAGTATTATAAACACAGATTATAAATTAAGGGTTAAGATAACAAGTACTGTATATAAACCAACATAAAAAAAAAAAAAAATAGACTGGGTATTGGAAGAATTTTATTGAAAAAATAATTCTGTGTGAGGGGTTAGGTGTGTGTGTGGGGGGAGGGGTGTTACCGTCTATCTCAGCCCTTTTTTTTTTAATACGATACCTGCATTCATACTTGCCAACCATCTCATTAATAACCGTACAATTGTTAACGCCTCCTAAAAAAACACCCCTTTTCTCACACTACTATATATTTAGAGTTATTCTCTCCAATTGTTGTTACGATTAAATAAGACTAAAATTACTCTAAAAAATTATTGGTGTGAAAAAAAAGGCGTCTACTAAAATTTGTACGGTTCATAATGAGATGGTTGGCAAGTATGCTGCATTTATTTTTAAATAAAAAATCAAGACTCTTATTAAATTTAAATTTTGCTCCAAGTTATCAGACAACTTTCATCTGTATCACTCTTTATAAATAACCAATCCTTATCAAGTTTTAAAGGTAGAAACTTCATATAAAATCCAAAATACTTCATATGAATTGCCTGCACTTATTTATTTTAAGTGACGCTAATAACAGACATAAGGAAGGACAACTTTGTAAAAAATATCTTTATTATTCACTTTTATCTCAAAACTGTTATTTATACAAAGTACATGCGCTGAAAAGTGGTCCGCCACTAACATTTTAGAAAAAAGAATGTTTTCGCTTAATTATTCTTTGTATAACTTCTATGAATTTTGCATACACAATATTGAGTACTTAAATACATTCGAATATTAGTAACTTACAGAACAAGTATAGGCAGTGGAACATACCAAGTCACAAATTTAAGAAGTAAAGATTCAGAGAAGGAATGTTAACTACCGCTCTGTGTTTCGTAGCGAATTAATAACCATAGATGAAGGCCTTGATTCTCTTGGACCACTTACTGACGGTAAGGAAATCTTGATTCTCTAACAAGGAAACATTCAAAAGGTGTCATCTTCAAAAAGTATTGAAAAAAAAATATATTTTATTCTACTCTCCCTAAAACACCAGAAAATGAAAAAAAATATCGACTGAAATTAATTACAGTGACCACAAAAAATTATGCAAATTAAGCATATTTGGAGACTTCACACTGCTAGGCGATTGATTTTGAGTACTTGGCGGAAAAGCAAAACACGGTTCTGTTCGTACTCGGCAATCTCGGTGCTAGCAAACGTATCGCCTAACAGCGCTAAATCGCCAAATATGCTTAATTTTGATAATTTTTTGTGGTCACTGTAATTAATTTCAGCCGAGAATTTTTTCATTTTCTGGTGTTTTATGAAGAGTAAAATCACATATTTTTTTTTCAATACTTTTTGAAGATGACACCTTTTGAATGTTTCCTTGTAAGACAGTAGAAGCTCTAGCCAACACTTGGCCAATTGCCATAGTGTGCGAGATGATATAGGGGTTAATATTCTTAAAAAGTTGAAGCGTCTTGTCTCATCAGATTTACCTACACTAGATTCCACACCATGTTGATATCAGGGACAACGAGATTGCTGACACCCTTGCAGTGTTTGATGCGTGGTGTTACTACTCTGACTCTATAATCCGTTTCCCTACCTATATATATAAGCAATAATCCACTTCGTTATTCTGCATCGATGACGGTCGCTTATGCTACCGAAAATGCAGTCTACACTTATCAATTTTACACTGGCGTTTTTAATGTGGTGTAAATATTGATATATCTGTTCTGCGTCAAGTCTTATCAAGAGTATATGTTATATTCATTAACCAGTTAGTAGTCGCTATAGACAGCGCCACCTATTACAGATTGTGCACTTTTTATTTAACTGTCACCAATGATTTTAAGAAGTGATGTTATCGACGTTTCTTTGATTTTATTCGCGTTTTATGTATGTCAAATGGCACGTCTAAAAATTTTGGTAGCTATTGAATAAAAATATCTGGCAACAATGAAGGATGGGCGGCAAATCGACCAACTAGCGACTACTAATGGGTTAACATAAATGTATTTTTTACATTAAAAAAAATTATATTAGTTTTTCTTAGTAAGGATTTATTCTTATTTCAACAATTTATTTAAATAGAAAATGGGTGTTTTTGTAACATATTTCCGAGTCTGTATTTAGTTGTTAATACTTGAAAATAATTTGTAGATTTCCGAAATTAAGTATAAAAATTTAAAAAGTGTTACTGATAAACTGCGTTGGAATGATCACCGGTTGGAAAAATGCCAGAACGATCCCACTCACGCGATAAGAGGCACAGCAAAGGAAGAGAAAGGGGATATTTTTTATTATTCTTGTTTAATCTGCTATATTTAGAATCACTGATACCCCTGCTTTGTTTTCTGCAACGGTTATTACTATTTTATAAATGGACCAGCCATTTTCATCCATGTGCAAATGATCTCAGGGATCTTTCTTTCGCGGTTTATCAGTAGATTTTTTTTTTTTTTTTAATAAAATATATTTTCAGAAAATGCCATGAAATGTGCGTCTTTCAATTTATTTTAACAATACGAAATTTTCAAATGGAGGAATCGATTGATTCTTACTCAAGAATTAATCCTTCCATTTTATTAAATTGTGCAATGCTCTACTTCATTTTTATTTATTTTAATAGTAATATCACTAAGTTCCATTCATTTATGTTCTTAAATAATAATAATATTATTATTATTATTAAATACTAGTTGTTTTCGAACGCTGAAACGAAAACTATCATAGTTGCATTTCTTTTTTTTTTCTATTATTATTATAATTTGATATATTTAAACACATATATATCGATTCGTACGAAAGTCAATTTGAGTTTATGTAAGTCAATGTATCAGAATTCTGTTTTTGTAGAAATAGAATTGTGTATATATAATATTGCTTTTCTATATTTATTGACGAATTCAGTATTTTATAAAGAAAAATACAAAAAATAAAGTAAAGAAAATAAATAACAAAGATTTGCTTGGCAATTGAGCTGTAGGGCATACACACCTCTTGGAAATGTCAGCTGTCTGTTCAATGAGCTACCGTGTAAACGTACCTATCATAAAAACGTAGTTGTCGGAAAAGTGGCGTTGGGAACGCCACAGAAATGTTTTGGCATCTTTACCGCCAAAAAATATTCGTTTTCTATAGAAAAAAAAATATTTTGACAGGCATTTTCCGTAACAGCCCAAGTTTAAAAATATTCGTTTTGGAAATGTAGAACAGCTGTCATATTTCTTTACCTAAGATGAGCGAAAGCTACCGAAATCCGTAGAACAACTAAACTCCTCTCGAGTTGTATCTGTTTACAGTCAGGGAGTGAAGAAAGCTCCCATCGAAATGCCAAGCCGCTGTTTAGTCACCGTAAAAAAATATTTTGTTTAAATTTAAAAGAATTTTGGGCATTGCATTATCTGTATTATTGTTGTTGTTAATTGATAACATATACATCAGATTTGTATGCTTGACTTGTAGTTCGCTTGTAAATCTTTGTTAGATAATTGCAGATAGCACATGACACAATTACAATACGAAGAGATGGAAAAACACCCGGGGCCAGCGCGGGAATCGAACCTGCTCTCTTACGCTCGAAGGAGATTAGCAGTGTGGAGAAAAAACCACTTGGCCACGGAGGACCATTATCTGTATCATAGGTGTAAATATCAACTAATGTTTACCATGTACAATGTTATAATATTTTAATATTTTTATTTTGTGAAATATGCACACGGCAGCAAAATTATTCGAGTGCTATCAATAATTCCTGTATTTAAAATTTTTCTTAATACTGTTTTGTTAAATAAATCCTTGTCGAATAATGTTCTTAGACAGACTAAGAACGTGATTCGACAAGGATTTATTTTACAAAACAGCATTAAGTGTACTTTTTTGTATAGAAATTTATGCTAGTGCTTTAATAATTTTGACGCCAACTGTATGCAGCATCATTAAATTACTGAAAACGTTTTTCAGTTTGTCATCCGTTATGAACATCATCCTACATTTTTACTGATGATAATGAATAAAATTCCAAAAATCCGTCATCAATTTTCTATGTTTGGTATTGGTTAAGTTGGTTTGGTAACTTTTATATCTCACTATTGAAGTTTTCATATAAAAATTTATATTTTGATTTAATATTTATATATAGAACTATATTAGGTTTTTTTCTATAAAATATATACTCAGGCAAAAATTTTAATAATTTTAAAATATTTTTTACGGATTTGAAATCGCTAAATTGCGGTTTCTCAGTTTGCATTTTTTCATGATTTCATGATCTTCATACTGATTAAACTTTTACAGATATTTACGAAGAACTCATTTTTTTTTTTTTTTTTTTTTTTTTATTTAATGGAATATACTTAAAAGAATTAGGGAAATATTTTAGTTTTTCTGAAAAAAAATTATAAAGCGCACGTAAAAAAAATGCCACAAAACATAACATATTATACATCATTTTTTACAGCAAAATTTGTTTTCTGAAAAGGTAAAAGGGACGAGTAAAAAATTAAACAAAAATCAAAATGTTTTGGATCACCCTGTAAAAGGTAATGCATTAAATGCGTTTTGGCTATAGCATGAGATTATGAAGATTTGTTACATTATCTGTGTAAAATCTTATGAGGCTACCACATATATTCCTGAGATATAACTGTTTCTTTAAAAAATTGCAAAACCAATTTCCATTTTTCTAATTATAACACCCTATGTATTAAATACAGTGCAAAGCCATTTTTAGGAAATATAACATACCGCATTAGACACAGAATATAGCAATCGGAATGAAAAAATGTTAAATATCTTAGAAAAAGCGAGCATTTTTACTAAATAATTTTTAACTACGCATGCGCAAGTTTATACAAATTTCATTTGCATAGCTCAATAGCCAGAGTTATTGAGCAACTTATATGAAAACAAATACCATGTAAATTTAAAACGTTACCAGAGACAGGATGAAAGGAATTTAAGTTCTACGCAAGAATAACGAAATATCTTAGGGGTTTTTATCAATATTTACTAACAATCAGCGAAAAAACTGTATTACCATTGGGCATTGATTGAATCAAAGTTAAAATGTGACTAAAACCCCTTATAGTTTAGTTTTTATTTTATTTTCAGAGAACTGAAATTCTGTTCATTCTATCTCTCGTAACGTTTTGAATTTACACGATATTTGTTTGGGGTTTTCGTATAAGTTGCTTAATACTATTGGCTATTAAATTATGCAAACGAAATTTTTTAGAGCTTGCGCATGTGTAGTTAAAAATTACTTAGTAAAAACAACTCGTATTTCGTACGATATTTAACATATCTGCATTCGTATTGCTGTATACTGTGTCTAATGTTGTATACCACCATATTTTCTAAATATGGCTTTATACATATGGCTTATGGCATACTACATAATGTTTCTTTGTTAAGTGCTTTTGCTTGATCTGTTTATTTATTTTACTATAATAATTTAAGTACAGTCGGTAACAAAAGTGTCTGAACACTAGCAAAAATCCCTATGCAAAAAAAGTACACTTAATACTGTTTTGTTAAATAAATCCTTGTCGAATCATGTTCGTAGTCAGTATAAGAACAGGATTCGACAAGGATTTATTTAACAAAACTCTATAAATGGTACTTTTTTATATAGGAATTTTTGCTAGCATTTGGACACGTTTGTTACCGACTGTACACGTATATTTAACCATACCAGATATAGCATGTTCACACCAGTTATACATTTATAGTTATAGCAAACAAATTTCTGCTTGTTATAACCTTATATATATATATATATATATATATATATATATATATATTGTAAAGCTGTCTTCAGGCGGAACCCACTCGTTTAAAACTAGCCTCGTGGCCATGTTTTATATATGTTAGATGCGTGCGGCGAAATGAAGTTGGCAGAGAATTAGTATGTTAAGCAACAGATATCAGGTTTACATTCTGAACGGATTGACATTGTTATCTACACATGCTTACTGACAAAGACGCCTAAAAATTATCTATAAATTGGTTTTATGGGACTTAGTTAATACTTAGTTGTTTTATGTGTTTGTTTTGATGCTGCGTTTACTTTGATAGACACTGATGCAATATATGCAGCAACCTATGCTTTTGCAACTTGCTAAGAAACTTTTTTAAGCGCATTTTAATGTATTCCAAGACGAGAATTCGGATGCGCGGAGTTATACATATACAGTAAAGTCTCGTACAATGCGGGTGCAAGTTTTCCTCATGAATATTACAGTTTTATTTCTTAACACCACTAATTTTATATCAGAGCAACCGGTTTATGCAAAAACTAAATCGAGTGTATGAACCAATAGATTGGTACTCTAAAAATTTAGTGGTGTTAAAAAATAAGACTGTTTTATTTATTTGTCATCTCTGCCACCGCGTTGTACGATACTTTACTGTATATAAATATATAAATAAATAAATAAATATATATATATATATATATATATATATATACATACATATGTAAAAAAGAAGTCTCCATTATTTACATCAGATAAAAATTGTTTTATTTTACCATGATTGGAATATTTGTTATCAAACTGTATGTGTAACTAAAATAAAGATAATAAATTCCATGTTATAAAACATGTTTTTTTTTTTTTTTTTTTTTTTTTTTTTAAGCATAATATTGTAATTTTAACAAGTGCTTTTTATATTTGACTCTACATTTTTTTTTTCTAGAACTCATTCTTTTTTTTTTAAACTGAAGAATCTGTGTGGAGTATAAATTTCAAAAAGTAATCCATGCAATCTGCTTTAAAGTAAACTAAAATAAACATACAAAAGCAAAATATAAAAAGCATGTGTTATGTCAAATAAAAGATGCGAATCGAAAAAAAAAATATTAGAAATTGAAACGAGTATAATATTAAAAATAATTAAATTTTCTCTTATTCTCTCATAAAAATTAATGAAGTAATACATTAATCAGTTTTGAATAAAATGATGAAAGTTCCTTGTATTGTAAAGCATTACTGATTTTCTTTCAAATAATGTCTTTTATTTTCTGTCTGATTTTCAAAATTGCGATATTTTTGGGGAGTAAAATTTGATATGCTTTGTCTACTTGTATTTCCCAAAAAATATCTTATTTTGTTTTTGCTTTTACTAAATTTTTTCTTGAATGTTAGAAAATATACATGAACTATTTTAAAATTATTTTGATAAAAATCAAAGACGAAGAAAAACATCATTTGGCGAATATACTTCCCTCAAGTAATAAATAACTGTACATTTTAAAGAAAATAAATGTAATTTGTTAAAATTTTTCTGTAAAATTCCTGAAATTTTTAAGTATACATCAAATATTTTTGGTTATTTTAAAAGAAATTTATTTAGATGTTTTTATAAGTAATTAAGTAATTTTCAAACAAAATGTATATAAGTAAATTAAACAAAACATTTTTTTTTATTAAAAAACGAAATTTTATAATTTATATACATATATATGGGTGGTATTTTATTAATTTATGTGTGTATGCCTGTTTCATTAACAATATTAGTTCCCCATCATACTACAGGCTGTTCGCACATTTTTTAGACGATTTTATTTCGCAGTAAGAAAAAATCGTTTGCATGGAGAATTTTATTTTCACAACAGTTATATTTTTGGAAGTTTTATTTATCTTCTGATATTTATAACTTTTGTTTAGATGCAAAAATGCGCTTTTAAAATGGTAGTGGATGGAGGGATAGGTTTCCACTCTTTCCAAAGATAGTTTTTAGTGAAAAGCATTTATCAGGAGAAAAGTGGAAAAATGTTGCAACAACAGACGAATCTTGGGTCTATTTAAGTGGTTGCAATAAAAAAAGATCAATTTATTATCACAAAAGTGGACAAAAAAAAAATTTGCTACATGGCTCAAAGCATCAAAAGAGAGTTTTTCTAAAGGATTTATGATTGGTACTGGTTTTTTCATACAAGCGCAAGATAAAAGCAAAAAAATGTCAAAATCAACTCTAAATACTCTCAAGAATATATTTTAATTCCAATTTTAAAAAATGAAAATCCAGATCTTTATCCACAATGCTATCAATCCGTTGAACTGCATCAAGACAAAACAAGCAGCCACACATCGCAATCCGCAATTGCTTTTATAGAAAAAAATGTAACAAAAAACGGGAATTAAAACCATACCCTTTACTGACATTCCTGCTAAATCTTCTGATGTATCACTGTTGGATTTTTCTGTTTTTCGACTTTTAAAATCAACATTATCCAAACACCGACCTACAACGCTTTGTGGACTCTGGAAAGCCGTTCAAGAGGAGTAGAAAAATATACCTCTTCCGATATTATAAAAAGCATTATTATCATAGAAATTATGATGTAGAATGTTAGTTAAGAACAAGGGCTACCAAACTGAACAAATAAAACACGAAATATGAGGTAAATTGCTTCAGTACACTCCATCAAAATCGTCTAAAAAATGTGCGAACAGCCTCTGTATACGTATGAGGAACTTAGGTGTTCGTGAAAATTTTCGACCTCGTTTTTTTTTACTTTTTTATAAGTTTTCAGGTGTGAGAAATCCGGAAATAGCAAAATTTGTATTGTGTCCCATAGGTGCCAAGTCTCCCGTTTTTTCAAGGGAGACTTCAAACCGGAAAATTTTTACAGCTGTTTTCGGTAATATTAATCGTCGAAAATATATATAACATATTCCATTTAAAAATAACGGTGTCAATTCTGATTTAAAAGTTAAAAATGTTGGCATGTCTGGTGTCCTTCTGTAGGGTGTCTGTTAGTTTGTTAGTCCGTTAGTGTGTAAGTTCGCTAGTTTGTTAGTCTGTTTATACGATATCTCACGAACAAATGATCGCAGAGATGTCAGACCAGCTTTAAAATATTATTTATCACACTGGAATGAACCCTATTTATTTGCAATATTCTAATTAAAAACTTCAGAAGTTTTCGAAATTTAAGATTTCCTTAACATGGGAGAACAAGGCAAAATTTCATTTAAACGTGCATGAAAAGAATTATTTTTATTGTAAAGATGTAAGAACAGCTCTTAAATATCAGTTTTGATGCCGGGATGAACATCATTAACATAAACATGTGACTTTAATTCGTTTTCGCTGTTAACCCTTTATTGGCCCATTGTATCATATAGCAGAAATTGGGTTTACTCGAAAACGGATATAGCGATTTTTTTAAAAAAAAATACAGTTAAGTTTTATTCGGGGTGTTGGGATTAACACTCATCTTCAGAAAAAAAATGAGTTCGCAATTAACCCTTTATTGACCAATGGCAACATATGGCAGAAATCGGGTTTACTCGGAAAATGGTTATAGGGATTTTCATGAAAGTTTGGAAATAAGTGCTTTTGGATGTGCTTAAACAATTAGAATAGTCCTCATTTTCAGAAAATCCACGTTCAGAGTTAAACCTTTGTGAGGAATAAGTGTCAGCCATAATCTTAATTCCTCAATCTTAATCTTAAACATTAACTTAATTACTTAATTAGATAATAAGAAGAGCTCGAGACAAAGTTAAATACAAAATAACAAAGTTTATTTAACGTTCAATATCAAGGCGGGTGTTGGGCTAACTCAGTTTTAACTCTCAAATGACCTCAGGGGATAACTTCAACAAACCATAAAATACAGGTAAATTAAAGCTCACCAATACTGATCATGTCTACGGCTGCCCTCTGTCGACCACTGAACTATTCTCACCCAAGAACCATCGGCAGGATTCCCTTAGCGCGACAGATTCTTCTCTTACTTTATTCTACGACGCCACACACCTCTACCATTACTTAACACTCGCATAAGAGCTATCATCATCAACACCATTCTCCTACTCTCCTCTTCACACACCACCCTTTTTACAAAAACAATCTCCAACATATACTTACCTTCTACAAACTTCCTTTCTCTTCATTTCAATCAATACTTTAAAATCACTTCCAATTCATCTACCTCTCACAGCCTAATTCTTTCGTTGCAGCACAATGCCGACACAAAACTAACCTGACCTCAACTTTCGCCGAGTCTCTGGCGTCGAAGCGATTTAACCGTCCCAACTTTATACTTTGCTGGATCCAGCTTAATTTCAAACAGACTGTGGAGATCTTCTATTGTCTCAACCTATAACTCAAGTTTTAGGAGGATGTAAACAGTTCTGCACTTCACCAGTTTTGTGTTCTCAATGGGAGAGGGTAACCAACATTTTATTTAATATAATGATTTTGTATTTCCTAACTGAAAACTAAGTAAACTAATGCTAAAAACTGAGATTATTTATATTGAAGTAAAGAACATTAAGAGCGGTGTAGATTGGGAAAATGCCACACTCATCGAAAGCATCATGCAAAAACATGTGATAATAATTTCTGATGGAGAAGTTCAATTAAAAGAAAATGCATGTGACAATTTCAAGACCAAAACAAGTTCCATGCAATTAGATTTAAAGCTTCAACTCAATGGCTGGGTCTTAGCTAAATATGAAAGTGATTGTTATCCTGGCATGATTGTTGCCAAAATAGATGAAAATAACTTTTAAATTTCTGTTATGGTAAGAGCTGGAAATCAGTATTCGAAATGGCCAGATAAGGCATATGAACTTATTTATCCATTTGAAGACATTATTAAATAAATTCCTCCACCAGAAATTGTAAATTCACGTGGAAACTTCAAATTCGAAAACTTCTTGTGATGCACGGGACATAATATATTAGCAAATAAAATTAATTAAAATAAAGTTTTGTTAAAATATTTCTAATGTAGTTTAAATATGGTTCATTTTAAAAGTTCTTAAGAATTTTTCAGCAACAGAAATAAAAAATAAATTTGTACACAAATAAGTAGCTCTTTTTGCGTGATGCACGGGACATGCACACTTCTTAGTAAAAATTGAATAATTCAAACAGTTTAAAAATTATATAGATATGTTTAATTGGTTTTTCTGAGTGTTCATTCATTACAATGTTTTCCTGTAACACAAAAAACTTAAAATTTTCATTATTACTAATTTAGTGAGAATTTGAAATTTCCTCCTAATTTCAGTATTTTTGTCACAATTAGTTTATTAAGATTTAAAAGTAAAAAAAAATTAACTTTTCAATATTTTTTTATATTTTGACATTTTTTATTTAATACGCGTGTTCTATTTCAACAACAGTAAAAACAAAATACAATTTTCAAAAAAAAAAAAAAATTGGACATTGTTGGTTTCATTTATGTTGGGTTCGAAAATATGTTGGGTTCGAAAACATGTCGTGATCATCGGCATGATCCGTGCAAAGTTTTGTATGGTTTTCCTTTGATATTTGCAAAAATATGGGTTACGTTGGGTCGAAAATATGTTGGGTTCGAAAACATGTCGTGATCATCGGCATGATCCGTGCAAAGTTTTGTATGGTTTTCCTTTGATATTTGCAAAAATATGGGTTACGTTGCACTGAAAAAACATCCACGAACAGCATACTACGCAGGCCTAGGCTCTAGCATATACAAAACCCTTTATGTCTACACGTATACCTCCTCAACTCTACTTCTAATGTTTGTTTAGTATAACATGTCACCATAGTTCATATTATCATGTGATGAAGTAATACATAATATAACTAAATGTATGCGTAAAAATATCTGTGTTTATTACAATAATTTTAATGGCATTTGAAATGTTTATTTTTGCTGTTACAATTATTCTTAATATTACCCACACGGTCACTGATATATGATATCTAAATTACATCCTTTGATCGATAAAAGGTACAAAATATCTTAAGAATGTCCATTAAAAGTCCTGTATATCCTGTACTAATTACAGATACCTATTAGATATTTCAATGTAGACGAAATTTAGACGTCCCTTTTTCGATGTCTAATAGGTTTAACATGTTGGATAAAAACAAGATTTAAATATTTGCAATAAATATTAGGTTTAAAAAGTTCAATTATTGGATATTTGGAGATTTAACAGACATCTAATGGAAGTAAAAAAGAGTGATATTTTTCGTGCTAATAGATATCGCTAGGATTTTTTAGAAGTTTAATGGATCATTTTTAAAAACTTTTGTAGTTGTGTTATGGGTGTAAGTAGCTGTATCTGTTTTATTATTATTATCATTATTATTATAAATGCGGATTTTTAATAAAAGAGAAGTGCATTTTCAATTCAAGTCAATGAAGTTTTACGTTTGATCTTTGAATGGCAATTTTTTTTACGTCTGTTTCATTTTATATCAAAAATTAGCGTCCGAAGTTTAGTGTATGATATTTAAGAAACACTGAAAATATTTTTTTGAAAGTACAGTTATTATATACATATACAAAAATGACATATCCAATGATTTAGAATTTATTTATTATTTATTATTTATTATTTATTATTTATTTGTATATTTATTTATTTAATTTGCAAGTGCTTACAAATATATTTTCGAGTAACTATTTACAATATTTTTAATAATATATCTCTTCCATCATAAAATTATTTAAAAAAATTCATTGGTAAAATTCTGCATTTTAAGCTGGTTTAAGGTAGTTTTCATGTTCGAATTCATAGTTTGTTCCTCAGCCTAACCACCAGAATTTCCCAAGCATTTTTCTGAAATTCGCAAATGGTTAAATGAATGGTTAGAATCCTGGTATGTTCTTTAATCTAAACCACGGATATCCTTAAGCCACATTTAATCATGTCCATGTCTAACTGGCTTTAGTATGCAGAAGAATATGGCAACACAGTGACTAAAATAGTCCAAAATTCGTACATAAAACAAATACCTGCAACTCTCTTTAGACGTATTTCCGGATTACAGAGGTCATAGCATACGAAGCTATATTCTTCGACGATATTTGTCTAAAATGGCAAACTATACCATACAACACTACCCTTTATGGTTTTTAACCCTTTACCGGACTTATTTAAGTTCACTCCTTGGGTCAGTATTGCCAAATTTAGGGAAATTTGTATTCAATATCCACCACAAAAAGTTAACTTTAACGGTTGACTATTCACTTCGAAGGTTTTTCGTCTGTTATGTATGTCAATAATTACTTCTAAAAATTATTGATGGTAGTTTAATAAATTAGTTTCTAAACTTGGCAACACTGTTTACTGCGCATTAGAGCATTACGACCTGCAAAGTGTTAACAAAAAATAATATACAGTGTGTCCTAAAACAGTGCTCCAACTTAAAGAACTCATTGTGTCCATGATTTTTTTTTAAATATTAAATTTTATCGTCTGCTTATTATTGCATCAATTCTTTAATTTCTATCGTTTGTTTCTTTTCTTCCTCAAGTTGTGTGGGAATAAAGTTTTATGTTATTTTGTTCTTCATAGCGAAATGAGTTTATCACGCATTCAGAGAATTGCGCTGTATGAACCTTATTTTGAATGTCAATCGTATGAAAGATGCAAAGATATTTGGCGATATAAATATCCAGATGATGCAATACCGAGTAAAAATATGCTATATCAGCTCATTCGACAATTTCGTAATACAAGTTCTGTGCAGGTGTGTACAGGTTTCTCTACAAGAAGTCACTCCCAGCATGTTAAAACGCGTTTCTAAACACATGCGCAAACGAGTTCAGCTTTGCCTCATAGAAAAGGGTGGACATTTTGAACGTTTATTATAAATGTAAGTTCTGTATTTTTTCCTCTGTTATTTTAAATGTGCCTTTTATCATTAGCATAAAAATAATCGTTTTAAGGTTTGTTGTTTTGTAAATAAAAAATTCATCAGCGTCAGTACTGGAACTTTTAGGACACTGTGTATTTTTTTTAAATGTAAAATTTATTAAAGAAATTAAATTTTCTTGGATATTTTATCGAACTGAATAATAAAAGAAATAATTTTATTCCAAACTTTTATTACAAAAGCGGTTTTATTAGAAAATTCTAAAATTTATTTTTGCATGATCGCTTGTTAAATGTAACCTGAAAAATATATGAATAAAATGAGAAAGTACATTAGTTTAAATTGAACATTCCGTATTCTTAATCCTTCCAATTTTATTAAAAATTGTTTCAGGCAACATCAAATATTCATAGTTTAAAAGAATTAGTTTATTAAATTATTTCATAAAATATGTTTATAAAAAAAGGTAAAAAAATAACAGATATTTTCAAGAATAACATTTTTTCTTTCTTTTTTTTTTTTTTTTTAGAAATTTGTAGCCGAATTTAGGTTAAAAGGGTTTCAGCAAACAAGATTTCTCTGATGCTTTCAAAAGATATCCAGTCATGGAAATTTAATAAAAGTCAACTTCACATTTTTTGGCTGTTATATTTTGCAAGACAAAACGTTTCTTCTGCTTTTTTTCATGTTATGAATATGAAATTTTAAAAATGCTTTCAAAAAAAAAAAAAAAAAAAAAGAAAAAAAGAAAGAAAATCAGTGAAATTAGAGGGTTGTTGTTTGTGAATATTTGTAACTTTCATAAACTGTAAAAGTGGGTATGTTATGAAAATAAAATGGTGATGAGTTACAATGTTTATAAGCATTATTATTATTCTTAGTTATTATTCTTATACTTTCTGTTGATTTATATTTTCTTTGATTTATATTTACTGGTTAATTAGAAAATCGCAAGAATTGTTCAATGACGAATATCTACAAGGCTAGAAATCATACCTGGGTCTTTTGGTTCAACGACTCCAGTATTCTGTTAACTGTTTTATCCAGTACGATTTATAATAACTACTATTCATTCATAAGAAAGAAAAAAATCTGTATACAAAGATTTTGGACTGGTTCGAGTATCGAACACTGAATTTCCGCTTACGTGTGCGGCACCCTACCGACCAGTTTAGTGCGGCCGAATAAAACAATTCAAAACTGTTAGGATTTAACTAACTAGGATTAACTAGGAACAAGGATTTAATTTTTAAAACGGCAAAATTTAAAAATAAAATGTCCTAAAGATAAAAGAAAATTGTTGTGCTATTCTTGAATAATATTGTGTTAAAAGTGTTTTCGTGTGAAGAAAATTAAATTGAACAAAACTATACACGTACAATATAGAGGAAAATCCAATAATGAAAAACAAACTCATTTTGCAAATAACGATAACAAAGGGTATAATGTCTTTGGTATTCATTTTACAAGTGTACATATTGTATAGTTTATGCTACAGTGGTACTCTAATTTATAAAATAATGCATGGAAGATTGACTTTCGGTATTTGACTAGATATTTAGAAAAAAAAAAAAGTAATAATAATAATTTATGGTACCCTATATTTTTAAACCAAAATATCTCTTATCTAGCTAACCTATGTATGTTTATACAATCTTAAAACTTAGATGATCTTCTCGATAATTGGCAATGCTGGTATAAATATAAATAATGTTATATATAGTTTAGTTTCTTTATATAGAACAGACTCAAATTTTAGACTATTTTTACTTTCTTCTGTATGTAATATAGAGAAAGTATTGGATTTGTGAAAATTTTCGAACTCTGGTTTTTGATGGATTTACACGTATTGGGATTTCCTGAACACGATTTGATAGTTTTTAGAAAATGTCTGTCTGCGTGTGTATGTCTGTCTGTCTGTGTGTGTGTATCATGAATTTTGTGGAAGTTGTATCTCACGAACCAATGAACGAAATTTAACCAAACATTGTATTTAGTTGAACCCTGATATAAACTGATGCTGATTAGATTTGGGGATCAATCGCTCAACACTTGGCGCTGTAATCACATTTTTTCTAATTTTTTACCATGGCAGTATAGGACAAAAATTCGTATAAATGCACATGATGAGAGTTATTTTTAACTAGTGATTGAAAAATTAATATGAATTATTGATTATAGTAGTAGGTAACTAGGAAAAAAAATTGTGTGTATGGGAGCATCGCTCCCCCACTGGAGGGGAAGTAGTCCCCCACCCCCGTGGGAGTAAACTTTCAAGATGGGTATCTTTCGAAAGGTCTCGTCAGTGCCTTTAAAACGAATGGTTGAACTAAAGATCTGTGATAATTTAAAACAAAGTTACGTTTTTTTAATTTAACGAAGAAAAAAAAAAATATTTTTTTTTTTAAATATTGAGAATAAAATGGACATTTTTTTGGATATTTAGGGTTATACTTCTTCTCTAATATGGAAATCGTCTGCATTATCATGGAAGATATTTTTTTTAAATAATAATTTTTGAAATTTATTTTTACTGATTGAATTTGTATAGGAAAATATAGAAGAAAGCCATGTGGTGGCCGCAACGTACTAGTTTAATAGTATTTCTAATATGAATTTATATATGTATATATAAATTGCATTATTTTTCATATGCATATTTAAATAATTGACATAAATGTATGATAAGTACACTGTAAAAACTTCGAAATAGTGATACTTTAAATTGCATATAAAAACACTGACAAATTTTCCAAAATATTTTCTTGAAAATATACTAAACAATTACAATGGACATTTAAAACTTTGCAAGTTTCATTTTTGCACAGGATGGGATGTATAATTCCGTACACTTATCTCTATATACAGGGTGATTATAATTAAAGTTAAGATTTCAAAACGCTATAATTTTAAAACTGACGGTCAAAATGACTTGCTATTTTACCAGAATAATTGTGAAGCAATAGAATTTTGTTTTACGAAGGAAAAAAAAATATTTATAAAATGTGCCTATAGATGGCGCTGTCAAGGTAAACTCAAAATAAATGCCTAAATAGATTCAATATACACAGGAAGGTTGTTAGCTATATAATAGAATAGCAGTACTTTCTCTAACATCACGAAATGTTCCAGAAACGTAACAATCATATAACACTGAAACATTACAAACATTTCCGAAACGTTTAAAAACGTTCAGATTGTTTTCCGATTAGTTTCAAAAACGTAGAAATGTCCGCGATCGTAACAAAAAATCAGATACGTAACATAAACGTTACAATCACTTAACAGATAGAAAATCAAAATGCGCGAATGTTCCAGAAAGGTATCAGAGAGCATGATAAAACGTGTTACGTTTTTGAAAGATTGTAAGCTTTTTGCAACATAACTGAAACATTCTGTGCTGTATGGGTTATGACAACTTTTTTAGCAAAAAGACAAGAATATGTGTTTACAGCAGAAACAGTGATAGTGACAAGAGAAAAGGAGGAGCTCTTTGAATCAAACATCTTACGAATGATTAACGGTACATTTTTTAACTTTTTTTTTTTCCTTTGCCAAACAAAATCCCATTGCCTAATAAATGGTCTGGTAAAGTGTCAAGTCATGCTTAACAGTAGTTTTAAAATTATAGCGTTTTGAAATCATAGCTTTAATTATAATCACCCTGTATTATCTAATTGTATTATATATCTCAAATTCAGCATATCGTTTAAACAAATATCATTACATAATTTGCATTTATTACTATTTCTTTCTGATTCAAAATACACCCTTTGTATCAAAATACCCTCAAACTATTTTCTTCTGGAAATGTGAGGATTTATGTATAAAGAATACGACCCCATTATGATAAAAAAATGATCTGGTGTGTCACTCACACGAATTTCTCTTATCCTGAAAGTTAATACTATAAATACAGGTTGGAGATTAAGAAGTAAGATAACGATGTTATGTAAGCCTGTGTTAAACAATTCAAGGCTTCGGGAGAGATTTGTATGATAAATAGTTCTGTGTGAAGGGGCTACCGCCCCCCCCCCCTCCCTCAACCCGCCGTTTCATTAATGCACCTACATATATATAGAATTAAATTATTATTTAATAAAAAATATCTTTTATGATAATACAGACGATTTCCATATTAGAGAAGAAGTATAACACCAAATATAAAAAAAAACGAGCTCTTATCAAAGATACCCATAATGAAAATTTACTGCCCTCGAGGGTGGCCTTCTCCCCCTCCCCCTGTGGGACACGAGGCTCCTACATACACATTTATTTTCCCTGTTGACTATCTCTCTATTACAAAAAATATATATTCGTTTCATTTGGTTTAGTGCAGTCTATAGTTATTAAAACCTACTTACCTGCAATTTCCCCCATAGACGTATTGTATTTGAATACTTTTGAGTGTCCCTGTACACGAAACATTTGCTTGATCTTAACGAAAAGTTTAGTGTAGCATCCTTATATGATTCACATTTAGAAAACCAAGTATGAACTTTCTGCCATAATTTGTTTTTGAGATATGCTGATAAAACACAGACGCACACACAGACAGACACACAGACCATTTGCGAAAAACATGATTTTCGTATTCAGGAGACCTCAGAACATGTCAATATAACAAAAACTCGCGTTCGAAAATTTGACCCCAAAACAATACTTTCTCTACCTTATGGGTAAGAGAAAGTAATAAGATCTTACCGTATGCTTTAAAATAATTCATTGTTGAAAAAAAAAAAAAAAAAAAAAAAAAAAAAAAGAAAAAAACCTAAAATCTATCTCCAATATTTTAGTAAATCCTCTTCCTATCTTTTGGTAAAAAAAATATCTGAGAAGGAAAGAAAAATTTCCCTGCCGCACGAAGCAGAATTAGCTTATTGACCGCCGACGATAAAAACTCAGTCTTTTTACGATTTTCCACTGTGTTAAGAGTGATAGCACACATATATCATTTCAATCGCAGATTTTTCATGTTGATGCATATTTTTTTCGTTCCTTTTGATGATGCTGAATCAGACATGAAAGTTTAACTTCGATTTTTTGTTCTATACGTCAAGTTAATTGGGTTCCAAAGACATGAGTAGTTTGGTATAATATAGAAAGCATATTTCATTATTGCGTAGGAATGTAAAAATATTTTTTTTGCTGACTACTTTTTTATGTTTTAGGTTTAATATATTTTACTTATTATTATTATTATTATTTTTTTTTTTTTTGATATATATATACATATATATATATATATATATATTTTTTTTTTTTTTCTTTTTTCAGGTTTAATATATATTTTTCCCCTTGAAATAATATAATGTCATTTGTAACATAATTTGAAAATAAAATAATTATATATTTTTTTTCTTTACGAGCAGAAATTATTTACATTTTTTATTTACTTTGTTGAATTTATATTCAATAAGTTTTATAAAAATAATACGAAATCCGATTTTATTCTCAATATTTTAGAAATCAGAATTTTCTCATATTTTAGTCATCAGATTTTAATTGTTTCAATTGTGCGTAAATATTTAAAATTGATGAAAAAATTTGAATAAATAACTGCAAAATTTAAAATGAATTTAAAATAAAACTATTTTAAACCGACATTGAATATATAGTTTTTATTTATTTTTATTTGCTAATTAATTTATTTTATTTATTAATTTAATTTAATTTATTTTATTTAGTAATTAATTTAATTAATTAATTAATAAATTAATTAATTTTGAAAAAAAAAAAAAAAAGAAAGAAATCGACGAGAGATGCAAAATAATTCTTAAATGCAATTAAAAATCAATTTAAATACTTTATCTTTTGATGCTGCTTTAAAGTACCATTAATTTAAAAATCATATAAAACCGGATCTATGAAAGAAATATTAAATATATTTAAAAGAATAAAGCGTATATATCCACCTTATAATTTAATTGTAAAGTTTGGGTATTTCAGAGCTCCCAACCTAATCTGGCAAATTGTTACTACCGCCCCTTTTTTCACACCACTTAATTTTTAAAGTATTTGTTTTCTTCATTCATCGTAAATATATTTGAAGAGAATTACTTTAAAATTTAAGTGGTGTAGGAAATGGGGCGGTACTAACAATTTACCGGATTTGGTTGGCAGCTCTGCTATTTACTTCGAAGGTTTTTCGTTAATTATACATATATATATATATATATATATATACATATATATATATATATATATATATATATACATATATATATATATATATATATACATATATATATATATATATATAATATCATTCGTCAAAATTGTTGGTGGTAATAAAATAGTCCCTAAATTTCACAACATTGAGCGCTTATGAACATTAGCGCCTGCAAAGTGTTAACAATGGTTACATTTTTGAAAAGATAAAATTTGTTAATTTAACTTTCTAGGGTATTTTACTGAATTGAATTATAAAAGCTATAATTTTATTCTAAACTTTTATTACAAACATGGTTTTAATAGAAACTTCTAAATTTTACTTTTACACGATTGCATCTTAAAAGGAACTTGAAAAATAAAATGAGAAATTCCACTAGTTTCAAGTGAATATTCCATATTCTAAATCCTTCCTATATTATTTCAAAATGTTTTAGGCAACGCCAAGAATTCGTAGTTCAAAAGTATTAGTTTATTAAAATATTTTGTAAAGTGTATTTATTAAAAAATATGAAAAATAAAAGATGATTTTAAGAGTAAATTTTTTCTTGAGTCGAATTAGCTTCGAAGTTTGTGGCTGTCGCATTTTGAAAGACAAGATGTTTCTTCTACTTTTTTAAGAGTTGTGAATATGTGATTTTAAAATTGCTTTTATTTAAAAAGGCTAAAGTCAGTGATATCAGTGAGTCATTGTTTGTAAACTTTGTATTTTGTTATAAACTGTAAAATTGGAAAAAAAAAAAAAAAAAAAAAAAAAAAAAGTAAAATGATTTTGAATTACGATTGTATCAGTATTATACACATATTTATGTAATTTCTAATTATTGTTATTATATTTTTTGTTCATTTACGTTTTCTTTTATTTATTTTTACAGGTTATCTAGAAAATTGCAAGATGTTTTCAAGGACGAAAATCTACAAGGCCATAGATCGCGCTGGGTTCCTTTGGCTCAACGATTCCAGTATTCTCAGTATTCTGCTAACTGAGATATACAGTTGAATTTCTAATTGTCACTCTTCATTTATAAGAAATTTGTGTCACTTTTTTTCCCAAAGATCGGCCAATTACATCCAATATACACAATCCTATAGTTTTTATAGAAAGTGTTGATGTAAACGGACAATCTTCTGTGACGTAAAGATCAGTTCGGAGGTTATTATAATAGGAGGCATTGGTTCTATACTAAAAATGGACGAAGACAGTAGTGTACAAGAATGGTGGTTTGTACCCGTATAATCAGTTTTGATTGCAATGCCCTCCATATTCCCAAATATTTTCTCTAGGCCGTCTAAGTGATGAAGCGAAAATGTCATCAATTTCCCGAAACATAAAAATTGGGTTGGTCGGTCTGTCTCTGATCTTTCCTAAGGGTGAGTCGTAGACTGTCACTAATTGGCCATTGAATACTCTAGTTCAACGTAAAGCCATGTCGCTTACTTACAGTCGGAAGAAAAATTACTGAAGCACACATCCACTCTTTCCATACATTTTTTTTTTTTTTTTTTTTTTTAGCGTGGTCGCTAATTTTTATCATCAGCTTACTTTTTCATAAACAGTATAAGACTAAGATCATGACTCGACAGATATTTACTTAACAAAACAGTATTAGATACCCATTAAATAGGTTGTTATTGCTAGTGCTTCAACAATTTTGTTGCCGACTGTATAAGGAACTAACTAATATTTTGAAAGTGCGTATCTTCTCTTATATGTCTAAATTCCGTTTCTTTTCTATTTCTAGTTATTTCATTCTTATCTATTTTTTTTTTAAATAATCTATAAATGATCTTGAAATTTTACATTTCTTTATTTCTGGATTCTTTCAACATACACTGCTTTAAACACACTTGTTTAAATTTATCAGCTTAAAATCAGTGAAATGAGAGATTATGCAGTTATTTTAATATATAATAAGCATTTTAAATAATACATTTAACTTGTGCATTAAATAAAACATTTTTAAAAAAATCTTTTTAATTGACCATACTTTTAAAAAATTATTCTTACGAGTAACATATTTCAAATTATCTGTAGTAACATTTTATTTAAAAAAAAAATTATTTTGAACGTTTCAATCAAAAATTCTTGTGCAAAGCTCGTTAAACAAAAATGCAAACTTCTTATACAAAAAAAAAAAAAAAAAAAAAAAAAAAAACACTTGCCTTGTCATTTGTAACACTAACTAATTAGTAAAAACTAAGCCTCTACTGAGTGAAAGAACTTTTATTTCTCTGGTAGTAAGTATTTCAATATATTGAAAGATTGATTTTTTTTTTAAAGAAATATTTTAAAAAGTCGTCATTAGTGCGACAATAAATGAAAAAAAAAAAAAATTATTCCTATCTTGATTACAAACAAAAGTGTAGTTTCAGCTGCTTTTGTTTTTGTAATATTGTAGCTAGTAATGGTTTGAAATTTAAAAATTAAAAGAAATTTAAAAGTTAGTCTTTTAAATTAATAAAACACTATTAAAAATAAAGTCATAAATCGTGTACTTTATTCAATGACGATAACTACTTGGTTACAAAAACTTCTTTCATAAACCACATCACAACATATATAGGAGACGTAAAAATATATAAAAACGTATTTTAAACTTTTCGCGCGCAATAAAAGACCAGACATGGCATTTTAAAACTCTTGTATTATACACACTTGTGAGAACTACTAAGTTACGAAATTTCTTTAATAAAGCGCATCGCAACATACACAGCCCATATAAATTTATATGCAAGCACAATTTAATTTTTTGCACGCAATGAAAGAACAATCATATCATTTTATAACTCTAGAACAGTGTTAAAAATTTCCGTTCAAACTTGAACCACTATATGGAGCAAAGTTGTAAGTAATACCATAATATGCTTCAACCTCATATTTAGTTTTCTGCTTTTTGCGAATAATTTTCATTTGTACCAAAACTTGGAGGAATATGTGTCGCCGTACATGCAATTGTAATCCCCTTCGTATTCAGGAGATGGCGCCACTAGAGCGCTGTATGCCGGAAAATGAAAATGAAATATGTGAAGTGATGATGGGCGTAATATTATGCCATTCAAAACCAACATTCATTACGAAAAAAAAAAGAGTTTTTTATTCAATTGATCAATAACCAGATGTTGCTATAGGAAAATTTATTCAAGTATATCCTTTTAAGAAGATATAGAAATCTATTATATACAGTTCAGGAAGTATGAATCTTTAAAATTCATTTTCAAACCAAACAGTTCTTAAATTAAAGAGCGTGGTCGAAAACTAAGAATAAAGTGAAAACCTTGTACAACAACTCACCCATGGGTGAAGATAAGACTATAGAAAATTTACCCTCGTTTAACAAAATCAACGAAACAGAATTATCGTGGAAGAACGAGAGACACAGTGCCAGTGGTTAGACTTGAGACAAGAAGGTCTTTAATTCGATCCACGGTTTGATCGGGTATTTTATTTATTTATTTATTTATTCTATTTAAAACTTAATATAAATTTTTTTGTTCAACATTAAATTACAATGCACTGTAAAAGGAAAAATCATCGGGTGGTTGCAGCTGCATCAGTACCAAGTTTGGTTTCAAACTAATACGAAATTTTTTACAGTGTAGGATACTCAAAAACGAGGACTACACAGTTACAAAGATTTTTCTAATATAGCACATCACAACATATAATCTTTAACCACGTTTCTTGAGTCCATGAAGCCTCTGCGCATGTGCTGACTAAACGAGTCCACTGATAAAATAGGGGAGATAATTTTTTCGTTGAGAGAAAATAAGCGATAAGGGAACACCGCGAACCGAATGATTGGATGTTTACTAAATTCCAACCTGTCAGTCAACTTTTTACCTCTCAAACATTTTGGACTCGTCCTAACTGCTAGGCGTAGGAAACATGGTTGCACTGTATAAGAGACGTGAAAAAATATACAAATGCATTTTAAACTTTTCGCGTGCAACGAAAGAATAGACATGTCCTTTTTTAAAATGAAGTACTAAAATATGATAACTAATGAATAACAAAGATTTTTTAATCACGCACATGATAACATACAAATGGGCATGTAAAAAATAATTTTCCAAAATATTTTGTTTATTATTAGTAAAATTCATTGTTCTGTCTTAATAATATAATATCAAAACATTAATATGAAAACGTTAAGAATTTTATTATTTTTAAATAATAATAAACAAAACACATTAAAATGAACAATAAAAATATATATTTCTTACATAATAAAAATATATTAACATTTCTTTAAAAAATTATGGTATCTCTAGCATAAAAAATGTTTTTTCAACAAAATCTGATACGCTATGCTGTGTTTTATTTGGTAAACAAAGGTGTATTTTATTTCCTCTCTTCATATTTTCATATTTTTTTCTAATATATAAAAATAAGGAGCTTAATGTTTGATATATTTTGAAAATATTTTGTAGACTAAGAATATATATATATATATATATATATATATATATATATATATATATATATATATATATATATATATATATATTGTAATACTTAGGCAAAATGATTTATTCGTTTCAGAAAAAAGAAAAGACTATACTTTAAAAATAGTTTTTAAAATTTGTTTGAAAATCAAATTATATATATATGCGTGTGTGTGTTATGTGTGTGTATGTAAACATATGTATTTCACCACTAAGCTTCAGTAACTTTAAATAAAAGAAGTGTAGTTAGGCAATAACCAATCAGATGCAACATATTTAAATGCAAACTTGAATATAACTTTGATAGGCAGAAATGCATTTAACATTAAAGAACACTTACCATAGTGATCTGGAGGATATGCGATGTACATTCTTCAAGCCATCTTGAGGATGTTTTGCGAAGTAGGTGTGCTGTTAGGTTATGTTTAGTGTCATTCATTACACGAGTGAAATTACTATTATTGTTTTATTTTTCTTTTTTACACAGTTCAGACATAAATGGGGTTAAAAAATTATCGAAGAGCTGCAATTGATCATTTATTTTAGCTTATAATTAAACTATCCAATAAATTTGAACTAAAATATACAAAAAATAAGTATGCAAACTTGCACACATACACACACATGTACATATATATTAATATAAATTTGTAAATTAAAAAAAGAAATCCATTAAAAGTGTAATATGGATATTTCAGAGTAATTATTATTTTTTTTAAACATAATTTACAAGGAGAAAAATTATTCTTGTAGCCTTTTATATGTATCACATTTAATCTTTTGAGAGACAAAATACACTTATTGAATATGGGATTCCACCAGAATTTATGAAAATATTTAAAAATAAAGAATAAAATCACCACTTCCGACAGAAATTTAAAAGTAAAATTTTGTTAAATAATTCCGGATGAGTTTTAGCAGTTCGGAATTAGTAATTCCATCCTCTTAATAAAGACACTGTGTGCAAAAGGGTTAAATTCTCTCTCTCTCTCTCTCTCTCTCTCTCACACACACACACACATATATATATATATATGTGTGTGTGTGTGTGAGTGTGTGTTGAAATACATATATTTAAAAAAAAGAAAAAAAAAAAAAAAGGTTTATGAGTTAACAACTTGCAACACAAACGAAACGATAAACTAACACAACAAAAATCTCAATAGAAAAACGTGAAATGAAACAAAATTTATGAAGAAGTAATTTTAAAAAATTAAGAAAGGATGGAGACTGGAGTCAAAACTTGTGAGTTGCCTGTGGGGTTAAACTAGTTTTATGCTGTCAACACTTCCCCGGACATGCCAAGACTAGAACAAAAACAACAAACTACTCTGAAACCATACCTTAAACACTAGTGGCCATTCCGAAACTCCAACTCCAACAACATCGATAACTGACACCACTTCACTTCTCTATTTTTTGTTTAAAAAAAAAAAAAAAAAAAAAACCTTTGAGAAAAAAATTTAATAAACTTAACCGGATAATTTTGATCAATAGCTTGCTTGTAAGCACGTAACATATCATCCATTTTATCGGAAGTTTCAGAACTTAGTACACGTCAAATTCTATCTAAAAAAATATTTATGTATACTGATAAATGTAAATTTTAAGAAAAAATGTAAAAGCTTTATTGTATCAAAATTAAAGTGATCTCTTTTATCATAAATTCTAGGAATTATTTTATTATCTTTGAATTTTAAATTAATATCTAAATAGTCTACACTAAAGTGATTACTGGAAGAAAACTTTAATTTTAACGAGCGTGGATAAAAGCATATATATATCAAGAGACTCGGCAGAGTCTCAAGTGACGCAAGCGCAAAAACAAACGAACGCCACGACACTCAGCGGAAACGGAAAAACGAACGAAACTGCGACACTTATATATACACCAATTTAAAGATCAAAGAAACCGCTGAAACCGACACTTAATATCTCAGGAAATATGGGAGGTTATGTTCTGATAATTTCAAAATAGTCTTTCACCTTCTGTCTGATCCTACCCTGAAATCGCTACATTTCTGCGTGCAATATATTTCGAGATATGAATTGGCTCATTTAAGCTATAAATGGGCGGCCTAATGTGTAAGAATTTTTTCTCGAATATGGCTCGAGCGAATTTAGTTTAATTTATATATGATATTAATCGCTTTTATCTGATGTGCCTGACATATCCCTTTTCCCTAGGAAAACTCTTGTTTTTTTTATAACTCAGTTTAAAAATCGAACTATTTTTACTACGCGATGCAAAGATTTCTATTGATAATTCTCAGAATTCTGAACAGGTGTTATTCGGTTTGGTCTTGTAGTTGGTTGGATGGTTCAATCTGAATGCAGTCAATAAAAAATTAAGATTTTGTTTTTTAATGCAAGAAAGAAACTTTATTGTTTCTTTTAAATATTTATTGTATATATACGAAATAAAATTTCACTTAAATATATATTTTTTTTGCTATAAAGGAAATATTTAAGATTTCAAAATTTCGCATTTCGTGAAAAAATTATTTCGATAATATTTTAAATAAGGAAGTATTTTGTAATTTTAGATATTCCATTTTATCATAATAATGATGAATTTACAATTTTTTAAAGCAAAAAATTTTTAATCATTCATAAAGATAGATTTTATAGTAGCTCAATGATTTGCGATTCCTATTCATGTATCATTCCGCGCAGAGATGGGAAAAAACAGTAAATGGTGTTTTGGCGCCATCTTTTGTCTTTTATTTAAATTAAAACATACACTTTTGCAAATATATACATATATATATATTTCTTTTTAAAAATTAAAAATCTCTTTTTAAAATACAGTTAGTTTATTCATATATTTACTTTTCTGGCTTTAAAATGATACATATTTTAAATATTAGCATAATAAAACTAATATTTTTATTATTATTTAAAGCTATAATGACTAGGAAATGAAAGAAGGGATATTCATGACACTGTATATATATATATAAAAAAAAAAACATGAAAATAGAATTAAAATTCATGAAAAATGTGTCAAATAGCAATTATTGAAAAACACGTCAAAATAAATAAATAACATCTTTACTTTGAAACCCATAATTTATTTAAATATAATTCTCTCTTTCTTTTCCCTTTTTTTTTTTTTTTTTAATTAATTAATTTCTGCATGAAAAATTCCATTTCATAACTATATTTAAAACTACAATAAACACCCTCCTTTAATTTTAAATATCCATTTCTACATGTTTCTAAGCAATTAAAAGCGTTTTTTTTTTTTTTTTTTTTTTTTTTTTTTTTTTAAGAAAAATAGCTTAAATATCGGAAAGTATATGGTTTTATCATAAAGGTAATAATTTGGCCATCTAGTGGCGCCCTCTCGTAGCTTGTATTGAAACCATATACATTCCTATATTAAATTTATTTTTCTTTAAAAAAAAAGACACTTTTAATTGCTTAGAAAAATGTAGAAATAATTATTTACAATTAAAGGAGGGTTTTTTTTGCTTATTGTAGTTGTAAATATATTTATGAAATGGAATTTTTCATGCATAAATTAATTAATTTAAAAAAAAGAAAGAGAGAATTATACTTTTTAAATAAATTATTATGGGTTTCAAAGTAAAGATGTTATTTATTTATTTTGACGTGTTTTTCAATAATTGCTATTTGACACATTTTTCATGAATTTTAATTCTATTTTCATATATATATATAGCGTGTTTATCCCCTCTTTCATTCCCTAGCCATTGTTGCTTTAAATACTAATAAAAAAATTAGTTTATGTTAATATTAAAAATATGTATCATTTTAAAGGCTGAAAAGTAAATATATGAATAAACTCTAACTGTATTTTAAAAAGAGATTTTTAATTTTTAAAAAGAAATATATATATAACTTGTATTTTCCATAAAACTTAAGCTTAACTTGTATTTTAATTAACTTGTATTAACTTTAGCTTAACTTGTATTTTCCATAATTTTTTTCTCCAAATGATTTTATCTTATTTTTAAAATTATAGAAATGTAGAGCTTAATTTATATTTTGTCTATTTTTTTTCCACCAAATATTTTTATGAAATAATTTTTACCTGCATTTTTTAAGCAAATTAAAATTGTGAATATTGGAGCTTAGCCTCAAAAGGGAAAAGAAAATAAATAATTTTCCATTTTTAACATTAACTTGATTTTTTTAAATTGTTTAATTTGCATTTGTAATTCTCTAAAAAGAAACTTGCAAAATGTAAATTACGTAATTCTAAAACTTAAATTTGAAATTTCCCACTTATTATTATTATTATTATTATTTTAAAGAGTTTGAGAATCCCACTCAATATTTTTTTCTACTGTGAAGCTTCTCCATTTTGTTTCCAAGTGGCAGGCTACTTGAAAATTTGTCGGCATGATAACGTTTGAAATATTGAATTAATTCAAACTAAATTTGTAGTATGGATTTATCTCAGAAATGTATTTGTTATGTCCATTTGCCAACTTAATCTACCCTCTTGTTTCCCTGTGCCAGCCCACTGAAAATTTCAAATTTACATTAGAAAGGTTCTATGTTAAAACTCCATATATACAAGACTTCATTAATAAATCCACCAAGTCCATTAATAAATTGTAGAATTGAAAAATTGTAGAATTTTGAAAAAAAAAAAAAAATGGTGGCAACTTCATAATAAAAGATAAATCAGCTTACCCTTTCTAGGAGCCAGAAGGACTTGTTTTAATTTTTTGATCAATAACCCCTAAAAAGTAATGATATCAGTACAAAAAACCCTTAACGGGTTAAAAGTTTGTGACGCCGCTACTTTATGGCTATAAGAATTAGAAATATGAGTCTTAAAAATAATGATATCAAATTTTAAGTGACGCTTTGCAATTAGTTAAAATATACATAGATTTTCTTATTTGATCATTTACTTTCTACTTTTATTTATATTTATAATGCAAACGTAATATTTTTAGCTTCAAGATCAGACAGATATATAAAATACACTCACTGATGCTTTTTCATTCACATTTCACATTCAAAATAACAGTTTTAAAAGGAATGATATAAAAATTCCAGTGGCGCCTCGGTGTTATTTTAAAAGATTTGTTTTTAGATTCCATTAAAATTACTTTTGTTTTGTCTAATAAAGTATATTTACATATTGAAACAGTGCTTTTACTTTTCAAATATACTGTCAAATAATTATACTTTCACTGAGTTTGCATTATAAATTAAAATTATTTATTTCAATAAATTGATTTATCTTTTGCGTCACGCTATCCAAAACTGCAAGTAAAATCTGTGTAAATATTTTCTTTACGTTACACTACCTCTTTGCGCAAATTTGCACTCAGCTGGATACTATGATAATGATACTATGTTTTGGATAGCGTGATGCAAAAGATAAATCAATTTATTGAAATAAATAATTTTAATTTATAATGCAAACTCAGTGAAAGTATAATTATTCGACAGTATATTTGAAAATTAAAAGCACTGTTTCAATATGTAAATATACTTTATTAGACAAAACAAAAGTAATTTTAATGGAATCTAAAAACAAATCTTTTAAAATAACACCGAGGCGCCACTGGAATTTTTATATCATTCCTTTTAAAACTGTTATTTTGAATTTGAAATGTGAATGAAAAAGCAGCAGTGAGTGTATTTTATATATCTGTCTGATCTTGAAGCTAAAAATATTACGTTTGCATTATAAATATAAATAAAAGTATAAAGTAAATGACCAAATAAGAAAATCTATGTATATTTTAACTAATTGCAAAGCGTCACTTAAAATTTGATATCATTATTTTTAAGACTCATATTTCTAATTCTTATAGCCATAAAGTAGCGGCGTCACAAACTTTTAACCCGTTAAGGGTTTTTTGTACTGATATATATACATACATGTGTGTGTGTGCTTTTAAAATACATAATTTTTTTTCGGGAAATTTTATCTTTCTGCAACATGCAGGGATCTTTCTGTATTTACTAAGCAGTAGTATTTTTTAAATGGATGTAGCACCATAAAAACACTGCAAACTATTTATTTTTGTACGCGAAATTAGAACAAAAGTCTTTATTTATTTTTTTTTCTCAAAATTTATCCATGTTACTTTACTTCTAAATGTCCTACAAAAAAAAAAAAAAAAAAAAAAAAAAAACTCAAATCAACTAAAAAATTAATAATAACCTTATTTATAATAACCATAAACTATATACATTTTGTCAATGCAATGATCTTAAATAACACAGCAGTCAGAGAAAAATTCTTTCAAACAAAATGGCCATCACCATAAATATGTTTTCTACATTTTTCTATATAATAGTGCTAATTACGGATTAACATTAACAAAAAATAATCATACTAATAACCAACCATGAGTATTTTAAAAGTGCATTATTTGGTGCAAATTTTACGAAAAGATTCTGATATAGCCAGCTAGAAAATTGTAGAAAATAATAGCAGCTCCATGTCCTAGTATGTACAGTTAAAATATAAGAACGTAATTTTCATTATTTTGTCTCGCACATAGGAAGATTCGTACCTTTATATAACACAGAAGCTAAGATATAGACTTCTCTTATTTGGATAAAAATTCAGGATAGCTGCGCCACCTGGTAGCCTATAGCTATTAAACTGAAACAGCAAAGTTTTATTTAATATCCATTTTTAATATCCACTTAACATATCAAGTTTGGTGCCTTTATACATTGAAGAAACTGGGGTACAATTCTAACTACAAAGGGAAAATTCGCAGCGACATATTTAATTGAGATATTCTAAGAGCTAATCATCAACAATTATGTTCAACCAATTATTAAGTTTGTTAATTGGTTCGTGAAATACAACTTCCACAAATTGTTCTCTCCCACACACAAATACAGATAGTTTTTTTAAAAAATGGTCTCATCGCGTTCTGGACATCTCAGAACAAGTAATTCACTGAAATCTGATTTTGTAAAAATTTTTCGAAATCAATATTGTTGTTCTTCTGACCTCTCAAAATGTTAAAAAACATCGAAAATATTTACTAACCCAATAACGTCTTCTATTTAATAATATAAGAAGAAAATATTTACGTAAGAGTTGAAACTATCTGTAATTGAACAACAGATCTCTTTTAGTTGATAAAATTGAAATTTGAACTGCAGGATATTCATTTGAGTTTAATGGAATAGTGGAAGCATGAATAATATAAGGTCTACACTTAAATGAGAATATGTATTAGCGACATTTTTTTCTGTTGTTTGTTTTTTAATCGAAACAATCTAAAGATAAGTTACAATATTTAGAGGTCTACCCTGGTCGAAATTTTGATACTCAGGCAAGCCCGGTATGACTGCTGAAATTTCGAAATGGGCCCTGAAGGGCCTGAAGAAAATGAAAAAAAAAACTATTTGCATGCATTTCTATGAATTTTATTATTATTATTATTATTTGTGGGCTTCATATACCCAAAAATAAAATATGAATAACAAGATTACTCATGCATAGTAAATCATATACATATAGAAATTCACTAATGATCGCTATAATAATAATAATAATAATAATAATAATAATAATATTATTATGCGATAAAAAATATCTATAATATAAATAAATATATACATATATATATATATATATATATATATATACACATATATATTTACTTGTAATTTATCTAAGGGAAATAATTTTAAATATAGCTGCATATATTCCCATATCATAGCAGATGTTCGAGCAAAATAGACGCAATGTATTAATTAACACCAGAAATATGTAGTTGCTATACTTTTTGAATTTTTGTTATTTTCAAATTTAAAGTCTTATAAAATATCCATATATATCTCCCTGTATGTGTAAATTAAACTTCGAAATAAGAGAGGAAAATTAAAAGTTACACAGGAAGTGGCCTACCAATTTCTCTCTTGAGAGAGCATTTGAGGACAGATAGTTGAGCGATCGTGAAGTTATTGAAAGTTGTAAGAAAAGAAAAACTATATATCGTATAATAGGAAATTGGGGAAAACGTACCATATTTAAAGGAAGAAAATTACAAATCTTTATTAAAAGGATGGATTCAAAGATATTAGGATTCAGAGACAATCTGTAGGGAAGAAAGAAATGGTGGAAGACATATTATATTTAAAGGAAGAAAATTACAAATCTTAATTAAAGGGATCGATTCAACGATATGAGGATTCAGAGACAATCAGTAGGAAAAAGAGAAAATGTGGAAAACATACTGGAAGAATATTACAAATCTTAATTAAAGGGAAGGATTCAAAGGTATGATGATTCAGAGACAATCAGTAGGGAAGAAATAAATGGTGGAAAACATATATTTAAAGAGAAAAAAGTTACATAACTTAATTAAAGGGATAGATTCTAAGATATGAGGATTCGGAGACAATCAGTAGGAAAGAAGGAAAATGTGGAAAACATACTATATTTAATGGAAGAAAATTACAAACCTTAATTAAAGGGATGGACAATAATGATAAGAATTATCTGAGACATATAGTGAGAAAATTAACATTTGCTGCATCAACAGTAAAAAGAACTTCAAAAGCACATACTGATATAATGCTAAGGCATAAACAAATGTCTTCCAAATACAACGAAGGTAAAAAATAAATAAATAAATAAAGCTCACACTCAGTTTAAACACTTAAGTCGAATACTTCAAAGAAAATTAGCTATCGCCGACGACTTATACCTCAAATATTAGCATTAACAAGGACATTAAAAAAAATCATTAAAAGGATCCTGAATTACACACTATTTTAAGACTATTTCAAGCAAAATTATGTGATTTAAATGTAATTTAGTGTGTTTAATTTGGATATGAATTTCATTTTTTAGTTTAAATTATTAACTACACTACTGGCCATTAAAATTGCTACACTAAGAAAGAATAATAATTGCGGAATGAAATTTGTTGGACACATACATTATAGTAGGAAGAACAATTGATTGAAATTTCAGGAAATTTCGAACTATATGTACTGAGAAAACAGTACATAAAGCAGCGACCTATGTGAGCAATAATAGCACTTATTTGCCTAGGCATTGAATCGAACAGCGATTGGATGACATGTACGGATAGAGCACTTCATGATGTTTTAACACGATGCCATAATTCATCGATCGAAATCACTGGTGAGTGGTGGGGGGGCAGTCGCTTTTCAACGGTTAATCAGTCATTTTCATTTTTGCGAGATCAGGAGATCGCGCTTGCCAGAGTTACAGTCGATAACATTCTGTACAAAAGAAGGTCCGAAAAATACAAACAACTTGCGGTCGTGCATTATCATGCTTAAATGTTGCGCTTCGGAGGCCTTGAATATAGGGCAGAGCGATAAGCCTTAACTCGTCAGAAATGTAATGGATGGTACTTAGAATAGCCAGAATGAAAACAAGAGGTGATCGGGACGTGTATCCAATGGTACCACATACCATCAATCCAGATGGTGACTCAGTATGCAGCTACCAAATTTCTGATTACCCTCAAAACTGCATCATTGATATGGGCACCAATAATGTGTAATCAACGATGAACCTGGACGCTGCAATGGCGTGAAGTCACCTTTCAGACAAATAACAATCATGTTTACAGCATCAAGATTGCCTTATCCGTATTTGACAGCACTATGAATAATGCGCATTGCCAGCTGAGATTCGACATCATTATACTGTCCATCATTCCCAATGATGTTATGGGTTCCTATTGGATACACGTCTCGATTACTTCTTGCTCGTATTCCTGGCACTCTGAACAGCGGCCATTAAATTTGTGATGGGTTAATGCCCGCTCCTCTGCCCTGTATTCGAGGCCTCCGTAGCACAAAAATTAAGCAAGATAATGCACGACCGCAAGTTGTTTGTATTGTTCGGACCTTCTTTCGTACAGAATGTTATCGACTGTTGCTCTGGCAAGTGTGTTCTCCTGATCTCGCACCAATAAAATTGACTGTTTAATCGTTGAAATCGACTGCCCCCCACCACTCACCAGTAACTTCGATTGATGAATTGTGGCATCGTGTTAAAACATCATGAAGTGCTTTATCCGTACATGTCATCCAATTGCTGTTCGATTCAATGCATAGGCAAATAAGTGCTATTATTGCTCACAGAGGTCGCTGATTTGTGTACTGTTTTCTCAGTACATATTACTCCAAATTTCCTGAAATTTTAATCAATTGTTCTTCCTGCTATAATGTATGTGTCCAACAAATTTCATTCCGTTATTATCTTTCCTTCTTGGTGTAGCAATTTTAATGGCCAGTAGTATATATTTGAGGAGCTAACATTCAAACCGTGTTTTCCCCTTCTGATGCACTTTTCAAAATAACAGAAAAACTAATAAATAAAAAAAAATAACTAAACTTAAAACCTAATTATAGTTTTTTTAGATGTATTACTAGGTACCAAAAAAATATGTAGACATATCTATAATGGTATGTCGACATACTATTTTAATGTTAAGTTTAAAGAAAAAACATTACCTTTTTTTTTTTTTTTTTGAGAAAACACGGTTTGAATGTTTGCTCCCACTTAGGATTTTAATTTCATAATTTTCTTTGATTTTTTTATTCATTTCTTTATATATTTATTCCCTTTTTAATATATTAGTTTATTATTTTTTATTTCTTTATTATTATTATTATTATTATTATTATTTGTAATATCAAAACATAGCCCCAAACTTTTCTTTTTTTCCAAATATTTTTTTCTTTACTTTTTAATCTTAGTATTAAGGGAATGAATACAACAAAATTTAAATTTGAAAAAAGTTACAGTGAAACAATACTTAAAACACGCCTATTTATTTTTAAGTAAAAGAATACGCTTCAATATACACTCAGAAAGATATAACTTTGAAGCTTGTTAGAGAAATTTTGAATTGGAATTTTGAAAAAGTTTCTTTGAAGTTGATACGACTAAGCAATTAGTAAGAAATAATACTTAGGTGAAGAAAAAAATATTAAACTATTTCAAATTAGAAAAAAAAAAAAAGGAGGAGTTTCTTTTTAATACTTTGTTTCCGGCGAAAAACTATTCTCTGAATCATAATTATCGCTTTGCCTCCATATCGGACAACTCTTTTTAAAAATAAAATAGTTAGAATTTAAAAATTTTATGCTAAATTGCTATTTTAAATTGTATCTCTTCAAATAAGGGAAATTGTGTATATTAAAAAGTAACAAATATCCTCGTTTTCATTGTCAGAATGTTTGACAACAATATCAACATGCTAAGAACACAAAGCGATTTAAATGATTAATATACTATTAAAAATTACTGTTTTAGCAGTATTTTTTTTTCTTTTTTTTTTTTTTTTTTTTTTTTTTACAAAAACGTATATTAAAAATATCTGATTGTTCAAATTCAAGGTTTAAGGAAATTTGCATTCTCAGTTTTTAAAGATAATCAATATATTATACTAGTTTGCTGTACGACGACTAAAGCGCCCGTTGAAAAATAACCGTTTTATTTTATTTATTTATCACTCTCACTTTAAATAATTCATTTGCTAGCAAGCCCTTGCGAAATTTTCTCACTTTGTTTATCTCTTCGTTACATTTAAAATCATTATTTTATAGACGTCATTTTTTTTCATATGAATGAACAAATTATTTTTTATTTTTAATTTATTTTTACTTTTATTTTTTTTTACGGGAAAGCATATTTCATTTTATGCTTAAAAAAAAAAAAAAAAATGGCAACAATTGAAATTTTAAAATGTATTTTAAAGCTTTTATTTTCATATTTTAATTAATTAAAAAAAAAATGTAATTATATATTCGTTACAAATAATGTACCAAATGAAAGGCAAAATTTTTCTGAATACGTCTGTTTAAACAGCTTATCGATCGGAAAAATACTTTTTTAAAATTTGACTAAAGTATGAAAAATAGGAGAGAGAGTCCAAGGAAATCTCTTAAGCCTACTCTTAAGCCTAAAGTGTGACAGAATCAGCCACGGATGAGGGTAATTATATATGCTGATTAAAATACAAAGCAATTTCTTTAAGACCAAAATCGTACAATCTGGGCATGCGCGAGAATATATTGGATCAATTCGGAACAGAGTATTCCTTTCTCTTTATGAAGTGCAATACGAACATCGATGATAGAGATCCAGCAGACGCCATTGATATTTCATATGTCTATGACAGATGCCTAATTAAAGCTCAACGATAAAAATATTTCACACGAATAACTCATTGATTCATACTTTCCAAGGCAGTATATTAAAAACAAAGCAATCTGTGAAATGCTACCGCTAAACCATCGCGCGAATTTCCTTACACATCGTAGTATTTCAATATTTTTAGTTTTGGCGCCATCTATTAGCATAAAAAACGCATATATATTAATAAAATATTTTTTCCCCCATTCCTTAAAAGGAAAAAAAATAAGGTTGTTTTAATATTAACAAATTAACAGTGTTTATTTTATTTTATTTTATTTTTTTATATATGAGTTAAGTTTTATTGAAATTGGTATGGAAATAACCATTTAACTGTATTTTTTAATCATTGCACAGTAGTAAAGTCATTTTAACCAAATTCCCAAGTTTGCTTATCCCCCATCTTCTATTTCTTTCTTATCTTAACAATTGTATTTTAAACCGATTATATTGGGTTTCAAAAGGGATAAAGTTTGATTTCTCCCGTTTTTGTTATGTCTTCATGGGTTTCCTACAGCTTTATTCTTAAATTTACATGCTCAACATTCCCAAAAATTAAATATAAATAATTCATAAGAGGAAGACAAAATTTCATATATGATCCTACCCCCCCCCCCCCCCCTTTTTCATTATTCAACTTATTTCAGCGTGTTTCTGTCTGAATTTTATTTTCAAACTATCATAGTTGTACTTCAAAGATGAACCTTGAAATTGATTTTTAATCTAATCTTTACTTATAAAATATGGAAGAAATATTTTGATTTTATAGAAATATTTTAAAGAAATATTTTTATAGAAATATTTTGAAGTTATTTTGATTTTATATATATTTTTAATACGTGATACGTAATATCTTTGATATTGTCGTTTAAATAATATTTTTTTAAGTGTTTAATTTTTATTGAGTTTTACAAATAAGGAAAGAAAAAATCAGAATCAAAGCTATGATTTTACACTTAAAATACACTAAGCGACAAAAAAAAAAAAAAAAAGAAAAAGAAAAGAAAAAAAAAAAAAAAAGAAAGAAAGAAAAAGAAAAAAGCCACGCTGCAGAAAAAATAACTTATACTTTTTATATTTGTAATAACTTTAAAATTAATAGTTGAAACAAATAAAACTGTCATGTTTGTATAATACCAAAGGGATGAAATGATACCTATGTACATTTTCGATTTAATAATTCGCTTTATTACATAAAATTTTCTTTTTAAACATAATGCACTAACCATACACTTTGCATTCTATTATGATTTATTTCATTAAATAAACAAGTTATATTTTAATATAAACTGTTAAAAAAAAATGTTAAAAATACAGGAAAAATCTGGCAGCTGGGGTTCCAGTATTTCTCCGTCAAATATACAGGACAAAACTATACTTTTAACAAAAAACCTGTTTGATTTACAGGATTCCTGTGTAAAATATAAGTCAGTGATACAATTTTACGGTTTTAAACTGTATATTTGACAGAGAAATACTGGCACACCAGCTGCCAGATTTTTCCTGTACTTTTATTTATTTATTTATTTATTTATTTATTTTTTTTAGTGTATGAAATAAAACTATTTATTTGTTAGATCTAAGCAATTTTTAATAAAAATATGTATTCCGCTTTGGGTTAATTCTACCTTTATATGGTATTACTGCTTTAATGCACAGTGGCGTAGTATTATACTTTTTTTTATATAAATCTCAAAATTTTCCATGTGCTAAATATTGTAAATATTTTTTCTAGTTCTTGCAAAGTTGTAGGCTGCAAATTTCGAATCCTCCTCCTCTCTCTCTCCCCGTGCCTTTTTATGACTAAACATTTTCGAGCGAATTGAGATTAGGACCCTTTCCAAGTCTAATAAAGAAGAAATTCTACGATATTATTTGTGGGATTTAACTTAGAGTAAAAAAAAAAAAAAAAAAGATATTATTTACAGAATTATAGATGCTCATGGACATGGATAGGTAATTTTAACAATTTGATTCAAACTGACGTACCACAGACGCCGTACAGGTAGGTACAGGTAAGGTGCATTATCATATTGAAATGTTGTTTGAAAAAAGTCTGAAATACCTTCAAAATAATTGGTCAGGCGCGACTTTTATAGTCACCGTGTTTTATTGTGAGTTAATTGATCCCTTGAGCATGAAAATTTGTCTGATTCTTTGAAAAAGTATTCACCTCCGTACCATAATGCACGGTGAATGTGTCACTGCTTTAAGAGAGCAGTTTTCATTAAATCAGTCCCATTTTTACCGTCCTAGTAGTTTTCTTTATCCGCTCGAAATAAATTAAACTTGACTCATCAGAGAAACTCAGATAAGCCTGATAATTAACTGCTAATTTTTAAAAGGTTTTTTATTTTTTCAACTGATTTATATATATATATATATATATATATATATATATATATATATATATATATATATATATATATATATATTTGTCTTTAATAACAGATTTTTTTTACAGATCTTCTGGTTTTTAACCTGCCTTGTTTAATTGCTTCCGGACTATTATTGAAGAAAGTATTTTGTTATACAAATTTTTAAAATCTTTTTTAAGTTCTGAACATACTACAAATTGGTGTTTTAAACATTTGCTTTTTAACTTTCGGTTTAACTTTCGGTATTTTACTATACATTTAAAAAAAATATTTTTTAAGTTCTGAACATGATACAAATCGATGTTTTAAACATTTGCTTTTTAACTTTAGGTTTCCTTGTTTGGATGAGCAACGTGGCCGCCTAAAGCCAAATTTCCATTTTAAACGGCCAAAACATTTTTTACTTTGCTAATGCTTCATTAACATTTGAGTATTTTGCCATCTCACGTATTAAAGTATTTTTTGATCATTATTCAATAATTAATCCTTTTTGTGGCATCGTTAACTGCTTTATTCTTAGTATTTTTGAAATAATTTCTAAAATTACGGTTTTTCTGACAATTGCATTTTGTTTTTAACACTAGACTCAATGTTAAAGTGTATATGGAGGAAAAACATAATAAAATCTGTTCGAAAATTTGCTTTTCAGACGATAAAATTGGAGGTTGTAGAAGAAAAAAGGAAAATATTCCAGTACGGCTTTTTTTTTTTTTTTTTTTTTTTTGTCGCTTAGTGTATATTTATTATTTTGTTGGCAAAATATAAATAAATATATATTTTGAAAGTGAGTGAAATCTATTTCTTTCATGTCCTTTACTGAACAATTGTTATCGAATTCCGTTGATATTAAGTTAATATAAATAAATCTTAGTATTTTTTCATTTTGCGTCAAAAGCAACGACACAAATTGCACAGTAAAGATGAAACGAGGGCAATTCCGTTGCTTATAAATCGATTTGGTGAAGTAGGAACGAATTTTATTATGGGATTGATTTATATGCATGAAGTTCTGTTAAGTATTTTCACAAATACTAATACTATATTATTTAGAAATATCATTTTTTTTTTTTTTTTTTTGGAAAATTTATATAAATTCTGCTTCTCCTTTAATTATTACTAAGAATCTTTTGCTCATATTTAGGGTAAAATTAGTAAAAGCTTATGATTTTAATTTTACAGTGCGGAGTAGTCCTAAATTTTGTTTGTTGAAATTTCATTTAATTTACCCCACCCCCCACCCCCACCCCCGCCCCTCCCATCCAACCAAAGCATAATTGGTTAAAACAGGGGTTTTAAATCGGTTAAGAGCAATGTGAAATGAAAAGGGCGCTGTGTTCTGAACTTTATTCTGTGAAAAGATTTAGGTCCCAAATTATTTTTATTACTATCTATTAAAAACTATATATATATATATATATATATATATATATATATATATATACACCAGCTGAAAAGTTTAGCAAAATTTACAAACGATTAGGATTTTTCAATTTAAAGAGTTATTTCTAGATAAAATGCTTTTAAACACTAGATTTGTAAAAAACAGGGTCTTTTTCATGTTTTTCAGTGAAGATTAGGTTACGAGAATAATTAGAGCGCCGGCAACAATTGGAAAATCTGTCTATAAGTTTCGAATGTTATATGAAACCTGCTAAATAACATAGCATGCTAAATAACATAGATATGAGCATTTATTTAAAAAAAAAAAAAAAAAAAATTCAGCTTTTTTTTTATATATATATATATAATATACAGAATTTTAAACGAACATTATTTTTACTTTTCGATAAATTGAAAAAAAAAAAAAAAAAAAAAAAAAAAAAAAAAAAAAAAACACTTTTGAAACAATATACTGCAATGAGAATACAAATATCTTAACTATTTTATGAAATATGAACATTTTTATGAAAAACTTTTTCACTTTTGCAGGCTTGTAACTCTAACATGTTTTTGTTTATTTACTAAAATTTGTGAGATCATAAGAAATTCTTCACAAAAAAGAACATTTGTAAAGCGGTTGAAATAATTGAATCTTCATATTAATTACGCAGCATGTGAAAAACCTCTTATGAAATTTCAACTCTGGAAAATTGCTAAAATCTAGCTCGCTCTTTTGAGGATAATTTGCATAATTTTTACTCTTTTCAAATGAACATTTTACAAAAGTTGTTCAATATATCTAGATTTCAGCCTATTTAATAAAAGTTTGTCTACCTTACGATTACGCGTAGTGAAATTTTTTTTCCTAACAATGCTCAGATTTCATGAGATATTTAAGATATTTGTATACCAATTGTAGTATATTATTTGAAAATGTTTTTTTTTTTCCTTTTTCTTTAATTTATCTGAAAATGCGAATAATTTTCGTTTAAAACTTTGTATATTATAAATAAAAAACATTTTTTTTCTTCGTTATTTAACATGCTATCGTCACACAAATCCATTCACAAGGTGTACTGGGTCGATATTATGATATCATAAAGTTATAGATAATTTCATTTATTAACGATACAAGTTGATCACAGACATTATTGATTTTGCTTAATTTGTTGTCGCCCCCCTAATTATTATCGTAACATAATCTTCACTGAAAATTACGAGAAAGGCTCCGTTCTTTACATATCCAGAGTTTAAACTTATTTCATCTGGAGATAAAATGATCTCGTTTAAAATTATCTCATTCTTGTCTTTAAATTGAAAATTAAACTTATCGTTTTTAAATCTTGCTAAACTTTTGAGCAGTAGTATATATATTTATAACTGATAATTTTAATTTTTTTTTTTTTTTTTTTTTTTTTTTTTTTTTTTGTACAGTGTAATTATTGAATGAAATGGTCGCAATAGAATTAAATACAGTCGACTCACGTTATAACGACCCAACGCGAAATAGCGACCTTTTCAAAATTCCTGATTGACTTCCAATTAAGATAATGTTATTTCATATTTGATATAACGACCAGGAAAAGACAACATTCTTCATATAACGACCCAGTAAACGACTGTACTTCCTTCAATTTATAGTTTAAGATATGATCTTTACTTAAATAAAAAAAAATAATAATAATAAAGAGAAAAGAAAAAGAGAAAAAGTCAGAGAGAGATAGAATGCGAAACATTTTGCTTCATCAAGAAAATGAGATGCAGTTTGATGTTAGGCTTTTCATTGCAATCCGACCAACATAGGCTTATTGGTAAGAAAGTTTTATAAAAAAAAAAAAAAAAAAAAAAAAAAAAAAACATCAGAAATCACTTTGAACAAATCAAAGAAAACACCATTCGTTTTAAATATTCTTCTTTCCAATTTCAAAATTACCTTAAAACTCGATTATTGCTTTCTTCATAAAATATTAAACATGTAATTAGTTGTTCATAAATAGATAGGAGAATTTGATTTTGTACTGTATGTACACAATTCATACCCCATTTTTCTTTTTTATTATGTAAATTTTATCAAAATAAAATTATTCTTTCATTTAAAATTTTTATGGTACAACCAATACTTTATGATACACATATGCTGTATAATTAATTCAAATGGTCATTGGAATTATTCTTTCCATTTTCGTCAAATTTGAGAAAGACATTTGTTAATAATTTTAATTGATTTTCATTTTAAAATTTTATTTCACTTATAAATTTTAATACAATTCATATTTTACATGCAGTATGTCATTTGCAACCAATATCAAACCAAATTTAATGAAAAGCATCATTTGAAAAATTATTTTCGATTTATTTGATATAGCGACCATTTGATATAACGACCCAAACTTAGTTGTCCCGATGGAGTCGTTGTAACGCGAGTCGACTTTATATACATATATGCATATAACAAGTTCTTACTATGTACTTAGTTAATTTGTTTCATATGAATGAAAATAATATTAAAATTACTTAGAGTGATTCAGTAATTTGTATTTGAATTACAATAATGGTATTTTAACAAAATTCTATAAGACTGTTCAGAAAATAGAATGTTGTAAACTACCAATGTTGGTAAATATAAATTTATCACACATAGTTTAGCATAAAAAATTGAAATAAATATTTGATGCACTAAATTTTATATTCGATGCTATATAAATTACATACTTACTGTTACTTTCTAGAGATATGCGGTTTAAAAAATTAATGACATTAATTGTAACAATAAAAAAACTTATAGAACATGGACATGCATTAATTTTTTCGGATGCTATTGTTTAATTATTAGAGCCTGATTACCCAAAAGGCTCATAAAGCAAAAGCTTCCCTTCTTAAATTTAAGAGGGAACCCAAAATGACTGAAAAATGATGCCTCAAATTCCCAGTAATAGTTTTTCCTTTTGTCACTTAAAGGAAAATATACTGGGAAAAATTTACCTAAAAAAAAGAGAAAATACACACTCTTTGGAAAGGTTCACTCCCCAGATGACCAGCAACAATTTAGATAAACCGGTGATATGCAATAAAAAATAATACTCACTGATGTGGAATGAAGGTGATGAACAGACACTTTGAAAATTATGAAATAGTAATAAAATATAATAAAATATCTTTGAGCATATCACATAATTTTAAAAAACTTTAATAAACTTTATTTCCAACGTTTCGATTAAAATTCATCTTTAACCATCTTCAGAGAAGAATGATGTTTAAAAACCATAAATATAGACAATTTAAGTCATTCTATGAAAGCACAAATACAATTTCAAGGAAATTAATAGATGATTACATAAATTATAAAAATATACTATATACATAAAAAAAAAATGAGCTAAAATCACTTAAATAAACTTGAAGCATGACCAGTACAAGAAAAAGAAAACACTTAAAGAAAACGGAGCCAAAAGTATCATACAGCGGGGTTGCCAGAACGAAAAGAACAGCAGGGTAACCATAAATTATTTCAAGCCTAAGAAATGAAGCCAAATTGAGGGCGGATTTATGGATAATGAATCGTAACTAATTTCGGATTTTCTTTTAATAATTTCAAATGATTCATAAAGAAGAGCTTGGTTTCTATTGTCAGTATTGTAAATTATCCTGGCATTTTCAAAATCGGGTTCGATGGGATTAATATTATAAGTACGTGAAAAAGCTGTGTTGGGTCTGTTATATTTTAAATCTGCAATATGTTCCCTCATTCTATCATAAAAAGGTCTATTGGTCATTTCTATATAATAGTTAGTTTTATTATCAATTTTATATGGGATTTCATAAACACCAGATTTTAACACTTTGAAATCATTAAACAGAAAAACATTAAATTTCATTTTTTTTTAAATCATTTAGTTCAACTCTTCATCTGGTCTAAATAATAATAAATAATAATAATACATAAAAATAAAAGCTTCAGTGCAATCTGAGAAATTGCACTGAAGTTTACCCCTTTTTGCCTGATGAAAATGTTTGCCAAATAATTTCAACCCGAAGTGATTTCTGACGAATAGTTTGTGCCTTTCATAATTTTAATCTGCAGGTAAAACTAGCTTGCAGTATTATTAATAATATATAGGAGGAATAGGAACTTAAATTCTGAGTGATGTTATGTTGCTAAATAATTTCTGTAAATAAAATTCAGAACGTAAATTACTTTCTTAATCTATGTATGTAGAATTTTGAAGTATATTTAGAGTTTCCCCTTGGTTCAGTGGTTAATCGGGGCTCTGTTAACTATATTATAAAGGAAATAGAAGCTTTGCAAACATAAATAACCTATAAACATATTAAAGTGTGAATATTTTCACAGATAAATATATTATAATTCATAAAGTTGTACTATATTGCTATACCCACTTTAAATTTTCAATTTATGGAGCACTAATTTTTTTAAAACATTTTTTGTGAACACAAATCACGTTATTTTTATTATTACTATTATTATTACTTTTACTGAAAACTTTTGTGTACAGGTAATTGTAATTTGACGGATAATTTCCTCATAATTGTTTATCGAAAAGTTATAAATAGCCATTCTTTTATAGTGCAAATATATCTGGTAGTGATATAACTATTTTTATAAATTTCTTTTATTTTTTATCTAACTAAAAATTATTTTTAATGTCGCCTGTGATTATTATGCATTTTTGAATCACGTATTTAGGCAGTAATGGAAAAAATAATTGAAATTTACCGTCTCTATCAAATAATACTGCAACTTAACAGTTTTCTTTAAAATTTTGTATCCGTTTTACTTTAAATGTTTCGTCATGGAGAAATCTATGTAATGTCTGCGTAACAGTTTTACAGGAAATAATGTTTTTCTATGTAAAATGTTTATAAAAAATATACTTTTAAAATATTTAGCAAATTTCGTTTAGCAAATATATGAGGTTATTATATATATATATAGTGAAGAATTTTAGAGCGCTATGATATTTAGCAATTAATAGGTACATGATAAATACCAACAACATTCAAATAAAAGTAATTTTAATTCAATTTAAATGTTAGCACTCATTTCTACAATGATTTGAATTTATAATTTATTGATTAATAGATAAATTTATTTTAAATTACTTACGCGCTAATGTTTGGAAATAGGACCATAACATTAAAATCACTACACGGTGTGATTTTTATCATGCGATATTCAGGAAAGTTATCTAACGGAAATCAAGAAAAAATACAACAGGAAGTGACAATTGGAATTGGAAATGCTCAAAAATAAAGAATTTCACCGTCAGGTAACACATCCTTCTTAGACCAGAGAGATCACAATATTTCGAAAAACTGTATGGCTATTCCAAGCAAAAAATACAGAGTCAAAACGCAAATTTATCTTGTGACAAAAAACAAATTTAAAAAGAAATCTATTATATTTAAAATAAATCATTAACACAACAAAACAATCGCATTCTTAAAAAGAAAAAAGAAAAAAAAAAGACAATTTGAAACGATTTGAAACGTGGATTATCTTCTTTTTTTTTTTTTTTTTTTTTTTTTTTTTTTTGAAAAAGAGACTACAAGAATGATACCTTTTTTCTCGTAAGCATTCAAATACTTTCTCCAGCATTGTGTAATCCGTGTTAAGTATTCGATTTGAAACTTTTTCTTTCAACAAGAGAGCATTGAAAAAGTTTTTTTCTGATATAGAAATATTTTATCTTTCGTAACTTATTTATCTTTCCATTTTTTTTCAAACTTATTTTATAGGACTTAAAAATGTTTTATTTTTTACTTTTTGTTTTATTAAGTCATTTTTGTTAATACAATTTTTAAGTGGGATTTTCTAAAAGAAAAACATCATTAAATCTGCTGTACAGTCGGTAGCAAAATTATTGAAGCGTTAGCAATAATTCCTACTTAAAATTTGCGCACCTAATATTGTTTGTTAAGTAAATATTTGTCGAGTCATGACGTTAGTCTTATGGTCTCTATGAAAAAGTAAGTTGATGATAAAAATTAGTGATCAAGATAATATATATATATATATATATATATATACATATATGTGAAAATTGTGGATGTGTTCTTCAATAATTGTACTGCCGACTGAATATTTTCAAAAATTTGTGTTTCGTAACTGATATATATCAGTTTATTTTACCTTTTATTTAAAATTGAATACTCTATATTTCCATTTGTCAAACACTGACTACCTTCTTATTTATTAGTATATTGTTTTATAAGTTTTATCTCTCAAGACACCTATTGGATTCAGATTTATTTACAGTTTCATAATCATCCACCTATTATACAAAAAAAGATAATTAAACATATTATCACATTGTGACATATAGTTATAGCTGCAATTAGTGTAAAGTGAACATGTTGAGCTAATTTAATTATGTTTATTTACACGAGTATATGCCATATCCCAATTATAGTAAAACATTTTTCTGTGATTAGAAAGAAAGAATTTTAGTACGAAAATTTATTTAACTCTGTATGAACCGGATTCTGATTTTAATTACATGAACACATAGCTTTAATATAGTTATTTGTCGCTTTTATTCTAGACAATAAAAGATGATTAGTTGTTTTGTTGGCTTTTTTTTATGGCATAATACATTATTCAAAATGTAAAAATATTTGCAAAAATGTTGATTAAAAAAAGAACATGGCCGTTTGAAGAAAGCATCCCATTAATAGTTTTCAGACGTCTTCGGTCACCTATAATGTAGAAAAAAAGAATAAAAAGAATATTATTATGAGATAAGGATGTAATTACTATAAAAATAAAGATTTATTTATATGTGTAAAGTATATGTTAAGTACATGTGTAAAATTCAGATCCATATTACAGTAAAATGATACATGTATCAATCAAAACTTTCTATCGGAAAATAAATAGTTACTGTAGTCGAAAGTATGAATGTCTGTAAAAGGGAGATTTCAATTTTAATTACATGAACGTATGCTCACATATGCACTACAAAACACATCGATCACGTACACTGAAAAATACGCAAGCAGTTCTCATTCTGTATTATTATTATTATTATTATTAGTCGTAGTAGTATCAGTATTATTTTAATATTGTCATCTATCGGTATTTATTTCTAAGCCAAAAACAGTTGGAAAATTTATTGTTGGCTTTTTTTATTGTATGAAATATAATTCACAATATTAATATATTTCGAAAAACAAGATAGCTAAAAGATAAAATATAAAATACATGACACTCTACATGAAATAAACAAAACAGTTAAAACAACGCATAAAATACATAAAATACTTAGTTCTAAATAAAATGAAAGTTTATATATCATACAAAGTATGTGCATGTTGTTATATTTTTATTTATTCCAATACATCTAAATACAATGTTTCCTACGCATAAAATATTCTTGAGCGTAAAGTCTTTATTTCAATATATACACAGAAGAAAAATTCCAGAAAATCATCCACATTTGAAATAATAATAATAATAATAATAAAATAAATAAACATTCTACTTCATTCATTATTCGTTCACCATCATACGATAGGTATGGGAAACTTAGATAATCGTGGAAATTTTCGACCTCGGTATTTTGCCTTTTTTACACGTTTTCAGGCGTGAGGAATCCGAAAATGACAAAATTTGTATGGTGTCAGTCTGTAGGGTGTCTGTTTGTTTGTTAGTCCGTTAGTGTGTTAGTCTGTTAGTTTATTAATATGTGTACAGGATATCTCAAGAACAAATTGCCGGAAAAAAGTCAGATCAGTTTTAAAATATTACTTTCGACCTGGCAAGAACCCTACAAATTTTCAGCATTCGAATTAAAATATTCGTAAGTTCGAAATTTCAAAACTTCGTAGAAATTTAGGTTTTTCTTAATGTTGGAGAATAGGGCAAAATTTCCCTTAAACGTGCATTAAATGGGAACTTTTACTGTAAAAATGTCAAACCAGTTTTAAAATATCCGTTTTGATGCTGGAATGAGCACCATTAACTATAAACATGCTACTTTGAAAATTTCACACCGACACAAATTAAGATGCCACTTTGCATTTATTTATAGCATATTAATGTTTAAACTTTAATACTTAGATTATCCACAAATATTTTTAAATAAATCATATCATTAGAGAAAGAAATACTTTCAAATTAATAATGACATCAATTTTACCGTGCAAGTATAAATTTCACAAAGCTTTAAATTAGTTTTTTTTTTTTTTTTTTTTTTCATTATTATTATTATTATTATTATTATTATATTATTTAAGCATAAATATGTTTCTTTTCATTTCAAAAAATAAATAAATAAATATAAAATGCACCTGCAAGTGGCATCAGCCTGAGTTTTATTTATTTATTTATTTATTTATTGTCTAAAAAATTATTTTGTCAAAATTAAGTATAGCCAATATCACTCCAGATTAGTGTAGCATTTGATATATAATCGGTTCAGTAATTCCAGCGATTACCCTATACATACAAACCAAATACAAAATACATCAAAAACCACATACAATCTTCCTCTTTATATTGCATTATACATTGTAATTATATACAGACTGTAGCAACTTTAAGTAACTTCACTAAATTGAATGCACGTGTTTTAAATTGAGGGTAATTTAAATGTAATGTTCCTTAGATTTCTCTGAATATAACCTGTCATTGTCTGCACATTTCCAATTCCTCATACTCCTTATGATATCATTAGAATTTATAAAACAAATTCAATCAGAGAAAATTTACTGTGTTATCTATACTGTTATTATTTTTTATTTATTTTTAATATTAAATGATATTCAAAGTGGCATGGTTTCTTTAATCAGCAAAAAGAATCAAAACTTATGATAAAGACAGGAAATAGCCCCCAATGATTTTTTTTTTTTTTTTTTTTTTTTTTTTTTTAATGTCAAAAGCACATATTCTGTAATGATTGTTTTTTTTTTTTTTTCTTTTCTTTTCTCTCTACCTTACTGATTAAAAATATAATTATCTAAAACCTTTAGTGAAAATTTCTTTTTAAAAAGCATTTTGGTAAACAATATTGAATTCAAAAAATTTCAAATAAGTCACATCCTTGCAATTTACTTCTTCTATACATTTTTTTTTCCTTCTATACATTTTTTTTTTTTTTTTTTTATGCGTGACGCAAAACTGTTTTCCGAACATTATTTTTAACAAAAGTAAAATACGTATATATATATATATATATATAAGTAGGTTGCATTTTATACATCAAAGGATTTTCATTTTTTACTGTTGATAACTGAATATATATATATATATATATATATAGAGAGAGAGAGAGAGAGAGAGAGAATGACAAAAATAGGTAAATATACTTAGATGCAATGTTATTTTTTTTATTTATTTCATCTTATAATCATCTATGAAACTTGCTTTATTTTTAATTTGAGTGACAAAAAATCTTTTTCATATTGAAACTATATTATGTGTAATGTACGTATATATATATATACATTATCAGCTAAAAGAGTATAAATTATCAGGTAATATTTTCAAACTGGAAAGAAAAAATGTTCAATGAAAATAGTTCCAAGCAGCATTTTTCAATTGTACTCTTTCATTAAAAGTAACAAATAAGATGTTTTACAAAAGTGCTTATTCTATTTTTAAAAAGCGAATTTTTGATAAAAGTATTTTCTAAAAGGAAATTTATGTAATAACAAAGTAGGATTCAACATTTTTTTTTTTTTTTTTTTTTTTTGTCAGAGAATTAAACATGCAACGTTTTAATAAAAAGCTTGTGTTAAAAGAATTGCTGCAAATTATATCTTTAAATTATTTTTTTAAATATTAGTCAAAAGTTAGAGACGTTTGTTTGTGCTTCTTGCAGTAGTTTTATGATTTTTTTTTTTTTTTTTTTTTTAACACACATTTAAATATGGTGTACTTTGTTTAATATTTCTAGTATAAACTAATTTAATTTTTTAAAGCTGAATGATCATAACAGTAATATGCGCAATATACAAATTATTAAACAAAAAATACCACATTGTTACATATCCAGGTATAATCCTATTGCATAACCCTATTTTTCCTTGTAAAAGAAGATCCTTGTAATCCTTGTAAAAGAATATTTTAAAGAACATGATTGCACATTCCTGCAGAAAATACAAATTCTCTCTCGAAATCTGATCTTAGAATGATATCAACTTTTACGCAACGGATTAAACGGAGTCTTGCCTCTAATACGCGTGCTCATCTTGTGATGATACCCGATTTTATAACGCTGATTGTGGCCTAAATGTAGCATATCAAATCCACATCTCTATAATTGCTCTAAAATTGGCAAAACGGATTTCATGAGAGATGTTAGACTTGTTTCAATACATTCATGCCTGATGTTCTATAAATAATGAAATTATTTAGAATAATATTAAATACAATGTTGCAAAAATCGACTGATAAAAGATGAATAATGAAATTAATGCAAAAATTTGTAATATTTTTTTTTCGTTTTTCTTAAACCTGAGACATTGTAACATAGTTGATAATTAATACCTATATTACAGTGGCGTATCAGGAATGACGGTTTGGGTATGCTACACTCGAGTAGTTAGAAATAGAACATTAAAAAAGATATTTAATCATGTTATTGGTTAATTAGCAATTTTTGAGAAACAACGTAGGTATGACGACATTTCAACAGTCTATCAGAAGAATGCACTGTTTTTAACCACCCGTATTTTAGGTATTCATCCTCATCACCAAATGACAAACTTTCTTAAAATCGCTTAAAATGTCAGGTTTTTACTTTGATGTCTGATTTTACTTTATACACTGTTTATAATATTTTACTTTTGATTTTATTATGTACACTGTTACCTTTTTAAATCTGTTTTTATTATATATATATAGTTTCTAATTTTTTGTCTGTTTATTATTATATACATTGTTTATAACATTTTATGTATGTTTTATTTTTATATACGCTGTTTCTTTACTTTTTGACATTTTATTGTTCTTGTTTTGTGTTTTTATTTATTATACCCCATCCAGACTTTGTATGGCGCAGAATATCCTATTCTGGATCCTTTGCCCCCCCCCCCCCCCCAAAAAAAAAAAAATAATAATAATAATAAAAATAAAACAGTCTAACCACCCGTATGGAGCATACCTAAAACGTTATTCACGATACGCTACTGCTATATCATAAATGTGATGATACATTTTCGCTGAACTTGATACCAATATTATGAACGAAATGTTTTTCTTTTTAAACCAACAATTTTATAGACAAAGAAAGTTTTTAAACAAGTATCAGGTATGAGTTCTGTGATGAGGTTTCTTCCCTGTAATAATTACTCTATAATATCATAAACAAAAATATATAATTTTATAGTAACTATTATTGTTTTAATATTAGTAAATGTATTTATATTTGAATATTATGTATCTAATTAAGGGAATGTTCAAACTTTCCTTAAAATAAAGATTTTTAGGAAAACATTATTAGAGGTAGTTTTCAAAACGTTCAAGGTATATAACTCGCTGTATAAAATTTACAATCACAGCAAAATGTATTAGGGAATTAGTTATGTTTATTAATGTTAAAGATATCCAGTGCGACTTGCTAAATGGTGGATTCGTACAAACTCTCATTTTTCCTCTGACTCCGTCACCAACCACGCGCTACAATATATATATATATATATATTATAGGTTTAATTTATAGAACAAATTACTATGTAAATTTAGTGGCAACATAATCGTGGAATTATTTGACCTTAGAACCCTGAAACTTTAAACATTAAAATGAAAATTTAGTATAAAATTCCGAAAATATTATGCCATAAAAAGAAATATTTTATTGAATAAAAGTTACAGTATAACCTCATTTATAAGTTCTAAATTTATTATTATATTCTGTTTTCGGAAAGAAAATTACAACTGGATTAAAAAAGAAAGAAAGAAAGAAAGAAAGAAACCTTTAGTTTCCTTGAAAATGATTTTTTTTTTTTTTTTTTTTTTTTTTTTTAGTTTTGCTGTCCTGTATATTCAAACATATCACATATTATTTTTTCTATTTTATATATTGACATTTAAAAATAAATCGAAGAAGTATTTTTCGACATATTTTTGTCTTGAGATAAAACTCAAACAATCTTCAATATATGTCTGCTGATATCAACTACTATTCTACAAAAAAAAAAAAAAAAAAACTATATTTTTTATTAACAGTTTTTTTATTCCATTCTCTTGAAAGATATTGTGGAATCTTTCCTATTACAGCTAAGTATGGATTTTCTTTAACGGAATTGAGAAAATAAATTAGAGATCGTGAATTTAATTTTAAATGGTGTTTTGGTGAGTTACTTTTATTTCTACATGAATTTAAATTTCATTTTTGATATACATTTGTTTTAATGTATAATGCTGAGTATATAGTTTTTCTTGCATTTTACGAACAAAGCATTAAAAGTGAAACATAAGACAAACGTTTATAACATAAACTGATTTTTATTTATTTATTTTTAAAATGACATTTTATTTAATAATTTGTAGTATTTTGTTAATATTTAAAATAATAATCATTTAAAAATAGTCAAAAGTATTTTTCGTTGTGTCCCTGTAAAATCATATAAATGCTAGATTCACCAAAATGCTTAAAGTTAGTGCAACGCAGATTTAAAAATATTCATTTAAATTTTCAGCTCAATTGAATAAGGCCTTTAGATGCTATCACAATTTTAAAAAATTTGTCCCATAGGCCATAATGATAAAGAGTTTTTCTTTGTGTCCCTGAAAAAAACGATAAGTGCTAGATTCTACAAAAACTATACAGTTCGTGAAACTGGGACCTATAACATGTGTAAAAATTTTTTGCTCAATTGAATAAGGTGTTTAGATGCTATCGCATTTTTAATATTTTGGTCCCATAGACCATAATGATAAAGAATTTTCCTGGTGTCCCTGTAAAAAAAACTATAAGTGCTAGATTCACCAAACTCTATGGGGTTCGTACTATGGGGACTTATAATATACGTACCAACTTTCAGCCTATTCGAACAAAGCGTTTAGACGCCAGCGTGTTCACTTACAGACATACACACATACATACACACATATACACACACATACATACATAATCGCAAAAATAGTGAAAACGGACTCAGAAGACCTCGCAACGTTTAGAAACATCGAAATCTCAAATTCGGATTTTTGACATGATTACAATACTTTCCTCACTGTAGTGTTCGGAAAGTAAAAAATGAATAACTTAAATTGAATAAGCTATTTTCCAGTACACCCTTTTAATATCTTAATCAATCAGTAGCAAAACAAATTAACAAGCTTGTATTGCTATAACGGATTGCTTATATGTATATATATATATATATATAAATGTTAGTTGAAATACTTGTAATGTTGTACTCGCCGGTTTACATCTATATATATATCATTGTACATATCCAGAACATTGTTGAACATTCATATCTTTCGTAGACGTACATAAATGGAGTCTGTGTATATGTGTGTATATGGTTTAAGAACACAATTTACCATTTATAAGTAGATAGTTATGAAAATAATATTTTTATCATTAATTTAAAATTATTGAAATTAAGTTAAATATATAGTATAAGGTAAATAAAAAGAAAATTGTATGCATTCTATATAAAAAAATTTAAAGCATATATAAGTACATAAAACTAAAAGAACGTTTCGACAAATGAGAACATGAAACGGTTAATGTATCCAAATTTTTTCACCACCTTAAGTAAACGTTTAAATTGTTAGCATTTTGATGAAAAATAATCTGGTGTGTCACTCACACGCGTTTCCCTTACCTTGAAATGTAATATTATAAACACAGGTTGCGTATTAAAAGGTAAGATAACGAGTACTGTTATGTAAACCTGTATTAAACAATTCATATTAGGCTTCTGAAGAGTTTTATATGATAATTAGTTCTGTGAGAGGGGGGCTACCGCCCCCTCAACCCCCCGTTTCATTATTGCACCTATATTTATGTAGAATTTAATTCGGTTATTAAAAAATAATTCTGCTTTTAAAAAATTATTTATGAAAATTATTATTTAAAAAATATATATATTTTATGATAATGCAGACGATTTCCATATTAGAGAAGTAGTATAACACCAAATATCCAAAAAATGTCCATTTTATTCTGAATATTAAAAAAAAAAAAAAAAAAAAAATGCGATTTTTTTTCCTAAGTTTTTTTTTTTTTTAGTTAAAAGTAAAACAAAATCGATAACTTTGCTTTAAATTATCGCAGATCGATGGTTCAACCATTCGTTTAAAAGGTGTTGGCGAGCTCTTTTGAAAGATACCCATCATGAAAATTTACTCCCCTCGAGGGGGGACTTCCCCCCAGGGGGGAGGCGAGGCTCCTACATACACAATTTTTTTCCCAGTTAACTATCTCTATTACAAAAAATATATATTCGTTTCATTTCGTTTAGTGCAGTCTATAGACGTTAAACTCTACTTTCCTGCAATTTCCCCCATAGACGTAATGTATTAGAATTCTCTTGATTGTCCCTGTACACGAACCATTTGCTTGATCTTAACGAAAATCTTACTGTAGCATCCCTATATGATACACATTTAGAATACAAAGTTTGAACTTTCTGCCAGAATTTGTTTTTGAGATATGCTGATAACAGACAGACACACAGACACACACACACAGAGACACGACAAAATCTCGCGTTCGAAAATTTGACCCAAAAACAATACTTTCTCTACCTTATGGGTAAGAGAAAGTAAAAAATATATTGTTTTGATATAATTTGAGAATTTTTATGAAAACTTTAAAATTTAAAACATTTTCTATTTTAATTCGGGGAAAATTCAACGTTCAATAAAAATGTAAATATTATGTATGTATAAATCGTATATATGTATATATAAACCGTAATTTTCATATGTTTATAAATTAAGATAAACTATATTTTTTATGAAAATTCTAAAATTATCTAATAACAATAATGTAAAATATAATGTTCATGTGAAACAATATATTATTTACAAGAAGGGTATATGGAATTTAGGGCATGCAACCTCATATGGTGAGGTATTAATAGCCTTTAAAATGAAAATTTTGCATCTAATATGGCCAACTAATGATGACATCCAGTGTGTTAAAATGATGTTTATATTGTATAGTTCTGTAACGTTAAATGGTAATTTATCCATTTCAGATTAAATATTGTATTGATCAAGATAATATTTCTTAAAAAAAAAAAAAAAAAAAAAAAAAGTGTTTTTTTTTTTTTTTTTTTTTTTTTTACATTTTTATTAATTGATAATTTAACTTATTTAGTTACAATTTTTTAGTACAAAGATCAGTATTACAAATTATAAACTTATAATATTTCGTTCAATACAATTAAAAATCGTAATACAATTATATAAATATAATGCATCCGAAAAATATGTTCCATTTCCCAATTAAACGAAAACAAGTAAATATTCATATATATATATATTTATTATATATATATATATATATAACTAGTGAAAAAAAAAAGTTAGCCTTTTTTTCTACTTATGTTCCAACATATTGTAAGCACTTGTATTAGCGCGCAATAGAAGATTTTTTTTATTTTATCATCAGAAAATATGCTGTTTGTTACGTCAACCAATTTAAAAAAAAATGTCATTTGACGCCGTCGTAATTGTTAAACATTTTATCAACAAGCGTTGATTTCTTATTCATAAAAAAGATGGAAGCTACTATGTGTAAATCATTTCAGTTTTAATCAAAAAAAGACACTCACATAAATCGTCCCACATGAACATTATCAGGTACTTTATTGGACTGAGTCTCAAATGTTTTTCCTGGTTATTGAATCATTTACAATAATTTAACTGTGCTAATAAGTATGGAATGGTTTGATGTTTTTATTATTTTTTACTTTGGTAAAACGTTCCACAGATATTATACCAGAAGCTGGTGGGTGGGAGGGGGATTATCAAATATTACCAACATTTTGAACACATACCTGGGAACATACAAAAAGCGCAAATAATTTTAAAATGAGTTACCTACATCTCAAAACGTTTGGGTAAATATCGAATATGTTCAAAACTGAGGTCTATGTAATGTTGTGGCTAGAAATATAAGCAGAGCCTATTTTCCAATGGCAGTTCGTCTATTTGAAAAATTGGTTATTTAATTTCATTATAATTTCTAAATTTTACACAATTTTTCGCAATTGTCCACATATGTATAATAATATAAAAGTCTGTGTTTACATTGACACATTTTATTAACACTAAATTATTCCTCTACTAAACTGAAACTAAAAGACGCATAGAACTTCTTTTTCTCCTTTTTCTTCTTTTTTTTTTTTCCTTTCTTCCTTTTTCTTTTGATCAATAGAATTTTACAAGTGGTATAAGTACGCAGTATATTGACAAAATATGTACATTCAAATGGTTACATCTACATAGAAATTTTTTATTTTTTTTTTATGTACTTTGTATAATGACATTATATATTAGTATTCGTGCTGGAGCATTGTTGAATATACCCTCTAAAGAAATAATTATAAATACAAAATACGGTAATATAAGCATAAATTTGTCACTTAGCGATTTCATATTAAAAACCTCTTTTCCTGAAAAGGTGAATAATTTAAAACAGGAGAATACAATCAATCGCTGCAGCTACCGAAAAGTTTAAAACATTAGTTACTAATTATATAATATACTTATCCTAGATAGTACATATTAGAGTATTAATATAATTATGTTAGAAATCAAGTTCGACGTAATTCGACGTAAATTGCTCACGTAAAATGATATTTTAAAACATTAAAATATGTACTTAAACTTCATTTTCAACATTTACTAAGATATTTTAACTTCACTTATCTTATATTTTTGTAATATTTTTCTAAGTTTTTAGTTGCAGTTTCATAACATTTCATTGCTGTGAAAAATATAATTTATGTGTCTAATAGTAGTACACATAAATAAATAAATAAATAAATAAATAAAATAAATTATTTATTTTATTTTATATTATTAAACACTTGTCATAACAATTTTACTTTGACATAACAATTTCAATTCATGACAGGTAAAATACATTTAGAACATTTATCTATATACTAAAATTCTTACTCTTTGTATATATTTTAGCATGATCATTAAACGCAAGCAGCTTTTCGAAAGTTAGAAAGTGTAGCATTTTCGGAATAGCACCAGCTGTGTCTCTTTGATTTATTTGTCTTTCTTTTGGATATTCTAGTAAAACTATTTACAAGGATTTTATTTGAATAAAAGGATTGATCCGTTTGAAAGTGACTCAAATCTATTTCTAGTATACATTTATATCTGGTGGTGAAATAATATATAGTTGTAAACAGTATCACATACACACACACACACACACACACATATATATATATATATATATATATTATATGATTATTTTTTTTTAAGAAATGGAATGTGAATGTTTTATTTAGTCATTAAGAAATTATTACTCGCAGAAGAAAAGTGCTGCATTACCTTTATACTGCATTACCTTAAAAAAAAGGGGGGGGGGGGATTAAAAAATAGTAATAGTTAAAAATATTAAAAATGTACAATTATTTTTTACTTGTTTTATCTTATATTAAATATAATATTTTTTAAAGGTGTTATAGAAAAGAAAAAAAAATGATAATTATTTAATAACATTTTAAACTTCGGCTCTTCTTTCTTGTTCATAAGGAAATATTTAAAAAAGTATTCAAACTGTCTATAAAAATATATGAAAAAAGAATTCAAACACACTATTTGTATTAAAGTTTTAATAAGTGCAAAGATTTTTTCTACTTTTGAATAAATGCATCTGTTATATGTATTGTTTACTAGCTGCGTTCAGCACGACCCTTGAAAGATTCAAACGTAGCAAATTCCCGACAATGACGAGTAACGTGCTCTCAAGACGTTTCGGACACTTACAACATCCAGTTCGATTGCCTTCCAAATGTCCCTGGAAAAATATGACCGTAGCAAACTACCGTTCGGTGGTGCATGGGGCGCCTTATTCTATTTCAGACAACTAGCACAGCGTGTTTGTTCACCGGGCAAACTACCTTAAAATAATTTCCTTATTCGAGACTTTTGAAATATCAGCCCATAGTAAACTTTTTCTTGAAAGCAGCTACATCGCCTTACACTTGTTTTGGGCATCTACAACAGCTTGTTTTCTCAACTTGAAATCGGCCGTCTAAAACTCTGACCGTATCAAAGTTCCGTAATTTTATAGCTTCAATTGTTTGTGATAGTGTGTTCCATACAATAAAAACTTAATAATAAGGTTACGTATCTAAAAGAACTATTTAAAAAAATGCACTGTCTTCTTATCAGTTTCTCATCTTTCGCTCTAATATTTTTACCGCATCAATAGTGTTCGCAAACAATTTTTCACACCCATAAAATACGTAATACGGTGTTTCATAACTCAAAGTTCTAGTATTTATTCATTTTAAATATCTGCCCCCATTTCTCCCTACCTAATATTTTTACCGTTTGGAAAGTACATAGAAATGATACTTTACCCTCAAATTTTCGTAAAATGATTTTTTTTTTTTTTTTTAACTTATAGCTCTAGCTTAAAAAATAAAATAAAATAAAATAGATAAATAATTATTTGCTCTCCTTTTTCTTTTTCCATCTAATATTTTTACCGCTTCAAAATATTGCGAAAACAGTTTTTTATTATGAAAAAGTAAAATAAAACAAATGAGTAAATAACAATTAAATATTTCAAATTAAAACAAATAAATAATTCAAATCCCCAGATCAAATAATTGTATTTTACCACGAAAGAAGGTAATTAAAAAATATTAAAAAATATTTATTTGTGTCAAATTCTTTCTTTCTATGTGATATTTTTCAATTTTTTGGATTGGAGTCGACCATTAGTAATGTCCGATTACCAATTTCTGTGAAAATCAGTTCAAATTTGTAGATATTAAAAAAAAATAGTTTTTATCGCTCAATTTAGGGGAAAAAAATCCATTTTTCTGTCATGAACATTAATATAATAATTATATTTTATTTATTTATTTATTTATTTATAGATTTTTAGACTGTGGCCACTTGACTAATAATAAAGACTGATTTACAAATTTATTAAAATTAAAGAAATTAAAAATCTATATATTTTATCGCCACTATAATTGCACTTAGCTGAAAAACTGATAAGTTATTATCTCGAATTCATTATAAGCAAAATCATCTGCCTAACAGATGTTTAAAAAATAAATCTCTTCCAATTGCAAAAATAAAGCTTTTAAAATTACCATTTTCATTAATTTCTTTAAAGCTATCTTTTTTTTTTTTTTTTTTTACTATCAATTTTGTCGGATTTTATTATACATATATGAAAGTATATTTACATCTGCTTTCCGCATTCCCTGTATATATAGCTATACGGTAACAGTCGAGCACACACACGAACGATATTTTTTTTTTTTTTTTTTTTCTTTTTTTGTACGTAGATGATATAGTTCACTCGGTCTGATACTAAATATTATTCGTAGTGTAAATATAGCTATTTGTTTTCAAGAATATAATCCTTATTTTATTGCCCAGGATAGAACCACTGCTGCCCGATTTTGAAACATTTTTATTTAAAATCCACCACTAAATTTTTAATGTAATGGTTTCCGAATGATTTCGATGATTCATTGACTATTCTATACACCAAATATTACTTCTTAAAAATTTTGGAGATTATTGAAGCAAACTTTGGCAACACTGGGACGAGTCACGCGAGTCACGACTAAGTCACGCGAATTACCAGTAAAAGCTAATTTTCCTGGAGATAAGGGGAATTAAAATCATAATAACATTTTAAATCCCTAACTATATTTTTTTAGCAAAACCATTCCAGCAGTTTCCTAGAAAAACGTAATTCTGTTTTTTTTTTTTTTTTTTTTTTTTTAGATAAAGCACGAGTTACCAGCGATTACAATTTTGCCTTATAAGAAATTCAGCTAAATCTTTTTTTTTTTTTTTTTTTTTTTTTTTTTTACTTCTATTCTTATTTATTTATTTATTTTCAAAATCGTCCCAGTGTTTTCCAAGAAAACAACTTTCTGCTGTATTTTTTTCGGATGGAGTACGAGTTACAAGGGAAAGCTAATTATGCAGAACAAAATGTCATTTCAAAAACACACTGACTCTAAATTTTTATAATAATCTTTCGAGTATTTTCATAGAAAACAATGTTTCTGTATTTTTTCCCAGAGCGGAATTTAGGTTACCGGTGAACATTAATTCAGACTGAATTGTAAACGCAATTCAGACTAAATAGTAAACTCAAAAAGTCCCTAAAACTAAATTTTTCTCAAAAGTATGCAAGTTGTGTCTACGTTAAAGGGAAATCTGTAGCATTTTTACACCGTCAAAGAAACGGTTAACAGTGAACTGAGAATAAATCAGATGCATTTCTCATCACAATAAACCTTTAATGCCGAGTTTTATCGAAGACTTTAGGCACGTTAACGAGGAAACAATTTTCTAATCACAGAGTGCACTGAGCGGTGTCATGGTTGACAGTTAACGTCGATTTCTCTGAAAATAAGTCAGATAGTTTTGTCCTTTGTAAAAATCTTAACATTAAGTTTATGTTAAAATTGATAGATCCATTTCTGTGCACACTAGCTCTTACTGAAAGCATTTCCTATTTTCCAATGCTATGAGATTTAGAATTACGTTTCCCTCTACCACTAATGCAAGTTTATCTCATTATTATTGAATAACTGGACAAAAACAAAAACAATTACGCAATCAACATAAATTATAGTATTTTGTTTTCTCATTATTTGCTTGTATGCCCTGATAGTGCAACTCGGCCTTCATTTTTTAATGTTATATTCTATTTTGCTATATAATTGAAACTTACAGAAGTATGAGTTTAAGGAAAAAAAAAAGTTCTAAAGTAACAGTGCATAAACAACAATGTGCTCATTGTTAGTTATTTTTTATAAATTACCCCTTGACCCTCGAGTAGTCTGTTGGTATTAAACTTAACACTACCAATAACATTCCCTTATAAATAATAAAATTTTTCAAGTAACACGCAAATTAAAATAGGCTTATTGTTTTACAAAAGCTTATCGCTTAAAAAAAATAAATAAATAGGTTAAAAAAAGGTAAATAAAAATAAAAATCTGGAGTAACTTCACTCGATTTTTCGAACATTAAGTAATTAACGATTGTACAAAAAAATAATAATAATAAAGAAATAAAGAAATAAGTATGCGAAGTCATTAATTAAATAAAAGAGAAAATTATAAGCATTTCAGCATTTTTATCTATATCGTATTTTGTTTAATTTAACGCTATTGTTCTTTAACTAATTTGAGCCCATAAATCATAATGATAAAGGAATTTTCGTTGTAATCCTATAATTTCTATAAATGTTAGACACACCAAAATCTATACAGTTTGTGCGACGTTTACCTATAACACTCATATGATTTTTTTTTCAGAACAGTTAAAGAGGCGTTTAGACGGTATCACACATAATACGTAATTTGAACCCTTAAGCCACAATGATAAAAAAAAAAAAAAAAAAAAAAAAAAAAAAAAATGTGTCTCTGTAAAAATATTATGATTGCTAGATTCGCCACATTTCATACAGTTTGTGCGACGGTGATCTATGGCACATATATAGTTTAGACGATATCGCAGTTTAAAGGATTGGGCCCATAAAACATAATGGTAAAGAAAGTTTCTCTATGAAATGTAAAAAAATAAATAAATAAATAAATAAATAAATAAATAATAAAATAAATAAATAAATAAAAATAAATAAATGAATGCTATATTCTCCAAAATTTATACAGTACGTGTAATGATGCTCAATAACATGTACATACATTTTCAGCTCAATTGGATATGGAGTTTAGACAATATCGCTCATTAAAGAATTTGAGCCCATAAGGCATAATGATAAAGAATTTTTCGCTGTGTCCCTGTAAAAATCCTATAAGGTCTACATTCAACAAAATTTATGCAGATCGTACAACGGTGATCAACAATATGTGTATGAATTTTCAGCTCAATAAAATAAGGCACTTTAAAAAATTTGCTATCGCACTTTAAAAACATTGGACCCATGGACCATAATGAGAAAGAATTATTCTTTATGTCCCTGTAAAAAAAAATGTAATAAAAAGAGCTAGATTTACCAAAATCAATAGGAAATAGTGTGCTACGGTGACATGTAACAACTTTCAGCTCATTCGAACGAACCGTTTGGATGCAACCTTGTTCATTCCTACACACTCACACACACACACAGGTGTTGGACAAAATAATGTGGAAATTTTGGCTTGTTTACGTTTTGTCTAATATCTTAAAAATACTTACTGTGTTGTTCTTGAATTTTGGGGATAACGAAAACATGTCTTTCCTCATATTTTTCAGCAAAGGTTTTGTCTCGAAGGCTCTTTGGGGACAAACAACAAATCTAATAAAATAAAAAGTATTTCTGATGACATTGTACAAGGGAAAACTTCGATTGATCTGCAAATTATAGATATTAAATTGTATACGTGTGTAGAGTTTTGTGTGGATATCTTGAATATTTAAGGCGTTATTAATTATCGGAAGGTTTTACTTTGTAGCTCCAAAGATTTTTCTTCAAATTTCATGAAATTTTGGGAAACATGACAACGTATGCCTGAATAATAATGCTGCAGTTTAAAACAAATAAGTTTAATATTGAACGAGATATGGACAGTTGTAGTGAATATTTTATTACTGCGCATGCGCGGACTGTAAGAGAAAAAAAAAAGACATAGTTTATTACTCAACGGTATGGAGCACCTTATAAAAAAATACAGTTGAATATCACAAAAATTCTCAGAGATATCGGTGATTTAATGAGCCATTTTTCAGCTGTTTTCTAAAAAGACCTTTACGATAAGTGGTTATTCACAAATTAAAAATTTATATCAGATTTCGTTTTTTCAAAAATTTCAATATTATATATATTTTTATATAGTTATGCAGTATATATCTACAAAAAAAAAAAAAAAAAAAAAAAAAAAAAAAAAATATATATATATATATATATATATATATATATTAAAAAAATGTATTAAATCTTATTGTGTAGCACAGCATTTTTTCTGACACAAATCGTGACTCCTTATCGTAAAGACCTTTTTAGAAAACAGCTGCAAAAGAGCTCACTTAATCACCGATATTTCTATGATTTTTTGTGATTTTTTGACTGGATGTTTTTATAAGGTGCTCTATACATTTGGGTATCAAACTATGTCAAAGGGTTTTTGGTACAGTCCGCGCATGCGCAGTAATAAATTATTTACTACAACTGTCCATGCGTCTTTGAATATGAAATATATTTGTTTTAAACTATAGTATAATGAATAGAACTCAAAACTTCTTTACACACGATAAATTTTAAGCCAGCACAACCGGTTTCGAAAGCACGTAGACTTTCTTAATCAGGTGAAAAAAAAAAAAAAAAAAAAAAAAAACACGTGTTGGAGTCTTGCTTTTGCCTCTTCAGCAGTAGCACGTGTTTTTTTGCACCAGGTGAAGAAAGGCTACGTCCTTTCGAAACCGGTTGTGCTTGCTTAAAATTTATGGTGTGTAAAGAAGTTTTAAAATCTATTTATTGATTGTACACCAGTTTTTGAATTTATTTATAGTATAATGATTTAGCCATATGTTGTCATGTTTTCAGAAATTTTCAGGAAATTTCAAGAAAAACCTTTGGAGTTGTAATATATATATCTTTATATATATATTTCTTTTGTGCGTGTGTATGTCACTGAACTCCTCCTAAACGGCTGGACTGAGTTTAATGAAATTTTTTGTGTGTCTTCAGGTGGATTCGAAAATGGTTAAGATTTACAAATGAAAGTTGTAACTTAATTAGTTCTTTCTTAATTAATTTTTGACCAACTCTTATAACAACTCTTCCACCTAGATGGCGTGAGTTGTCGTAAACATGATCTCAGAATTTATTTAATGTTGAAATGAATAATATTATAGTTTTAAAAAATTAAAGAACACGCTTTTATAGAAATGTGAACTAAAAAGCACGAAATATCTATTTTAGTATTAAAATTCAGGGTAAGAGAAAATCGTGCGAGTGACACACCGTAATATTTACATACATTTAAATCTTTAATTAAAATAACTTAGAATTAACAAAAACCATTTTTAAAAAATCTCCCCTAACGGGGATCGAACGCTGGACCTTTATATTCGTAGCGCGGCGCCTTACCTCGACGCCGCATCGTTCACGTAGGGAAAGTATTTTTTTTACAATATAAATTTTTTGTTTGCTCCCAGAGAAGTTTGCTCCCAGAGAACAAACAAACATACATACATACATTCATACAGGTGAAGCTAATAAAAGCGCGTTAAAAATGAGTTTTTACCGTATCTTACGAAGTGTTTAAAATATTTTTTCAAAATTAATATTTTTAGAATCGTAACCGTATCTTACGAAGTGTTTAAAATATTTTTTTCAAAGTTAATATTTTAGAATCGTAAACACGATATCAGAATTTATTTAATGTTGAAATGAAAAATGAATTTTTAACCGTAAGTGTTTAAAATATTTTTCAACGTTAATATTGTTAAAATGTTAAAATTAGTTAAAATGGTATATTCTTTTAAAAAATTCGTCAATATCCGACGGAGTTATTTTATGTTAAAATGAAAAATGAATTTTTAGGCCATTATTATTTGTGCAGATGGAAAATGTACTAAAAGTTTTCCGAAAAATTTCACGATCACAAATGTTGACGGATATCCAATATATCGTCGAAGAATTCCCGATAATGGCGGACAATCTTATCATCTATGGCGGTCATCTATGTCAACAACATAGATATTGACATTGATAACCGATGGGTGGTCCCATATTCGCCTCTGCTGAGCAAAACATTCAATGCTCATATTAATGTTCAGTTCTGCAGTTCAGTGAAGAGCATCAAATACATTTGCAAGTATGTGAATAAAGGCAGTGATATGGCTGTATTTCGAGTTGAAAATACCAATGTGAATGCTCCTCTGGTGAATAACAACGATGAAATAACACTTTACCAAACTGACCGGTACGTGAGCTCCAATGAAGCTGTTTGGCGTATCTTTGGTTTCCCAATTCATGAACGGGATCCAGCAGTTCTTCATTTAGCCGTCCATCTTGAAAATGGCCAGCGCGTATATTTCATGAGCGAGACAGCGACTGATCGTGCTATAAATCCACCAAAAACTACACTCACCGAATTTTTTGAATTGTGTAATCGTGCGGATGCTTTTGGTGCTTTTGCACGGACATTACTCTATTCAGAAGTACCACGCTATTTCACATGGGCTCCAACAAAAAAATGGATGCCCCGTAGCAAGGCACGCTGATTGATGCATGTCCCGGTTTATTCAAATCAAACACCTTGGAACGAGTATTTACGGCCAATCCAAGGCAGACTGAGTGTTTTTATCTTCGAATGTTATAGGTTAATGTCATCGGCCCTTTGTCATTTCAAGATTTACGTAAAGTGAATGGACAACAGTATCCAACGTATAAAGATGCATGCCTTGCACTCGGCTTGCTGGAAGACGACAACCAGTGGGAGTGTGTGCTTGCTGAAGTAGGACTGAACTGTACAGCAAAACAAATTCGTCTACTATTCGCAATAGTGTTGACTACATGTTTCTTGGCCCGAGCAGAGACATTATGGGATAATCACAAACATTCAATGACTAATGATATATTGCATCAACATCGTTCACGGTGCAACGATCTAACGATAGTATTCAGTGACGCTATGTACAATGAAGCATTGATTGCTATTGAAGATCTTTGCATTATCATTGCCAACTTACCACTCAGTCATTTCGGTATGCATTAAACAAATCGAAATGCACCTGATTTAATAAGCACTGAATTGAATCGTGAACTACAATACAATACTGTAGAAATGGCAGCGATTGTTGCTCGCAATGTCCCACTAATGAATGAAGAACAAAGAACCATTTACGACCGCATCATGCTCGCAGTTTTGGCAGGACAAGGTGGATTCTTTTTTTTTTTTTTTTTGGGGGGGGGGGGGGTGCACCAGGTGGAACTGGCAAAACATTCCTTATTTCGCTAATTCTCGCCGAAATACGATCAAATAATGGCATCGCATTGGCTGTTGCTTCATCTGGCATTGCGGCAACTTTATTGGATGGATGCAGAACAGCTCATTCATTATTTAAACTGCCACTAAATATTCAAACTAACCCAGACGCAGTGTGCAACTTAAAAAAACAATCGTCCATGGCCACAGTGCTGAAATAGTGTAAAATTCTTATCTGGGATGGATGCACTATGGAACACAAACATTCGATTGAGGCGTCGAACAGGACATTGAAAGATATAAAAAACAACGACAAACTATTTGGCGGCACTCTGTTACTCTTTTCAGGTGATTTCAGACAAACATTTCCCGTTATTCCGTGTTCAACATACGCTGATGAGATCAACGCGTGCTTAAAATCATCGTCATTGTGGCTTAATGTTGAAAAAGTACAACTGAAAGTAAATTTGTGCGTTCAAAAGCTTCAAGATCCATCCGCTGAAACATTCTCAAAATAATTGTTAGATATCGGCGATGGAAAAGTTACTACAGATGAAACTGGATGCATAAAATTACCGACCGATTTCTGCACAATCATTGATTCTCAAGATGCTCTTATTGACCAGATATTTCCCGATGTACACAGACGATACACAAATCATGAGTGGCTGGCAGAAAGAGCAATTTTAGCAGCAAAAAATGTGGACGTCAACGAACTGAATCTCAAGATACAACATTTGTTACCAGGAGACTTGGTGTCATACAAATCTAATGATACAGTTTGCGATGCCACCGAAGCTGTAAATTATCCAACAAAGTTTTTAAACTCATTGGATTTACCAGGCATGCCACCGCATATTTTACAACTGAAGGTTGGATCTCCGGTTATTTTGCTTCGTAATTTAAACCCACCACGGTTGTGCAACGGCACGCGATTAGTCATAAAAAAATTAATGAAAAATGTTATCGAAGCCATCATTTTAAATGACAAATTCCGAGGTGAAAATATATTACTACTGCGAATTCCTATTATACCCACAGATGTGCCAATTCAATTTAAACGCCCTTAATTTCCAATTAGATTGGCATTTGCAATGACTATCAATAAGTCTCAGGTCCAAACGATGTCTGTCTGTGGCTTAGATTGGAGCACATCATGTTTTTCACACGGACAATTATACGTGGCTCTCGAGTGGGCAAACCATCCAGTTTGTTTGTATTGGCGAAAGATGGGATAACAAAAAATATTGTACACTCTGTTGCATTAAGGGAATGATATTGTTTTTTAGGAATATTGTTATAAGTAGCGATATGTATATAATTTTAAAGAATCAATTTTAATAAATTAAAAAAATAAATGATTGGTGTTTTGTTATTTTTATATTCTTTCACCGTTCACAGCGCTCCATACATCTTCCACTTATATACCACATCCTAACACACTTACAATAAGTTAGTTATTTTTTTCTAGCAAAATATTCTCTAGAAATAATTTATATGACAAAACAACGTTTGTCGGGTCAGCTAGTATATATATATATTTAAATATTAATAACTCAAAAATATTCAAGATATCCTCATAAAACTCTACACACATATAAAAGATAATATTTTTAATTATATCTAACATTTTCAGACCAATCGAAGCTTTTCCATATACAGGGTTATCACAAATACTTTTTATTTTATTTTAATTTCTGTTCGTCCCCTAAGGACCTTCGTGACAAAATCTTTGCTAAAAAATATGAGATAAAATACGTTTCTCTTATTCCTGAAATTCAAGAACGACACGGTTAGTATTTTTCAAGATATTAGACAAAACGTAGAAAAGTGAAAGTTTTCCCGTTTTGTTGCCAATGCCTATATATCACCGTAAATGTAGTAAATATGACCTCAGGAGACCTCAAAACATGTAGAAACACCAGAGCCTCAAAGTCGGATTTTTGTTACAGTACTTTCCTTACAAATGTATGTTCGAAAAGTAATAAAATTCTTTAAAATTAGATAATGAGGAATCATATTTGTAACATATACATATTAACGTAATGTATCACATAATGGATCGGTAACGTAATGTAACAGATACATATTAACGTAAAACGTTAAAATATAATTGCAAGAAAATATTAATGATAAAGTATTTTACGTTTTTCGTAACTGTAATGATGCAAATGAAATGCCTAATTCATATGTAAATAAATATTTTAAACTCCAGTGTATATTTCATTAGTACTAAAACTATCTAAATCCTAATTAAGGTAAAAACAATTTCATTTGTATGTGGATTCTTTCGTTAAGCTAAATCTAATTTAGGTGATTAATTTCTCTTTAACTCTGTTGTATAGTTCTCCCATGAGAACTTATTAAAAGTAAATAATATAAAAGACAACTTATAATGAATGTAGTTAATTGTGACGTATTTGGTGGATTAACTTAAACTAAAAGACTTATATATATTCCATGAAATTACATACACACGAAACATAATCTAAATTAAAGTGCTTCATTTTTACAAAAATATTTATTACATAAATATGTGAGCTGTATTTTCTGAATGAGTTGTATTATTATTATTATTATTATTAGTAGTAGTAGTAGTAGTAGTTTTTGTGTGATATTTAATTAAAAAAAAAGAAAAGAAAAAGTGAAACCGTATAAATAGGAGAGTGGTTATTTAAATTTACTCAGTTAAACATCAGTTTTCAAAGAAAGAAAGGCGTGTTTAGAAAAATAATGAATGCAGCATTGTAATGAATTATATAGTAATCCACATAAAATCAAACTCCAGTTTAATTAATCATAGTCATAATTTACATAAATATAGCCTGTCATTACTACACTCTGATTTCAGTAGGAGTATTTTATTTCATGATACAACATTTCTACAATCATTTTAAGCAAAATTAAATTTATCAGTACTGTTTTTGCTTTCTTCAGTATGTATATATAGAGAAAACATTGGGTTCGTGAAAAATTTTTGAACTACAGCTTTCGATAGATTTACACGTTTTGGGATGTCATGAAGGCGAACGATTTGACTGTTTTTAGAAAATGTCTGTCTATGTGTCTCTGTGTGTGCATCACGAATTTTGTGGACGATGTATCTCACGAACCAATGAACGAAATTTAACCTAACTTGGTAATTAGACCTGACATAAACTGGATCTGATTAGATTTGTGGAACAATGGCTCAACAGGTGGCGCTGTGATCGCGTTTTTTCTAAATTTTTAACATGGCAGTTCAGGACAAAATTTCGTATAAATGTACATAATGAGAGTTATTTTAATCGTGTGATTGTAAAATTAATATGAATTATTGATAATAGTAGTAGTTAACTAGGAAAAAAAATTGTGCATGTGGGGGGTCATCGCTCCCCCCCCCCCCCCGGGGAAGTAAATTTTCAAAATGGGTATCTTTAGAAAAATCTCGTCAATACCTTAAAAACGAATTGTTAAACTGCAGATCTATGATAATTTAAAACAAAGATATCGATTTTTTTTAAATCTTTTAACGAAAAAAAAATCTTATTTTTCTTGATATTAGCAAAAAATTGACTTTCTATTGGCATTTAGTGATGAATATAATTCTGTCAGACAAAAATCGTCTGCATTTATAATGGAAAATAATTTTTTAATTTAATAAATAATTTGTATTGAATGAATTTTGTTTAAAATTTTATAGAAGAAAGTCATATGGTTGCCACATCATACTAGTTTTTTTTTTCTTTCTTAAGCGTTGAAACTATGATGAAGTTCTATTACGAAGTTCTATTTATGAAGTTCTATATTATGAAGTTCTATTACGAAATCTAAAAAAGTAAATTTACATGGTAAACAAAATAAAAAATATAACTAATATTTTCTCTAGCGTTTACTTTATTTTCATATTTCATTTAATATTTGTAACGTTTTTAACATGTTCATAATTTTTTTTTTTTGTATCATTTTTTTTCTTATCTGAAATCTATCGTTAAATTTTATACTTTGGGGTATGTATTGAATGTGATATAAAATAGTCTTTTAGAGTGTGACAAAATATAAACTTTGTATCAAGTAAGTTAAAAAAAAAAAAAAAAAAAAAAGAAAAAAAGAAAAGAAAGAAAGAAAGAAAGAAAGAAAGAAAAGAAAGAAAAAAAAACCTAAGTTAACATTAAGAAATGTAGCTATCGTAAAACGAAGTTACTTACCCAGCTGTGATAGGTAAGGCAAATTTACTTTTCAAAATTTGGACATTTATCGTGTCAAAAGAGCACTGATATTTAATATTAATTTTCACGTCAATAGCTCTTTTTTTAAGACGTTTTAATTCCATATTCTACAATTTTGTGTGTTTTAATAGTAAGTTCATAAACATATATTTAATGATAAGATTATTGCATAATGAAGTTATACATTTTTTTATTTTAACCATCAAATTCCTATTATTAATTAAGTTCACTGAAATTATTTTCAAGCATAATCTGAAACGGTAAACCTTATATTTTCATTTATATATATATATTGAAACATTTTAAAATATATTGTTGTTTTGTCACCTATACTGAGTAAAAAAAAAATAACCAAAATTTTTAGTGAAAAATTTTGATGCAAATATTTATGTTAGTTTTTTATTGAATGAGATATTGAGGTAGAATCTATTACGATAAAAGGCTTCTGATCAGCTAAATTACGAACCAGTTTATATAGAATATGTCAAAGCAGGCTTATATGCATTATCTAACTTATCTTAAATACAATCACGAAAGCAGAATTGACGAAACATATCTGTATTATTCTACCATAGCCTCTTAAAGTAGATGCCTGTCGCGTGGCTCGGAAACTTGGCAACAGTTCAAGATGTAGACAGCGCCACCGTACAGATTGTGCGACTTTTTCATCCAACAGCCACCATAAAATTTTAAAAGTGGGATTTGCTATGCACAAAAGGAGAATAGAATCGAAGAAACCTCGATGACATATATCATATATCACTTCTTAAAATTATTGGTGACAGTTGAATAAAAAAGTTGCACAATCTGTACCAGGTAGCGCTATCTACCGCTTGAACTGTTGTCAAGTTTCCGAGCCATGCGACAGGCATCTAGTTTAGGAGGCTATGCTTCTACTTGACGCACACAAGGCAAAAACAGCGCAGTATACCAGCGAGCACTGCAGATTGTTTTAAGCTTTACAAATGTATAGCTCAAAAAGAAATACCAGGCATAAAAATATGCCAATGGGATTTGCATTATGTGTTTAGATACATTATATATATATATATATATATATATTATAATTTATTGATAAAAAAATTACAAATTTTTTAGCGGTTGAACTGTACTCATATCTGTTATTATCATACCTTAAAAAAATAATAATAACTGCAGACAATTCAAATCCTGTATTTTTAAAGTTCGTTTGAGGTTGTCAGTTAAACAATTTGATCATGATTCGCATACATTTAGGTAAATTAATAACACTTTTGATATTTTTGTTAAAATATATAAATATGGGTACTATAATTGAACGGAGGATTAAGAGGTGCGGTAGCCTCCATACACAAAATCGTATCTCATGTACAATTGTTCCTAAAACTTTAGAATATTTTTAAAGCAGATTAAAGTTTATTATCTTATTTCATTGATCTTACGTTTTAAGCTGCAATCTGTCATTATAGTTTTGAAATACAGTGTAAGAGAAAGTCGTATGAATGACATATCACATTATTTAATTATATATATATATTCTAAGTTACTATAACTAAATAAGGCTTTTATGACGAAACAATGGAAATGACAGTTACTATTATTACTTTTTTTTTCACACCATGTATAATATTAGCGAAACTAATTTATCCTACAATGTGAGGAAAGAGAATTTATATTAAATGCATGTAATTTGATTGTGCCGTTCTAATATTTAACAAAAAAAAATACCTTTATTTATTTCTTTATTCATTTTCGAATAAAAATATAACTTTGACTTTTTTTTTCCCTTTTTCCTGTAGTACGACAGAACTGTTTTCAGACAGCTATTTTGCCTTGTCACCATTTCACTTTGAGTTTTGTCAAAATGCCCTCAAGCATTCAGCTGTAACATTTAACTTCTTAAACTATCTTAAATTATTTTGTCAAATCCTAAAAAACCTTTACATTTTTCAGAGCTTATTGTTGGGCTAGAGATTCTTCCTTGTTTACATATAGAAACCAATTTCCGATCTTGTTATCTAAAACCATCACCTTTTCTGCTATTGGATGTTTTCTGAATATTGATTGACAATATTGTCTGAATATGATGATTTATGGATATTGTTGGAGATATTTTCTGAAGAAATATTGATATTGGTTTTTGAACATTCGTTAGCTCTATCTTCTGAATATATGGACGGCTCATTGTAAAAGTGGTGTAACCCCATATTTTTTTTTTTTTAATATAGATATTTTTGCTTAATTCCATCACATTTTTTTTTTTCACATCTTTCATTATTAAAAAAAAAAAATAAAAAAATCCAATAATTGCATTAAAATTCCATAAATCGCATTACATGTTTTTCTCAGAAAACTAAAACTTCTAAATATTCATTTAAAAAATGAAGTTTCTAAGTTACTTCTAATTATTTTTAATCTAATTATAATTTTTATAACTATGATTTGTATTAAACACAAAACTCTACAACACTTATTGAATCATGACTTATTTTCCTACGAATAATTTTGAAAAATACTCATTATTTCAAAATCAATTTCCAAGGAGATAATTCACTTTTACAATGAAATACCCATATATTGGTGATAGCTTCTGAATATTTGTTGATGATATCTTTTGAATACATATTGATGATGGCTTTTAATTATGTGTTGGCGATATCTTTCTGAATATGTCCAAAAAAGGGTTTCATAATATTTGTTGACGAGATATTTAGTATATGCATGGTATGGTTTCTTGATATTTGTTGGCTATTTCTTCTGGGTATTTAGTGATAATGGTTTCTGAATTGGTGGCTATGGCTTAATATATGTATGTGATGACTTCCAAAAAGTTGGTGAAGCTTTCTAAATTTTATTTATTTATTTATTTATTTTTATGTAAGATTGTAATATTCAAATTTGTCCTGTCGCACTAAATTTAATTCTACCTAAAACAGAATTTATTTTATGTCTTTTTTTTTTTTTTTTTTTTTTTTTTTTTTTTTAACGATATAATATTAGCGAAATTCATTTATCCTACAATGTGAGATAAAAAAAAATTACATAAAATGTTCGTAAATTTATTTTTATTTTTAACATTTAATAAAATTGTCTTTATTTATTTATTAATTAATTTCCAAACGAAAGTATATCCTTGAAATCAAACACATGTAAAAGACTACGTTGCAATACAATTTTAACTTTTACATTCCACACATAATTTATGAATATTTTATTCCTAGCAAATTTAAATGTTTTATATATAATTTAAATAACAAACAAACTTTTTTGTGGGAGATAAAAACAATATAAAAATTCGAAGTACTTTTAAGTACTTTGTATATATTTTCTTAAAAATAAAATAATGGAAAAAAAAAACTTTTATGCAAGTCCTTTTTTGTTTAGCTAGAAAATAAAATATTCTACAAAATAATGTTTTTTAATAATATAAATTATGTCAATGTATTGTATTTTTGCCTATGTTTCTATCCAAAAACTTAAAGCAATAATAAAATCATTCATAATTATATCAATGCAGATAACTATAGGAATTATACTTAATATTATTATGTTATGACTAAAGAAAAAATATATATGTGAAACTTCCTTTGCGAAATTGTTTTCTCAGTGTCTTATGAGAAGTCCGAAATTCTCTTGTGGTACGTTAAAGAACTAACATAATGTAAATAAAACATAATGCAAAGTTTGTTTTGTATATTTCTGTTTACATTTACTTAGAAGTCTTATTTCATAATCAATGTATGTAACGTATTTAATAAGAAGTAGTAAATGTTTTTATAAATGAAATATGCTTTTAAGGAATATTATGTATTTAAAAGATATGCAAGACATGTATTAAATTAAAGCAAAAGAAAAAAAATATCTTTGTATTGGACAGGGTTTGCGTCACATGTAGCTTAATATTTAATTGCATGTTTATTACATGTTGTTATATGTTTAGTACATAATATTTATAACATGTAGCATAATATGTAGCATAAATCCTCTTTCCCCAAAATAGAAATTTTTGTTATACACTAGGATTCATTAACTTTTGTTAAAGAAAACTGTAAGTAAATTTACAAATTCTACAAGAATATAAGACATAGATTTCATCAGCTTCATTCTTTTTTCTTTTTCTTTTTTTTTTCTTTTTTTCTTAAATATCAAGTTTGGTTTTCTGTTTTACCATTCCTATCATCATAAGTTTGAGTAAATATAGTTTAAATATTCATTAAATTAAATATATCCTTGACGAAGTTTGTTAAACAATTGAACAATAAACAATAAATAAAATAAATTTAATTAAATCTAAATACTGCATGAAGACGCACTACAGCAATATCATATGCTTACTCCAATGTAAATCTTACGAAATTAAAAAAACCAAAAAGTTATAATTTTATGCTTAAAAAGAAAGTTTAATTATTGACATCAATTAGAATACACTCTACTCAGATATGTACCTCACCTCAAAAAATCTGAATATATAAAACTTCCTTAACTTTAAAAACATATCTATGTATATCTGTGTATATATCTCTCTGTGTGTGTGTATATATATATATATATATATATATTATCAAAGAATCAATTAAAAGTTTTTATTTCATGCTTAAAAAAAAGTTTAAATAAACAATTATACAATAAATTATTATAAATGATTATTTACATAACTATTTAATTTTTCGAACATTTGTGAAAAATAATATATATATATATATATATATTTGTATAAGTGGTATAATTATATATTATATAATTTTAAGTAGTTTTTATTAGTATATTTGTCAAAAATTTAAAATTATCCAAAGGAATTCTTTAAAGATACATAAAATAGAATTGTCAATGACAGAGAAACACTTTGGATTCGATTTCCCACGCAAAGTTTGCGAACAATATGTTACATCTCATTCATCATCCAGTTGCCTGTAGTTCTCCATATTTCAACTCAGATAGTTTGAAGCGTGGACAAAGTCACACATCATTTACCAAGCAAAATCGTCTTATGCGATATATGATAAATATATATTTTTTACTTTTCAAAAATTCTTTCTTACTTGAAAATCCTTAACTCCAAAATAAATATAGATATAAAAGTATCGGTATTTCAGACTTCGGACATTTCTTCTTTTTCTTCTTCTTCTCTTTTATTTTTATTATTTTATTATTTATTTATTTATTTATTTTACTCTTTTTTTTTTTTTTTTTTTTTTTTGTAGTATTTTCGTAGAATTTTATATTAAAAAATTAAAATAAATAATAAATAATAAAATAAAAGTACGCAAATTAAACATCTAGAAAAGCTAAAAGAAGTTGACGATATATTAATAAGAAATTTTAATTTAGCTCCTATAGGTATAATTAAAGTATTACATTTATTACAGACTACAAATATAAATAATAATAATAATTATTATTATTATTTCATAGTTATGTTTTTTCATTATTATCATTAAAAAATCAATAATACTTGGTTTCTGAAAAAATTGTATTCAAAACATATTTTCCATATATATATATATATTTTTTTTTTTACATTAAAATAACCAAATATACAATTCTAGCATTAATATGCCTATTAAAGCTTTTAGCAATAAATATGTTTTCTGGAACAGAACATTAAGTTAAAAAAATATATCTTGGAAAGTAAAAAAACTCATATTACTTAAATTGTAATTCAAAAGGATAATTATCGTATATACGACTAAAATAATATACAATCACAGTACGAGTTAAAATAAAATTCAATATTAGAAATATTTATTATTTTTTATTCTCTATTTATACATTTTTATGTAATTTAAGAAAAGCTGTAATCACAGATATATATTTATATATCCCCATGTATACTTATTTAAATATTTAATTTACCCAGATAATAAACCGAAAGTATTTTAACTTCATTAATTCGAGAATAAGATAAAGCAAAAAATTCAAATCGGAATTTATAATTCCTTTTTATTATAAAAAATATTTCTGTCGCATTTAAAGTATTATTTTATGTTGACTAACATCTCGTGGGAGATAAATATTTAAATTTCTAAGAAAAGATAAAAAGGATTATATCTTCGAATTATTTTAGAGCATTTTTTAAATAATTACACTTCAGAATTAATATATTTACATTAGATTTATGCATTGTATTCTGTAATTTCTTATATGTAAGATACATTAAATATTTGAAGAACAAATACTTATTACAAGTGTACAATCAACATGATGATATTATATATTTTGTAACAGTACATATCTGCCTAGGCATTGAGTCGAACAGCGATTGGATGACATTTACGGGTAGAGCACTTCATGCATTTTTTAACACGATGCCGCAATTCATTGATCGAAGTTACTGGTGAGTGGTGGGGGGGCTAGTCGCTTTTAAACGATTAAACAGTCATTTTCATTCGTGCGAGATCAGGAGAACACGCGGGCCAGAGCAGCAATCGAACACATTCGGCATGAATGAAGGTCCAGATAATATGGACAACTTGCGGTCGTGCGTTGTCCTGCTTAAATATTGCGCTTCGGAGGCCTTGAACATTGGACAGAGCTATGGGCCTTAACTCGTCAGAAATGTAATGGCTGATATTCAGAGTGGCGGGAATGAAAATAAGAGGTGACCGGGACTTGTATCCAATGGTGCAACATACCATCAATCCAGGTGGTGACTCAGTATGCGACTACCAAAATTCTGATTACCCTCAAAACTGCATCACTGATATGGCCGCCATTAATGTGTGATCAACGATGAACCTGGACGCAGGAATGGCGTGAAGTCCCTTTTCAGACAAATCACAATCCTGTTTACAGCATCAAGATAGCCTTATCCGTATTTAACGGCATTATGAATTATGCACATTGCCAGCTGGGATTAGACATCATCATACTGTGCATCATTTACAATGATATTATGGGTTCCCATTGGATACACGTCTCGATTACTTCATGTTCGTATTCCTGGCAGTTTGAACAGCGGCTATTAAATTTCTGATGAGTTAAGGCCCATAGCTCTGCCCTGTATTCGAGGCCTCCGTAGCGCAAAATTTAAGGAAGTTTCTCAACTTGCATTTTTTTACGAAATCCTGATATTTAAAATGATTAAACATCTGTAGATAATTAATAAATGGTTTAATTTTTTTTTTTTTTTTTTTTTTTTTTTTTTTTGGATATTTAATAGATACTACGTAAAAGAATTAAAGATGGCTTTTGAAGATATAAGATTAATTATTGAGAAAGAAATAAAAAGTACATGTCTATGAGACAATTTTTGAAAAAAGAAAAAAAAAGTTGATTTTGATTTTTAATGTATTTTTTTCTTTTAAGGATATTGAAAACTCATCCCTAATTCTTTTCGACATGTTCTATTAAAAATCTCCCCCTCCCCCCCACATATTAAGCCTTTTCTTAACTATCTGTAGAAATTATGTATTTTGAAGATCGTGAATTCATCAAAAAATGTAAATTGAGAAAACGCAATTTAAAGATTTAAAATCTGTAAGAAATACTATATCAGAACCATAAGAAATGTTGCCTGGGTGTATGTTTTATTGAACAAACCTAATGTAGTTCAATTCATAAATATTGAATGGAAATATGACCTTTTATATGAAACATACATCAGTGGTGCTTTTAATGGTGCTAAATTCCCTTAAAAATAAAATAATAAATGACTTCCTATTACTCGTTAATTTCCAGCGACAAAATTGGCATCGAACTCGACTGTAATCCTCAATACCACACTAAACTAAACTCCAAGCGGTATCCAGAACGAGCCTGTACTGAACTAAATCCCCTCGATTTGCGACTCCCATAAGAATTCAACTGACGAAACTGAGAGATCTCCGATTACAATTTGTATCATGCTTTTTATATACTGAAGAATAAGTTTGATTCTGTACGCAACTTATTTTCCTACAAACTTATTTAGAACAAAATAATTTCTAAATTCCGCAAAGTCTAAAGATTACCTGTTAAACTTGTACAGGCTATTCTTCATACAATACCATTTTAAATATTGTTAAGATTTCTAACCGAACGTTACTACTTTGCAACTCCCGATCTGAGAATTTCTTACGATAACTGTATGAATCCTCTCAGCTTGTAGTGTCTTTTACCCGCCTTATGATTTATATATCATTAAAAAAGAAAATGGTTTTATCAGGATAAAATAATAATAATAATAATAATAATAATATGTCAAAAGTTTGAATTGAGAAATTACCTAAATAGCATGATTTAGTATTCTGCATAATTTTTATTGTACTACAGTAACTTGCAATAAAACTTTAAACAATTTCTATTAATAATCGAATTGTTCTAATTTAAATTTATTTTCTATGGTCTTGCTCTCTTATTTTGCGAATCTTTGCTAAATTAACTTTAAAAATATTATATTATTATATTTTTTTCCAAAATTTATATTACGGAAATGGATTTAGATTAATGAATATATATATTTTATATATAAATTTTTAATGTATCATAAAGTGATTAAGGAAAATTAGTTAAGGACTAAGTTAAAATTTAAATTTTTGAAATTAAATATATATATATATATAGGTATAAATACAATCTTATTCTTTATGAGTTATTTCTATTACGTCCATTATTATACTTACAAACAAGAAAGAAAAATAATGCAGTACGTATTGATTATTAACAATTTCTAACTGTATGCAATTGTTGTATCGAATAACTATTAATATTCTTTGTCTACGTTATCGCACAGCAGACAGAAGGACTGAAAAACATACAGATAAAATAATTGATTTTAAAATTACTCTTAGAGATTTTGGAAAGGGTTAAAAAGCCTAAATTGAAACTATGCAAACATTTGTAAAAAAATAACGCAAAAGAAAATGCAGCTGTTAGATTTAATTACAGCTTTTAAACTCTCTGAATATTTTACTGTAGCCCTGTAAATATGAAAGTTAATCATATCGTATTCTATACAAAAATATATTTTAGAATATTAATAATACATGTCAATGTTCTAAGATTTTTGTAGTAGAAAATTTTTTAAATATAAATTTAAAAAAATTCTGTCCTAAAACGGAGAGCATTATCAATTTTTTTTATTCTTGTTGTTGTTGTTGTCCCTGTAAACAAACTAGTTGTACAGGACCTATTAATGACATTTTAAATAGGGAACATTCCATAGGGAACTTGAGTGTATAATTTTTATAAAATTCTCAAAGTATTCACGGATGATAGGAGCCGGAGACAAACAGATAGAAAGGTAGACAATCGGACAGACAGATGCACAAATTGAAATCATATTCCCACTAAAATTTTTTAATAATCGCTCTTAATATAAATGAATATTTTTGTGTCACCCTGTAAATCTAATGGTAACCATGCTATATTCTACGCAAAGAATTCTTTTGTGCATATAAATAACATATTTCAATTTCCTAAAACTTCGTGGAAAGTAAAGTTATTAAAATTCGATTTATAGAAATATCTCAAAAAGAACGTAATGCTTTGGAGTACTTTTGAGTGTCCCTGTATATAAAACAGAGTTGGTACGTAATCTATTCTCTATAGGAAACATCCAATACTGAACTTAAATAACATATTTAAATTCATGAAGATATTGTACAGTAAAGCTATGAAAAGATGGTTTATAGAAATACCTCTCCTAGATAACAATTCTTTAAAATACTTTCGGGTGTCCCTGTACACAAACCAGTAGAGGTATAAACTCCATTTTCAATAGGAAACATCCGATACTGAACTTGAATAACATATATCAGTTTCAAAAAATTCCATAAATATATACGGGAGTTAGAGCGCGGGCAGACAGACAGACAGACAAACGGGCATACGGACAGATACACAAATATATATCATATTCACACTTAAAAAATGTTAGAAAGTGTTAAAAACGCTTAATGTAAACGAAAGTAGAGATATAGCAAATTTTTAATAATAGCTCTTAATATAACAGAATATTTTTGTTTCACCCTGTAAAACTAATGCTAATCATGCTATATTCTATGTAAAGCATTATTTTGTGAATATAAATATTTCAATTTCCTAAAACTTCGTGGAAAGTAAAGTTGTTAAAATTTGATTTATAGAAATATCTCTCATAGAACGCAATGCTTTAGAATGCTTTTGAGTGTACTTGTATATAAAACAGAGTTGGTACGTAATCTATTCTCTATAGGAAACATCCAATACTGAACTTAAATAACATATTTAAATTCATGAAGATATTGTACAGTAAAGCTATGAAAATATGACTTATAGAAATACCTGTCATAGAACACAATGCTTTGAAATACTTTCGGGTGCCCCTGTACACAAACCAGTAGAGTTATAAACTCCATTTTAAACAGGGAACATCCGATAGTGAGCTTGAATAACATATATCAGTTTCAAGAAATTCCACAAATATTTACGGGAATTAGAGCGCGGAGAGACAGACAGACAGACAGACAAACCGAAGTCATTAACACTTTTCAACCTTGTTGCGAAGTGTTAAAAATGTTAGAAAGTGTTAAAAATGCTTAATGTAAACGAAAGTACACTTCTAGCAAATATTTATGAATAGCTCTTTATATAACTGATTATTTTTGTGTCACCCTGTAAATCTAAAGCTAATCATGCTATATTCTATGCAAAGCATTTTCTTTTGTGCTTATAAATAACACATTTCAATTTCATAAATCCTCGTGCAAAGTAAAGTTATTAAAATTTCGTTTTTAGAAATATCTCCATAAAACGCAATGCTTTGGAACACTTTTGTGTGTCCCTGTACACAAATCAGGGGTGATATTTGCTCCATTTTCTACAGGAAACGTCCGATGATGAATTTGAATAACATATTTCAATTTCATTAAGATTTGTGTACAGTAAGGGTATGGAAATATGGTTTATAGAAATGCCTATCATAGAACACAATGCTTTGAAATACTTTTGTGGGTCCCTGTGCACAAATCAGTGGCGGTACTTACTCCATTTTATTCAGGAAACATACGATAGTGAACTTGAATAACGTATTTCAGTTTCATTAAAATTTTTGTACAGTAAGGGTATGAAAATATGGTTTATAGAAATGCCTCTCATGGAACACAATGCTTTGAAATATTTTCGGGGGTCCCTGTACACAAACCAGTAGAGGTATAAACTCCATTTTCAATAGAGAACATCCGATAGTGAACTTGTATAGCATATGTCAATTTCATTAAGATTTTTGTACAGTACGGGTATGAAAATATAGCTTATAGAAATGCCTCTCATAGAACACAATGCTTTCAAATATTTTCGGGGGTCCCTGTACACAAACCAGTAAAGGTGTAATCTCCATTTTCAATAGGGAACATCCGATAGTGAACTTGTATAACATATTTCAATTTCATTAAGATTTTTGTACAGTAAGGGTATGAAAATATGGTTTAAAAAATGTCTCTCATAGAACACAATGCTTTGAAATATTTTCGGGTGTCCCTGTACACAAACCAGTAGAGGTATAAACTCCATTTTCAATAGGGAACATCCGATAGTGAATTTGAATAACATATATCAGTTTCAAGAAATTCCATAAATATTTACGGAGTTAGAGCGCGGACAGACAGACAGACAAACCCAAGTCATAAACACTTTTCAACCTTGTTGGAAAGTGTTAAAAATGTAGTCTGCAATATTTCTTTCTTTCTTTTTTTCTTATTATTCTTCAATAGTTATTAATAATAAAAATAATAATAAAAGAAACTTTGTATTCCATTTACTATTATTTCATTGCTCGAAATATAAAAATAAACTGCAAAATCATTGATAAGCATCGCGAATCAAAATAATTTCTTTGCAGCATTATTTGAACGCAATAATTTTTTTATTGCAAAAAGGTTACATATCATTTTAGAAATTTATTGTAATTATTATTCATTTATAATAATGAAATTTTGTAATATATTTCTTATTAAGAATGTCTTTAAGTATTCTTTTAAGTGCAAAAAAATTATAGTATCAGTTGAAATCAATAGTACATGTAAATAAAATATCATTTTATTAATAGTGAAAAAATTAAATTTTACGTCAAAATTTAAACTATGTTCCATTTGTTTAATATATACCAATTACTCAGCAACAACAACAAAAAAAAAAAAAAGCAATATATTATTCATATTTATGAAGAACTTTTAAGTTGTTAATACTTTGTTTACACTTCAAGATATTTATATTTAAAGGACATTTTTTTGCTTTTTTAAACAGTAGAAATATTAACATTCATTAAAATATCAGAAAAGTAAATCATTTCCAATTCTTTCAAATGTGTATTAGATATTCCACTTGTTTATAATGGATTAGGAATTAGATTCCCGTACTTTAACTGTAATCTTATTTATTCATTTATTTTTTCTTCATTTCAAAACAATGAATTTCCATAAATAATTTATTGTTTATAACAGAATTTATTCGAATATAAACAAATATTTTTAACATAGTTTTGTAAAGTTTAAATTATCCATTGTGTAACGCTTTTTGTTTCTTTTCGTAGTAAATTCGTATTATTATTATTATTATTATTGAAAATAGAATGTCTTTTCACTGTGAATTTTCATCCTGCATTTTATTTTGCTTTTAAAATATTACACAGATTACTATTAAGTTAATATTAAGATTTATCCACTTTAATAATATATATATATTTATATATATATATATATATATAGATATATATATACACATATATATGTATATATATACATTATACACATATATATGCATATATATATATATATATATACACACATATATATGTATATATATGCATATATATATATATATATATATATATATATATATATATATATATATATATATATATATATATATATATATATATATATATATATATATATATATATATATATACATATATAGGCATATATATATATATATATATTATCCATTCTCATCACAGTTTTAAACTGCTCCCATAAACTTCATAAATAATTAAAAATATATATTATTTTTCGATAACTGCTTCATCTATGGGAATCTATATTAAATTAGTGATATTACTGAGTTTAAAGTTATAGTTTATAAAATAACAGTTTATATATGTATGTATGTATATGTATATAATTGTAACTTTATTTCATTAAAAATTTTGAATTAACGAAATTTGTAACAGTAGCAAGAATTAAGTTTGATTTAAGCTTTTGCAATCTGTAACACTTTGCAAAAATGTTTAAAATGTTTTATTTTATTTCATTTATTTTCTTACTTATTTTTACAATTACATATTAGAAAGTCTTTTATGCATTATTTATATTCGATATGCATGCTCTCTGCACTACTTGTTTAAGGACGCATGCATAATAAAACACATCCATAACGTTATGGTATAAAAGAAGTATTTTTAGAAAGTATATTAATATCTTTATACTAAATAAAATGAAAAAAAATCATTTATATTAATTACCTGCCGCCTTTGGAGACCAACTGGTTCGCGAACCTTGAAAAATCTCCCGTGTGGTGGCGCCTACGGTGCCTTATCCCCGTTTCAGAACATACAATAACTTGTTCGCTGACAGTGTAAGTAACTTTCAAATTCTAACTGAACCAAATTTCTGCTCTGTTGCGTCTGTGGCATCCTCTCCACGCTTCATGATATGAAACGTCCTGTTCGCTCACCGTGCAAATGATCGCTGAAAAATTTTAATCTTGTGTAATTTTATTTTAAGAGGGGGAAAAATAGAAGAAGAAGAAAAAAAAAACAGTAACAGTTTAAACTTTGCGTGTGTAAAATAATTTAATCTTGGTCATATTTGTGTTTATATAGTTCGAGAAATGACACAATTATTCTGTATATTCTGTCATTTAAGTAGAGGTTATATGCTCAGCTTCTATTGAAAATTACAGCCTTAACAAAATGTACCAGTTACTCTGTTTCATTTACGCATGGTTAAACTTACGTGTATATCGTCTGGATTGTTGTGTTGTTACGATGTAATCTTTCTTGTTTATGAATGTCTTGTTATGTCATGTCTCAAATTCAGTGTACATAACTACACCATTTTTAATTTGTGTGTATATTGTGAAAAGCTGTTTGTTATAAGACAGTTTTAGAAAAATGCTATATTTTTCCTAGTTTCTCTAAAAGCTATATCCCAAAATCTAATATGTATATTTACACCACTGCTTTCATTACTTGTGTATCCATTTATGTGTATATCAAGTAAAAGATGGAGCTGTAAAGCTATCAATTTCCTTGAGTTTTCCTTATTTATGATAAACCATACTTAAAAGTCTAATGTGTGCAACTGCACTATTATATTTCCTTACTTTAACTTCGATAAATTTTAAACAAAAGTTGGTAATCTATCATGGGTGATTACCAAAAATCCGTCTAAAATTGGCAGCATTTAAAAATTGCCTTTTAAACTGCCCAGTTAATATATATATATATATATATATATATATATATATATATATATATATAAACTTTCTTTCTTTCTTTTTTTTTTTTTTTTTTTTTTTTTTTTTTTAAGTAAGTTTTGCTGTCTTTGCCTTTACATAGACAGATATATGGAAAAAAAATAATAATTTAAATAAATATAATTTCTCTAGAAACCTTATTTTATAAGCAATTTTTTAGATTTTTTAACTGCACACAGGTGATCCGTAATAGCGGACGATTAATAATTTCTGCATAGATGTGTTCAATATCGGGAAAAAAAAAATGTATTTTTTATTTACAGTACCTTTGTCACGTGGTACGTTGGACACTGAAAAGCTGGGCAGGAACAATTTTTACTCCAAATGAAAATCGACTGCAGACATCCGTCAGAGGTGTCCAGAAAGATAAAAAATAATGAAGTGTTGCCACCCAAATTTCATACTTTACTTAAGAGCGGACAATACCTAATCTCGCAAATAGCCTTTCCCCATGTTATTCTACGGGAAAATTTGTAACTATAATTACTCATTATCTAATTTATTTTTTTTAATTCTGTTTTCACAAGCAGAAAATTCACAACCATTAAAATAGTACTAACTTTTCAAAAATTAGTTTTTTTAATTTTTAATATTTCATTTTTAAGCTCAAATGTACGAAAAATACACTTGCGTTGCTTTATTACCGTCTAACTTATCAACAAATTGTGGAATCTAAAATCTGTAAAGGTAGTAACTTTCTCCAAAAAATTTTGCTTTTTATAAATACATTTTATTAATTGTTTTTTTAAAATATATATTAAAAAAAATTGTTTGAAATTTAACTTTCAAATCGAAGAAACCCAATATCAGCTCTATTCCCCTCCCCGTATCGGAAACGCCTCCAAAGGAAGTCATTAAGGTTGATTGATGATGCTTCTAATTTTCGAAGAAGGTCTTCAAAAGAAACTTGTCTGGTTTTATCTTGCAGTCTGCTTGAATACGAAAGTGTATTTCGATGTTGAAATAGCGGAAAAGAAATATCTTCTTCCCAAAATAAAAATTTAAAATTTTGTGTATAATGTATCATGTAAATGGGAAAAATTAAAGAAATATTCAAACATGCAAATGTGCGACATTTTTTTTTAAAATCAGCTTTATTTTTTTTTTAGAATCAATTGCTTTTCCTCACTTTAATTTGAATATATTTAAATCAACAGGTGGCGTTGTTTTTATTCACTTTCTGTAACTTTTCTGATGGCTATATCAGAGCATGTATTGTTAAAATTGCACGAAACTGCATCATTGAAATTCGTTTTGTGAGAATCTGTGCCGGGGAAATTTCTGTGCACGTTAACAGATGCGGGTAGTTATTTTTAAGATTGATATAGAAGAATTTTTGAGATAGCCACAGCATGCTAGTTTAATAAGTGGCTGAGATTGTAGTTTTAAATTTTCTTGTTTGTTTTAAATGAAATTTTATAACGCTATTTCTCTTTAGCAGCAACACTGTTAAAAACTTTAATAGGAAACTACTGGGAATAATATATTTTAAGTTATGTAAAATTACAGGGGAAAATAGACGGAGATGTTAAAAAATCTATTTTATACATGCATTTTAATGACCAATATTAATTTAATGTATTACTAGCGAGAATATATATGTGATCTAGAAAGCTTTTCTAAAGTAGAAACATTTCTCATATTGATAAATTAAATAATTAAAATAGGCAAAAATACTGAATAAAGATTGAGAATCTTGATTACATACTTTAAACAAAGAATTATTGTAAATTTACAGGACACTGCATAAACATTTCAGTAAATTTACAGATATTTTTTACAGTGAAACCTCATTGCACAGACCATAATGAAAGATATGACTTCTAACATTTTAATCCGTAGCTTCAGCATAATTCCCATTGTAACTATTCGCATATTTTTACATAATATTGCTGATGATACCTTGCTATTTAATGTTTTTGATTCCTTGTTTTGATTATTATTATTATTATTATTTTTTTTTTATCAATAGAAAAAAGAAATATATATACTCAATTTTTCTTTTAACGTATAAATTAATCGGAGACCGAAAAATATACTTTTAATTAACAAAGTTTGTATTTGTGTCCCTAAGCGCACAGAAAGTTAAAAGATTTTGTGGCAACAATTATATTTATAAACAAAGTATTTTAGTTCATAAAACCTGCACTGTTAAAAATTTCTGTAAATTTAATGTAAATATTTATCCAGAGTCTCTGTAAATGTACAGTAATTCTTAGTTAAAATGGAATAATCGAGATTCTCAATCTTTATTCTGTATTTTTACGTAATTTTATTATTTAATTAAAATTAAAAATGACTGCTTCTACTTTAGAAAAAGCATTCCAAGTCCGAAATATATTCTCTCCAATAATTAATTAAATTAATATTAGTTATTAAAATGAATGTATAAAATAAGTTTTTTAACATCTCCGTTTATTTTTCGCTGTAATTTTACGTAACACTTAAGATAACAGATTACACAAAATTTTCTGTTGAAATTTTTAACAGCGTATAACTCCATTTATTTATTTATTATTATTTGAGTCTAAATGACGTTATTTTGAGATTTTACATATTCAGTCAATTCCAAAAATACAAATAATCTAAATGTTTAGTAATGTATGCCTTTAGTTTGCTGCTATTTTTCTTTTCTTCCATTCTTTCTTTTTAAAGTCCAAAACACAAAGAATGGCAACAAATCAAATAAGATTTAGATAACGTGTTTTGTACTGTTACGTTAAATATATAAAGTTTTCATAGCTGCTTCTCAGTTAGGAAGATTTTCAATTTCACTTACTATTTTATTTCGATTAGTTTTAGTCAATTATTTTGATTTTGAATAGAAAATAATAGTAATAATAATAATCAAACTGAAATCAGAAAATCACTAGAATTTTTTAACAAAGTCCATCCTTTCATGAATTATTACAGAATCCAAAATACCAACTCTGTGTTAATAAAAGATTTATTTATTAAGTGTTGAATAATAGATAAATACTACTGAAGTTCTATTTAGTATACTATTGTTATCCCGATTCTTCTTTTGTACATTTGTAAAACACATGTATATACTTTGTGAAAAAATATCTTTTCGGCGCTTCTGAAGCGCGTTCCCCTGTTTCATGTGAAGCAGAAGCATACACAATGAATAAAGTGTTCTAAGGTATTGTAACTTGTCTTAGACTTCATTTGTACTCTTCAGTAATAATGCTAAACTGTCAACGCGCCACAGTTTAAAAAATTGTGATAAAAAGGGATGCAGACACTTAGTCGACAATATTCTTTTACATTTTGGACATCATAAGAACGCACTCACATGAATCTTTGTTTAGAAATTGTTTTCTTTTACGTTTTTATTTCCATTTTCATTTATCAATATTAAAATGGACTAGATGATAATAACTTATAGCCGGTTTGCTATCACGTGTGCTAGAATCATAGGTGCAACAATGCTAACACGTTTATTTCACTGAACTGTTATTGTACTTGACAAAAGATGATTTTTAGTAATTTTCGCACCCATTTAAAAGGAAGTATTTGAGAGCTGCAGAACACAATTTCACCATTTTTAGAGAATGTCTGTCTTCTGTGTGTATGTGACAACATTTTGTGGCAACTGTATCCCAAGAACTACTGCATATCAGTTCATACAAATTGATATGTAGTTACACCTTGACATAAATTAGCGCCTATCAACTTTCGGTAAATATTGTCTGACAAGTTGAGTTGCCATCCCGCTTTTTTTTAATTTTTAACATGGTGGTATAGGACAAAATTTTGTATAAATGTGCATAAAGTGAATTATTTTAAAATAATCATTATGGAATTTACAAGAATTATTTATAATAGAGATAAAAAAAAAAAAATGTATGTAGGAGCATCGCCTCCCCCCTGGAGGGAAAGTCACCCTTAGAGGGGAATAAATTTTCATGATGGATATCTTTCACAATAGCTCGCCAATACCTTGAAAATGAATGGTTGAACCATCGATCTGCAATAATTAAAAATAATGTTATTAATTTTTTAAACTTTTTAACAACATTTTTTTTTTTTTTTTTTTTTTATGTAATATTGAGAATAAAATAAGCTTTTTGGGGGTATTTAGTGTTATACTACTTCTCTAATATGGAAATCTTACTGCATTATCATGGAAGATAATTTTATTAAATAACGATTTTAATAAATTATTTTCACTGAGTGAATTTGCATAGGAAAATATAGAAGAAAATCTTGTAGTGGCCACAACATTCTAAGAATAATTTGGTTATAAAAAGTATTTCTCTTTATGCACATTTATAGGAAATTTTATTCTACACCATTACATTAAAAAATGAGATAAAACAAGATGGCAACAACACCTGTTGGACAAATTTCACCAAAAGTTGATAGCACTAATTCATGTCAAGGTGTAACTACATAATCAGTTTTATTAAATTCTGTGCTGTAGTTCCTGAGATACAGTTGCCACAAAATTTTGTCACATACACATAGACAGCCGTTTTCTGAAACTGGTCATATCGTGTTCGACATCTCTCAAAACGTGTAACTCTGTCGGAAACCCAAGGGCAAAAGTTTTTATCAATCTTATACTTTCTTCTATTGAATATCGAAAAAAGCAACAAAGAAGAAAAAAATCAAAATGAAGATAATAATTATTACTGCATAAAACTAGTATGTTATGATGGCAACCACAAAAATTTTGTCTGTATAAATTTACACAAATTCTTATTCTTGCAATGCAAATTATAATTATTATTTATGAAATTTATTTTCTATGATGAATGTAGACTATTTTTATCACACAGAATTATTACACTAAATGCCGAAAAAATGTCAATTTTGTACCAATATCAGAAGAAATGCGATTTTTTGTTAAATGAAAAAATCGATAACTTTCATTTAAATTAACTTAGATCTATAGTGCAACCATTCGTTTTAAAGGAATTGACGAGTTTTTTCGCAAGTTACCAATATTCAAAATTTATACCCTTCGGGGGTGAATGGGGAAGTGTTGCTCATACATGCACTCATACTGTTTCCTACTTTACTACTACTATTTTCAATAATTCATATTAACTTTACAACCACGTATTAAAAACTAGTATGTTGTGGTCACCACAATACTTTCTTATATATTTTCCTGTAGAAATTCACTCAGTAAAAATATTTTATGAAGATTATTATTCAATAAAATTATCTACCATAATGAATGCAGATGATTTTCATCTTAGAAAAAACTAACAGGAAACATTAGAAAAGAAAAAGAAGAGAGTTTTATTCGCTATAAATAAAATCTTAAAAATGTGTTTTCATAACTGTTATCTCATACATCAAGTTTCATAGAAGTTGACATATATAATCTTCCTGTTCTCGGGTACAATTACAGTATAGCAGCGCCATCTATAGGCTGATTTGCATCCAAACTGAATCAGCGTAATGTCACCTAATGGCCTTCTTACAAATCAAGATTTATTTGAATTTACGCAATAGAACATGAGATATAGATCTCCCTGAAATTGCGGAAATCGACATATAGCAGAGATATTAATTCCAAAAGTTGTTAGACACTAACTTATGTCAAAGTGCATCGCTATATAAATTTATATTCAATTCTGTGTAATAATTACTGTGACGTATCCTTCTGTTAAATTGTGGATATCGCTGTATAGCAGCTCCACCTGTTGAGCAATTGACACCAAAAGTTGATTAACTAATGTTAAGGTGCATCTGCATATAAATTTTTATGCAATTCTGTGCAGTAGTTCAGGAGATATAGTCTTCTTTGAAATTGAAGAAATCATGGTACAGCAGCGCAAGATATAGACAGTAACTTAAGTTATGGTGTGTCTGTGTATAAACTTTTCAGTTTCATACAGTAGTTCCTGAGATATGGCCTTCCATAAAACTGTGGAAATCGCAGTACAGCAGCACCATTTGTTAAGCAATTGACACCAAAAGTTGGTATGCACTAATTTAGGTCAAGGTGTCTCTGTATATAAACTTATATGCAATTCTAGGCCGTATTTCCTGAGATACAGTCACCACAAAATTTTTGTCTCACACACACACAGTGACAGACATTTTCTAAAGAAGGTCAAATCATGTTCTAGAACTCTTAAAACTTGGTAGTGTGAAATCGCCAAATAGCTTAATTTTGATAATTTTTTTGTGGTCGCTGTAATTAATTTCAGACGATAATTTTTTCATTTTCTGGTGTTTTATGAAGAGTAGAATCACATATATTTTTTTCAATAATTTTTAAAGATGACACCTTTTGACACCTTTTTTTTACACTGCTCGGCATGAAAATTGCCTCTGACACCTTTTCAGCATATTTTTATGTAAAATGACCTCTTGAATCCGAATAGGCTGCCCATTTTGCCCTATCACCCACCGTATTTTAGGAATGACCTCCTATTTTTATCAGTTTTCGGTGGTTTTATGTCTAAAATTTTGATTTTTAGGAGGGAGAGGATTATTTTAACCGTTAAATATATTCTGAGGGTTACAGAGTTGAAAAATTCTAAAACATATAGACATTTGCGACAAGGGAAAAATTTTGAGGGAATTTGCCATTGGAATTATGCATTACATATCTTATATTTTTACTTCCATTATTACTGCCATTACCCTACTACCGTAGGTAATGGAAGCAGCAGCAACAACAACAACAAGTATAATAAACAAATATAATGTACACTAACTTGTTTTAACCTTATAACAAATTAAACGAATTTAAAATTCCATAGATTTTCTCTTGATCTGTAATGAATGAAAAATTGAAGAGATTAAGATTTCAATAACTATATATATAAATTATAAGAAGTATTGAAAAAGTACAGTCGGTAACAAAAGTATTCGGTCTGAAAATTCGATATCGGGTTTTCACCTGATTTACACGTTTTAAGGTCCCCTGAGTCCAAAAAAGTGTTTTTTGGCAATTGGTCAGTGTGTATGTATGTGTGTGTGTATGTATGTGGAGAATCTTCTGGATATTATAGCTCAGAAACTAATAAAGATAGAGCTACGAAACTTTAGAATTGAAATACGTCTGGAGTACAGATGAAATTTCCAAATTTTGGTGAAATTTGAAAAACCGGAAGTGGGACCGTAAGTCCGTATCTCAAAAACGGCTCTAACGATTTTCTTCAAACTTGCTATATAAACACTCTATTAGATGTCCTTTCGAATGATATAGTTGGTTGGTTCAGGAAAATTGATAGGCGGCCTGTGTAAATAGCTAAATTTCAGGTCTTGCAAACGCGTTCCTTTAAAAACGGCTTTACGGATTTTTTTCAAACTCGCCATATTAACTCGCTTTTGAATATCCTATGTAATTATTGTTTTCTGGTCAATAATTGATTTTTTGTAAAAGTTGGTATCTCAAAAACGGCTCTAACGATTTTTTCTTTAGGTCACTTTTATGTTTTCTGATCACATTAGCTCTCAAAAATAATACAAGTAATAGTGGGTAATGGAAGTCGTGTGGTTGTTTCACAGCAGATTTTTTTAATCTGTTATTAATGTTGTTTTTTAAACTTTATATTTTTTTGTTTTTAGGTGTTAAATTAATTATTTTTCATTCTTCAAATCAAATTCATGGTCATAAAATTATCGAATAGTTAAAGAAATTGAGGGAGGGGGTGGTGTAACTAGAAAACAGTGGGTGACTGGGCAAAATGGAAGTCATGTTCGGATTCAGGAGATCATTTTACATAAGAATCAGCAAAAATGGTTTCAGATCTCGATTTTTTTTTTTTTTTTTTTTTTTTTTCAAGAGCAGTGTTTATTAATAATAATATGGAATTTTAACAACTCATTGAAGTAGTGCCCAGCAAAGCGGGCAAATTACATTTTTATTGCTTCTAGTAATTACATTTTTACTTCCATTACCCTGCTACCGTAGGTAATGGAAGTATTGTATTCGGTCTGAAAATTCGATATCGGGTTTTCACCTGATTTGCACGTTTTAAGGTCCCCTGAGTCCAAAAAAGTGGTTTTTGGCAATTGGTCAGTGTGTATGTATGTGTGTGTGTGTGTGTGTGTGTGTGTGTGTGTGTATGTATGTATGTGGAGAATCTTCTGTCTATTATAGCTCAGAAACTAATAAAGATAGAGCTACGAAACTTTAGAATTGAAATACGTCTGGTGTACAGATGAAATTTCCAAATTTTGGTGAAAATTGAAAAACCGGAAGTGGGACATCAGAAACCGGAAGTGGGACCGTAAGTCCGTATCTCAGAAACGGCTCTAACGATTTTCTTCAAACTCGCTATATAAACGCTCTATTAGATATCCTTTCGGATGATATAGTTGGTTAGTTCAGGAAAATTGATAGGCGTCCTGTATAAATAGCTCAATTTCAGGCCTCGCAAAGGCGTTCCTTTAAAAATGGTTGTACGGATTTTTTTCAAACTCGCCATTTTAACTCAATTTTAAATATGCTTTTGTATGTAATTATTGTTTTCCTGTCAATAATTGAGTTTAATCGGAAGTGGACATCAGAAACCGGAAGTGGGACCGTAAGTTCGTATCTCAAAAACCGCTCTAACGATTTTCTTCAAATTTGCTATATAAACACTCTGTTAGATGTCCTTGCGAATGATATAGTTGGTTAGTTCAGGAAAATTGATAGGCGTCCTGTATAAATAGCTCAATTTCAGGTCTGCCAAGGGCGTTCCTTTAAAAACAGCTGTACGGATTTTAACTCGCCATATTAACTCACTTTTAAATATCCTTTTGTATGTAATTATTGTTTTCCGGTCAATAATTGGTTTTTTGTAAAAGTTGGTATCTCATAAACGGCTCTAACGATTTTCTCTTTAGTTCACTTTTATGTTTTCTGATCGCATTATCTCTCAAAAATGCATATAATATGTATAATAGTGGGTAATGGAAGTCGTGTGGTTGTTTCACACCAGATTTCTAGATTTAGTTTGTACAAAAATGCAATGATTTTTAATACTATTGAAAACTATGTTAAAAGTTTCTTGAAAAAAAAAAAATATATATATATATATATATATATATATATATATATATATATATATATATGTATGTATGTATATATATTATTATTAATTATTATTAAATGTACAAAAGGCTTAATTAAAGTAGAAATGTTTTGTCACTAAGATTATTCTTTAAAAATAATTGTCAGCAATCTTTTGTTTTTAAATTTATATTCAGAAAATAATATATGCTCATTTTATCATTCATGTTCATGAATGTTCAAATAAAACGATGTTTAATTATACTGATTTTTTCTCTATATTTTCTCAGAATTAAATAGTTTTTTTTTCTCTTGTTTTTCTAGTTCCTCTTGTTGTTTTTTTTTTTTTTTTTCCATTTCAGTATTATTTGAGATTGTCTCAACAAAGATTTTAATTGTGATTTCTTAATTTGCATTATTTAAAATTGATTTTATTATAAAATACTTTTTACTTGCGAGAAAAATAATCAATAATTTTCTCTTGAATAAAAATTATCTGAAATTCATTATATATTTGAAAAACTGATTCTTAGTTTAACTTTAATATTAAAAATCGACAGCTACAATTGTTATTTAACCAATATCACATTCGTTTTCATTTCTTTAGCGGTCAACTAACGCTGTTTAACACTCCGGGGTAATTTTCTTAACTGAACCTTTGATGGGCTTTGATAAATAGTGACATTTTGACATTTTGTTTACACATCCATCTCTGTCATGAAAGGGAGTGTCTGAAAGAATAAGTGTTTAAGGATTGGACACTTTTTCTTTTGGCTGATAACTTTCACAAATTTTGTGTCGTATCTCAGTGAAGTACTAGTTTAGAAGGACCTCCTCCAGAAAGCAGGGTGAAAAGTCATTAAGACTAGAAACGATTTCAGAGCTAGCTATAGTCCGCTCTTAAGGAAAAAAAAAGCTAATTGTCGGGTCGATAAGCAATTTGTGCCCCTGAATTCAGAAAAATTGCTTCTTTCATTTGGTTCCGAATTCGTAACGATTAAACCAATATTTATAATTTATTTGGCCATTTAACGCTCCTTAAACGCATCCTAAGCGCAAAGTTGACTCGTTCATTAATCGACATAGGTTGACGTTTTAAATAATATCTCCGCAACTAATTAAAATTTTTAAATTATTTATTCTTCTGAGCATCTGTAAATCATTTTTTGTACATTTACGTTTAGTGGAGGATGAACGTAGAAGAACAGCTCAGACAGACAGGCAGACAGAGAAACAGACATACAGACATCTTATTTTAATATTATAGATAAACACAATAACATGCGCTCTTTCGAATGGTATCATTAGACATTCAACATTGAAAACCGCTCTGTGTTATGCATGCATTAGTGTTTCTAGAACAATATAGAGGACAGGATACCTATTCAAAGAACTTGAATGTTATAACTTTAGTTTTTATCTCAAGGTGATGTTTAACAAATATACGCAAAATACGTCAAAGTTTATAGCTATATATATATATATATAAAAGAAATCTAATAAGTTACAGAATGTTTAAGTATATAATTATGTTAAATTGTTGATACTTAATAAATATTTTAGGATATTAATTTTTTTATTAACTAACATTTTCGATTACTTCGAGATATAATTGTGAAATTTTTAATATTGTTAAACATAATTTTAAATGTCTTAAAAATGAGGGGGCGGTAGTCCCCCTCACACAGTCAAATAGAACTGTTCCTAAACCTGTTTTAGATTATTTTAAAATACATTGAACTTAATTATCTTATGCTTCCACCATTAATCTTTAAACTTAATATGCACTATATCTTTATAATATTAAAATTTAGGGTAAGAGAATGTCGAATGAGTGACACACCATATATATATATTAATAATTGTTCTCTCTCTATGTATACAAAAACATAAAATTTGCTATTTTTGTAAATATATTAAGTAATAAATTCTATAGAAAATCATAACTTTATATTTAAATTTTGAAGAAAAAATTCTGTCGAGAGAATTTAAGAACTTCAGAAAAATAACATTTATAAATTTTCCATGCATTAATTCTTCTCTTTTAATTCTTTGTAAAATATACTTTAAATAAATCCCATATAATTTTTTAAATAAATAATGTCGTATATTTTTCCAATTTATAAATTTGCAAATTAAAAATTTACAAATGTTTTATATTTAGATTCGCAAATTTATCCACCATATACATAATGTTTAAGTATTTGCACAAAATAACAATGGATTACGAAATTAAAACAAATTATTCGATTTACTTAAATTTTTTAGTGCTTACATCAAACATCTAAAACAGCGAAATATTACTATCCTTAAATAGAATAAAAACTAAACCATTTCATTTGGCAAACTTTTGCATAAAAATGAAATTGAATTCTCAGTTTAAAAATAATAATTTATTAAATCATTAGAAAACAGTTTCTTTTTTTAATAAGCAATTCCTTCGATAATTTCAGAATCATATCATTTAAACCATACATATATTACACAAAATTTATTTTTTGAAAAATATATAATATAAGCAGAATTATATAATTGAAAATATACACCGCTCTCTGCTGTTTTCCCTTTTTCTTAAAAGCGCAAAAATATTTTATAAAATATCAATACACACATTCTCGCATAACTTTCAGTATTACAAAAATCTTTGTTTTTCTGAAAAATTCTAGAGTGACTCCACTCGTCTTTCTGAACATTAATTAATTAATGATTTTTTAAAGTATAATGGTTAATCAAAGTATAAATAAAATTGTTCAGTAATTAAAAGAGAAAATTATAAAAGAGTGTTTGAGTATTTTCACCCTTATAATATGTTGTTTAATTTAATTATTTAGCTTTTTAAATAATTTTAGCTCATACGTCATAATGATAAAGTATTTTTCTTTTTGTCCCTGTGCAACACTATATCTGCCAAATTCACAAAAATCTATTCTGTTAATGCGACAGTAATCTATAATATGTATATAAATTTTTTGCTCAATCGAATGAGGTGTTTAAACGTTATCGCACTTTCAATAATTTGGACACGTAGGGCATAATGAAAAAGAATTCTTCATTGTGCCCCAGTAAATGAACTATAAGCGTTATATTCACAAAAATGTATACCGTTCGTGGGATGGTGACGCTGTAATATGTGTATAAAACTTTAGTTCTTTCTAATAAGACATTTAGACGCTATTTCGTTTTAAATATTTTGAGCCTACATGCCATCAAGATAAAGAATTTTTCATTGTAAACCTGCAAAATGTATAAGTTCTAGATTTATAAAAATCAGTAGGGTTTGTAATACGGACAACTTTAATACGCATACCAACTTTCCACCCAATTAAACAAAGCATATAGACTATATCATATTCTCTCATACGCATACACATGCACACATACACACACATCCATACTTATGTACACCATCGTAAATAATAATAATAATAATAATATATCAGGGGCTTTAAACGTATCGATACATCAAAACCTCAAAGTCGAAATTTTGTTTACAATGATTTATTAATTACAATAATTTATTATTCTTATTTTACATCCAAAAAAAAACCATAGTGAATGAAAAATATAGAAAAACTCATTAAAACTAATGTATTAGTATAACGTATTAGTGAACGGTTTTTAACCACATTTTATAAATTTTAAAGCCTGTCTAACATTGCAGATTGTTTAATTTTTTACAGTTCACATATTTATATTCGGAAAGTAGAAATGGTGAATTATAAAAAACATTTAGGAAATATTTTAGCCTATTTTTTATTAATTTAATTTTCCAAAATAATTTCAACTGGTTAAATTTTTTTTTTATGTAATTATAGTATATATTAATAAATAGAATGTCACATTTATTCTTGTTTTACATCAAAAAATATCATAATGAATGAAAAATATAGAAAAACTCATTAAAACTAATGCATTAGTATAACGTATTAATGAACGGTTTTGAACCACATTTTATAATTTTTAAAGCCTTTCTATCATTGCAGATTGTTTAATTTTTTAAGATATCGTTTGAGGAAATTTATAAAAAGATTAATTTACAAATATTGCTGTCAACATATATGTTTAAAATTAAATAAACACGTTTGATGTAAGTGCATAACACAATACAATATTAAAATAATAATAATAAGAAGAAGAAAGTGTATTTTATATATTATTTCACGAATTTTAAAGAATTTTAAATTACTGAAGAGAAAAACCTTTTTTTAACTTAACTTGTAGCAATATTTGTGTTGAGAGAATGTTTGACACAGAATAATTTTTACGTGGACTCCATTTATTCGTTTATTTGAATTTTCATTTTTGCTATAAACAAATACTTAATAGTTTATTGTCATGTTTATATGAAAATATTATTTATGTATAACATATTGCGAACCGTTTTATTCCTGAAAACGTCATTTCAGGAATTTTATAGAACAATATTGAATTTATTTATTACTATAAAATCAATAATACATATTTCCATTAAAACATATTGATATAAAAATATGATTAACCCGTTAGCGCCCAGTGTTCTCATTTGAGGACAGCTAATAAAATGACACGTATGTTTTTTGTGGTTTCTTCGAATAATTTCTGCTTTTTAGTGACACTTTATAGCGTCACTCTAAATGGTGCCTGGAAGTTTTATGTGACTACTATTAATTATTATTTCATAATTTGAATAGTCATTTTATGATTTTTCATTCATCGAGTATATCTTTGCTTTTTGCGCAGGTATACTAGCTTAAATCATGCTGAATAATAATATATATTATAATACTTTACTTTCGAGATCTTTGTCAACATATAATAGGAAATTAATGTGTTATCTCAAAGTTTTTCTATCTCGAAGTTTTCTCGCTAAAACACTGAACGTCAATAAATGAGGATAGGCTTTAAATTTAAAACTGTCAGAAGAATTGTTTAAGTTAATATATTTTACTGTCAGTTGCCTATATTAATTTAGAAATGAAATAATCAACTAATAATATTTTATAAAATTAATTAGGGCGTTAACAGGTTAAATGATAAATCTGATTTTAAGCGATAAAATTATTTAAAAATTTAAAAATATTAACAGCTTTGTGTAGGGTGCTAATTTGAAGAAAAGTTCTCAAGCTGCCATAAAAAAAATCATAACAAACAATGATTAGTATTAAAAGATTGTGTACAAATATCAAATATTTTTTTACATGTATCCATGTGCTAAAAAAATAAAAGAATTATTAAAAAAGAATTTAAAATGTTCAAAATAATTAATAGTTTTAAAAAATATTCGCTTATAAATTTATTTCAAAAAATTAACCTTAACCTTTTCCTATTGTCTTTTCAAGTGAAATATTTAATAATAACAAACACGAAGATGCATATATTTACAATTCATTTCTATTACTAATTTAAAATACATGAAATATTTTTCTTTATGTATTTGGTCTTTCTCTTTCTCTTTTTTTTTTCCTTGCATTGCATCGATAGGGAAAATCGATAATTCCTCTATATCATATATTTTTTTTTTCTTTAGTTCTACAGCTTTCCCTCTTGAGACAAAATAAAAGTGCATCATTAATTTAATTTGGCACTTGATTACAATCTTCTCAAAGACAAATTATCGACTATCTAATCCCTCAAGGGTATAACAGTATGTTGAGTGTTTACGTGAAGATAAATCCGTTATCTAAATAATGATTTCTATGTCATACAGACACTCAGGGGATTTGAAGAAAACTTTACGAGAATTAAAATTAAATAAATCATTTTGCATTATTAGGTGAAGATAACTCTAATATTTTTTTTTTTTTTTTTTTTTTTTTTTTAAGAAATGTAAAATACTCAGTGATTAAAATAAAATTAACTATTTTTTTATGTATATTTTCACTATAATATATGAAATATTTATAATAATTATTTTTAAAATATGTTACATTTTGCTACCTAGAATGTTCAAAGTAATTAAAAATATATAAGTCAAGTTTAACTCCAGGAAAAATTTTTAGTTTTTTTGTGTTAAAAATTTATAAGTATTAAGTATGTGTATTATAAAATATGTTTTTTATATGTTTATGAGCGAGAAGAATCGTTTAAAAATTTGGGTTCTTATATTTTATCTAAATTTGAACATTACACTTGAAATGCTTATATTTGTACAATAAATTCAATCTGACTAAGACATTTCTCAAAGTCGTAAATGATTGCATCGCAATAATTTTAGCTATTTACAATGAACAAAATGTATTTTTCCAAAAAGAGTAAAATTGCGTCGATTTGTAACATGAGATATACATAATATATGATATACATAGATATTATGTAACATACTCAAAATACCCCCGAAACAAGTATACTCAAATTCGAAATAATCTTGCGCTCATTATTGAGTATATTGATATGCTCAAAAATGGCGTAGATCATCGTAAATCCCAATATCCTAAACATAGATTAACATTGGTGCATTCTTCAACACAACAGTTTAAACTGCTGCAAATATAGTTCTGAAAATTTTAGAAAATGATTTAATTCTGCAGGAATTCTAATAAAGAATATTTAGTTCAGCATATTTCTAATAAATTATTAAGTTAACGGATACTTTTTTTACCGACTGTACATTAAATATCCTGTTTAAAAACAGATTGACTTACATAAATTGTAAAATTACGATCAAAATATCTACTTCAAATTACAACTGTGTCATTTTCACGCAACATTTCATGCGACGTAAGATATTTTAAATATTTGAGCTGAAACAAAAAACTTATTTTTCAACATTTAAAGTACGCAAGTTTCATGATTTTGTTGGTATTTTTTTTATCGAGATTACGAAAGATCGTATTTGGTTAAAACGATATTCGATTATATATCTATCTATCTATATATATAGAAATGAAGCTTTTTATTAATATTTTATTATTTTTATTTTTATTTCATAATGTGTTTGCACAATTTTTGCTATTACTTAAGCAGTTTATTAATTTTCACAAAATTTTTTTTAATACATCATTTTATAGCTGCTGTTGCGCATTTTATGTTGTATTACTACTATTATTACTACTATTATTATTATCTATAATACTATTTCAATTCTTATATCAATTCTTATTTCAATTCTTGTTCAGTGTATTACAATTCTCATTCAGTGTTTTACAATTTAATGATCATTTTGAACTACTTTCATCATTCATTTAGCAAGTTTCTTTACTGGTAATATTGTGTGTTTTACTACATTATTATTTGTTAGTCATCCTTTTTTTTTTTTTTTTTTTTGGGAGGGGTCTATTTTAAATAACTTATTATTGTATATATTGTTGTATATATCATTGATGAATTTTCATCATGGCTATGACTACTTTTTGTAAATATTAATACTTTTTTCATACTTTTCTACTAAAGGTTGTTTATGTATTTATACAATTTTGTGCTCCATTTATTTTAATCCAGAATTTCAAAAGAATTATTATGTTCAAAAAATATTTATTTTACTCAAGATTCTCTAAAGTTTTAGTTTTTTTTATAGGAAAACATATTTATCTATTTTTACGAATTTATCAAGCTTCTATTATAATTTTGCAAGCTTAGTTAAATTCCAATATTTTTTATAATTATTGTCTCAATTTATTATATATCCAATATTTATCTTCATTATTCATTAAATGGTTGTTCTAAGTAAATTCCTAGCGCCTGGCAAAAAAGGCAAATCTTATGGTTTGTCTTGTGCTCGGTACAGAGTAATGTATAGGGATTACTCTGGATCGTCATCCTGCTACCTATATCATCCTCCTCTTCGCAATTTATTTTTAAAAAAATGTAATTCTACTAGATGTCTTACATGCCCTCTTGCTGATGCTTCTCATTTTAGAGATAGCTCTTCTCATGTTACATTTTGTAAAGCTTTTAATATTATTTACTCTCTCAAGTGCAATTTATGCAATATGGTATATATTGGACAAACTAGTAATCCATTACACAAGCGGATTAACTTACATCGCTCCGATATTAAAAAATCACGTCAATTTACCACTAATTTTGAATATATGCACTTCCATCAACATGACTTTAATAATATTACTGTGAAAATTCTTAATTTTAAGAAGAATTTGAATGAAAGTCTCCTACTTGAATCACAATATATTAAATCACTGAATACTATCTATCCTTTTGGTTTAAATTCTAATGTTTATAATAAACAACATTCTGTTTATTCCAAGGTTTCAAATATTGAATTTTACAGTAATATTTATAAAACTCTAAATCACTCTTTATATAAAAAGACTACTAGAACTTCTAGGGGATCTTCTAGGTCGTCTTCCCAACATCTGGACATTTCATATATTTTACAAAATCTCAAATCCTTAGAAAGTATTTTTCTTCAGTCTTATAATTGGAAAGTTATACGTAATTTTATTTTTGGAATAAAAAAGAAGTATCTTCTTAAATACTTTAAAGTATTCCATTCTCATTCTTTTGATTCACACTTCAGTGATGTATTCTTTGATATTTTACACTATAGGGCTGAGTGTTTAAATATTAAACTTGATTTAAAGTCTGGTCAAAAAATAAATAACTCTCTCTTGGTGATAAATTTTTCTCATCTGGTTTTTAATAAACTTCATATTCACAATTTACTTAATGATCCATCCAATCCTTTTCCCATCAAAAACTTCATCATTCAAAAAACTTTTAAATACAATATTACTTTAGGTAGAAAAATATTTAACTACAATAAATTTGCTAAATTTCTTACTTCTAATGATCATCCTCCATGCTATTGTTCTGATTCCAAATATAAATCTTTTTTCAATACATCTCATGGTCATATTATTACTGGTGATATCAATATTGTGGAAAATCTTACTCTTAGATCTTTGATGAAGTATGGTACTAAATTTCGGATGCCCTCAAAATTCAAATTTATTGATATCATTACTCAATTTAATTTAGACTTGGATCTCTTTATATACAAAATTGCTATTGATTATAATAAACCAGTGGAATTTTTTAATGAGTGGAAATTTAAGTTATTGGAGAAATTTAAACTTGATTTAGTTTATAATATGCACCATCTTTCTAATATCAAGTACTATAATTTCAAAGAAATTCATTCAGCAATTTTAGACTTACAGTCTAAATCTATTATTACTTATGTTGACAAGGCGGCTAATAACTATGCAATTATTTGCAAAAAGTATTATAAACAACTTCTTTTTGATACTATGGATACTAGTAATATTTTTCTTAGGATTAATGACAGTATCGATATTAAAAATAGGCATATATTTAATTATTATAAGTTGATAAAAACTAAATGCAATAACTACAATTATCCTTATTTAGTTGTAATTCCAAAATTTCATAAAGATCCTATTAAATTTCGTACTGTTTCTGTTGCCTGCAATGCCTATACTTCTAATGCTAATATTATGTTATTGAATATCCTTAAAAAATTACACAGTTATATTGTTTCTAACAAGTGTAATTTTTTTCTAAAAAATAGTTTTCAACTCAAAAATAAAATTAAAAATCTTACTGATATTACTGGTATAAAAACTTTTGATTTCAATGATCTTTTTAATAATATTGATATTAAAGATATGTTTGATATTATAAATAAACTCTTTGTAGAAAATTTGCAGTATTTAAATCTAAATGTTAGCATAACTCCTTCAGCCTTTAAAACTCTGACTAGGTTTATCCTTTTCCATAACTATATTTTATTCAATAATTATTTATATAAACAACGTTTAGGATTGCCACAAGGTGGAATTGCTTCTAGCATATTAGCTGATCTATACTTATATTATTATGAGCGTGACATTGAGTGTACTAACTTTAAATTACTACGATACATTGATGATATAATTATATTATATTTGGATAAAAATCGCACCAAACTAGACTTACCTGTCAAATATCCTGAAAATCTGTCTCTAAGTAGTACTGATTTGGATTCTAGTGTCATTAATTTCTTAGATTTAAAAATTATTCTTAATAGTAATGGCCAATTAGAATTTGACTTGTACGATAAAAAGAAAGATTTCCCCTTTAAGGTAAATTTTTTCACTAACTTTAAAACATGCTTACATCAATCTGTATTTGTCAATATTCTTCTTAATTTTAATCTAAGGATCAAATATTTAGTGTCTGACAAACATCAAAAATTACAATTTCGATTCTTTAAAATTTTAGCATTAATTAATGGCTATCCCAAACACTTAATAAAAAAATTATTTTAATTATTTATTTATTTATTTATTTTATTTATTTATTTATTTATTTATTTATTTATTTTTTTTCTCCGCATACATTTTATTCAAATTTAAATTTACGTCTAAATATTAGGTATTATTTTTTGGTTTTCAATCAAATACATTGATTATTTGAATCCTAAATTTATTTGATTGTATTTTTCCATTATTTTCATCTTATTACTCCAGATGGCAGCACTATTCATGATTCAATATTAGGAATCATCATCTGTTTATTTCAGGATTTGAATCCTTACCCTACATGAATTTCAATGTGAATCCTAAAAATTACTCTATGGTCCATGCTATTTTGAATTAATTAACTGTGAATCTAACTGCTAACTGATTGTTACATTTTTACATGTGCGACGTTTATTGCTTCAATTTCATTTTTGAAAGGTTAAAGTAATCTTATTCTTCTACAATTTTATGGGGTTTTTATTTATTTATTTTTTTTTTTTAATCTTACTTTTAAATGGTTATGGTTTTTCATATTTAGGTAAAGGTTTTATTATGATTATCGTTTTATTATAATCTTCGTTTTTCGTTTTTCTGTTTTGACTATGTATATTTCTTTTTTGAGTTGTGTTCATATCAAATATTTTATTCAGTAAGATGAATTTTTGTATCTTTGTATTTTTATTTTAATCTTAATTTTATATGGTTATGGTTTGTCATATTAGGTTATAGTTTTATTTTTATCTTCTTCTTTAATGGATTGTCTATGGGTGTTTCGGGCCTGCGAACAAAGAAATTCTTAGCTTTTGCTTTCTTTATTACAGAAAAACATCCATATTTTAGCATATTTGCATTCTACCAGGCCCTTGAAAACGTTAGAATGCAAATAATGCTTTTTTTCTAATTCCAATTTCCAATATTTATTTCGATTTTTCTTTAATTATTCTTTGATTTGATATGGGTAGTCTCAGCTTGTGATCCGAGGAATTGTTTTGATACTGAAGTTGAGTCATCTTTAAATTTCATAAAAACATTTTTGCACTGATTATATTAATGTTTTTCAATATTTATATCATTTCTAAGGTAATGCTGCATATAGCGCTTTATTTGGAAATGAAGCTTTTTATTAATATTTTATTATTTTTATTTTTATTTCATAATGTGTTTGCACAATTTTTGCTATTACTTAAGCAGTTTATTAATTTTCACAATTTTTTTTTTAATACATCATTTTATAGCTGCTGTTGCGCATTTTATGTTGTATTACTACTATTATTACTACTATTATTATTATCTATAATACTATTTCAATTCTTATATCAATTCTTATTTCAATTCTTGTTCAGTGTATTACAATTCTCATTCAGTGTTTTACAATTTAATGATCATTTTGAACTACTTTCATCATTCATTTAGCAAGTTTCTTTACTGGTAATATTGTGTGTTTTACTACATTATTATTTGTTAGTCATCCTTTTTTTTTTTTTTTTTTTTTTTGGGAGGGGTCTATTTTAAATAACTTATTATTGTATATATTGTTGTATATATCATTGATGAATTTTCATCATGGCTATGACTACTTTTTGTAAATATTAATACTTTTTTCATACTTTTCTACTAAAGGTTGTTTATGTATTTATACAATTTTTTGCTCCATTTATTTTAATCCAGAATTTCAAAAGAATTATTATGTTCAAAAAATATTTATTTTACTCAAGATTCTCTAAAGTTTTAGTTTTTTTATAGGAAAACATATTTATCTATTTTTACGAATTTATCAAGCTTCTATTATAATTTTGCAAGCTTAGTTAAATTCCAATATTTTTTATAATTATTGTCTCAATTTATTATATATCCAATATTTATCTTCATTATTCATTAAATGGTTGTTCTAAGTAAATTCCTAGCGCCTGGCAAAAAAGGCAAATCTTATGGTTTGTCTTGTGCTCGGTACAGAGTAATGTATAGGGATTACTCTGGATCGTCATCCTGCTACCTATATCATCCTCCTCTTCGCAATTTATTTTTTAAAAAATGTAATTCTACTAGATGTCTTACATGCCCTCTTGCTGATGCTTCTCATTTTAGAGATAGCTCTTCTCATGTTACATCTTGTAAAGCTTTTAATATTATTTACTCTCTCAAGTGCAATTTATGCAATATGGTATATATTGGACAAACTAGTAATCCATTACACAAGCGGATTAACTTACATCGCTCCGATATTAAAAAATCACGTCAATTTACCACTAATTTTGAATATATGCACTTCCATCAACATGACTTTAATAATATTACTGTGAAAATTCTTAATTTTAAGAAGAATTTGAATGAACGTCTCCTACTTGAATCACAATATATTAAATTACTGAATACTATCTATCCTTTTGGTTTAAATTCTAATGTTTATAATAAACAACATTCTGTTTATTCCAAGGTTTCAAATATTGAATTTTACAGTAATATTTATAAAACTCTAAATCACTCTTTATATAAAAAGACTACTAGAACTTCTAGGGGATCTTCTAGGTCGTCTTCCCAACATCTGGACATTTCATATATTTTACAAAATCTCAAATCCTTAGAAAGTATTTTTCTTCAGTCTTATAATTGGAAAGTTATACGTAATTTTATTTTTGGAATAAAAAAGAAGTATCTTCTTAAATATTTCAAAGTATTCCATTCTCATTCTTTTGATTCACACTTCAGTGATGTATTCTTTGATATTTTACACTATAGGGCTGAGTGTTTTAATATTAAACTTGATTTAAAGTCTGGTCAAAAAATAAATAACTCTCTCTTGGTGATAAATTTTTCTCATCTGGTTTTTAATAAACTTCATATTCACAATTTACTTAATGATCCATCCAATCCTTTTCCCATCAAAAACTTCATCATTCAAAAAACTTTTAAATACAATATTACTTTAGGTAGAAAAATATTTAACTACAATAAATTTGCTAAATTTCTTACTTCTAATGATCATCCTCCATGCTATTGTTCTGATTCCAAATATAAATCTTTTTTCAATACATCTCATGGTCATATTATTACTGGTGATATCAATATTGTGGAAAATCTTACTCTTAGATCTTTGATGAAGTATGGTACTAAATTTCGGATGCCCTCAAAATTCAAATTTATTGATATCATTACTCAATTTAATTTAGACTTGGATCTCTTTATATACAAAATTGCTATTGATTATAATAAACCAGTGGAATTTTTTAATGAGTGGAAATTTAAGTTATTGGAGAAATTTAAACTTGATTTAGTTTATAATATGCACCATCTTTCTAATATCAAGTACTATAATTTCAAAGAAATTCATTCAGCAATTTTAGACTTACAGTCTAAATTTATTATTACTTATGTTGACAAGGCGGCTAATAACTATGCAATTATTTGCAAAAAGTATTATAAACAACTTCTTTTTGATACTATGGATACTAGTAATATTTTTCTTAGGATTAATGACAGTATCGATATTAAAAATAGGCACATATTTAATTATTATAAGTTGATAAAAACTAAATGCAATAACTACAATTATCCTTATTTAGTTGTAATTCCAAAATTTCATAAAGATCCTATTAAATTTCGTACTGTTTCTGTTGCCTGCAATGCCTATACTTCTAATGCTAATATTATGTTATTGAATATCCTTAAAAAATTACACAGTTATATTGTTTCTAACAAGTGTAATTTTTTTCTAAAAAATAGTTTTCAACTCAAAAATAAAATTAAAAATCTTACTGATATTACTGGTATAAAAACTTTTGATTTCAATGATCTTTTTAATAATATTGATATTAAAGATATGTTTGATATTATAAATAAACTCTTTGTAGAAAATTTGCAGTATTTATATCTAAATGTTAGCATAACTCCTTCAGCCTTTAAAACTCTGACTAGGTTTATCCTTTTCCATAACTATATTTTATTCAATAATTATTTATATAAACAACGTTTAGGATTGCCACAAGGTGGAATTGCTTCTAGCATATTAGCTGATCTATACTTATATTATTATGAGCGTGACATTGAGTGTACTAACTTTAAATTACTACGATACATTGATGATATAATTATATTATATTTGGATAAAAATCGCACCAAACTAGACTTACCTGTCAAATATCCTGAAAATCTGTCTCTAAGTAGTACTGATTTGGATTCTAGTGCCATTAATTTCTTAGATTTAAAAATTATTCTTAATAGTAATGGCCAATTAGAATTTGACTTGTACGATAAAAAGAAAGATTTCCCCTTTAAGGTAAATTTTTTCACTAACTTTAAAACATGCTTACATCAATCTGTATTTGTCAATATTCTTCTTAATTTTAATCTAAGGATCAAATATTTAGTGTCTGACAAACATCAAAAATTACAATTTCGATTCTTTAAAATTTTAGCATTAATTAATGGCTATCCCAAACACTTAATAAAAAAATTCTTTTAATTATTTATTTATTTATTTATTTATTTATTTATTTATTTTTTTTTTTTTTTTCTCCGCATACATTTTATTCAAATTTAAATTTACGTCTAAATATTAGGTATTATTTTTTGGTTTTCAATCAAATACATTGATTATTTGAATCCTAAATTTATTTGATTGTATTTTTCCATTATTCTCATCTTATTACTCCAGATGGCAGCACTATTCACGATTCAATATTAGGAATCATCATCTGTTTATTTCAGGATTTGAATCCTTACCCTACATGAATTCCAATGTGAATCCTAAAAATTACTCTATGGTCCATGCTATTTTGAACTAATTAACTGTGAATCAAACTGCTAACTGATTGTTACATTTTTACATGTGCGACGTTTATTGCTTCAATTTCATTTTTGAAAGGTTAAAGTAATCTTATTCTTCTACAATTTTATGGGTTTTTTATTTATTTTTTTTTTTTTTAATCTTACATTTAAATGGTTATGGTTTTTCATATTTAGGTAAAGGTTTTATTATGATTATCGTTTTATTATGATCTTCGTTTTTCGTTTTTCTGTTTTGACTATGTATATTTCTTTTTTGAGTTGTGTTCATATCAAATATTTTATTCAGTAAGATGAATTTTTGTATCTTTGTATTTTTATTTTAATCTTAATTTTATATGGTTATGGTTTGTCATATTAGGTTATAGTTTTATTTTTATCTTCTTCTTTAATGGATTGTCTATGGGTGTTTCGGGCCTGCGAACAAAGAAATTCTTAGCTTTTGCTTTCTTTATTACAGAAAAACGTCCATATTTTAGCATATTTGCATTCTACCAGGCCCTTGAAAACGTTAGAATGCAAATAATGCTTTTTTTCTAATTCCAATTTCCAATATTTATTTCGATTTTTCTTTAATTATTCTTTGATTTGATATGGGTAGTCTCAGCTTGTGATCCGAGGAATTGTTTTGATACTGAAGTTGAGTCATCTTTAAATTTCATAAAAACATTTTTGCACTGATTATATTAATGTTTTTCAATATTTATATCATTTCTAAGGTAATGCTGCATATAGCGCTTTATTTGGAAATGAAGCTTTTTATTAATATTTTATTATTTTTATTTTTATTTCATAATGTGTTTGCACAATTTTTGCTATTACTTAAGCAGTTTATTAATTTTCACAAAATTTTTTTTAATACATCATTTTATAGCTGCTGTAGCGCATTTTATGTTGTATTACTACTATTATTACTACTATTATTATTATCTATAATACTATTTCAATTCTTATATCAATTCTTATTTCAATTCTTGTTCAGTGTATTACAATTCTCATTCAGTGTTTTACAATTTAATGATCATTTTGAACTACTTTCATCATTCATTTAGCAAGTTTCTTTACTGGTAATATTGTGTGTTTTACTACATTATTATTTGTTAGTCATCCTTTTTTTTTTTTTTTTTTTTTGGGAGGGGTCTATTTTAAATAACTTATTATTGTATATATTGTTGTATATATCATTGATGAATTTTCATCATGGCTATGACTACTTTTTGTAAATATTAATACTTTTTTCATACTTTTCTACTAAAGGTTGTTTATGTATTTATACAATTTTTTGCTCCATTTATTTTAATCCAGAATTTCAAAAGAATTATTATGTTCAAAAAATATTTATTTTACTCAAGATTCTCTAAAGTTTTAGTTTTTTTATAGGAAAACATATTTATCTATTTTTACGAATTTATCAAGCTTCTATTATAATTTTGCAAGCTTAGTTAAATTCCAATATTTTTTATAATTATTGTCTCAATTTATTATATATCCAATATTTATCTTCATTATTCATTAAATGGTTGTTCTAAGTAAATTCCTAGCGCCTGGCAAAAAAGGCAAATCTTATGGTTTGTCTTGTGCTCGGTACAGAGTAATGTATAGGGATTACTCTGGATCGTCATCCTGCTACCTATATCATCCTCCTCTTCGCAATTTATTTTTAAAAAAATGTAATTCTACTAGATGTCTTACATGCCCTCTTGCTGATGCTTCTCATTTTAGAGATAGCTCTTCTCATGTTACATTTTGTAAAGCTTTTAATATTATTTACTCTCTCAAGTGCAATTTATGCAATATGGTATATATTGGACAAACTAGTAATCCATTACACAAGCGGATTAACTTACATCGCTCCGATATTAAAAAATCACGTCAATTTACCACTAATTTTGAATATATGCACTTCCATCAACATGACTTTAATAATATTACTGTGAAAATTCTTAATTTTAAGAAGAATTTGAATGAACGTCTCCTACTTGAATCACAATATATTAAATCACTGAATACTATCTATCCTTTTGGTTTAAATTCTAATGTTTATAATAAACAACATTCTGTTTATTCCAAGGTTTCAAATATTGAATTTTACAGTAATATTTATAAAACTCTAAATCACTCTTTATATAAAAAGACTACTAGAACTTCTAGGGGATCTTCTAGGTCGTCTTCCCAACATCTGGACATTTCATATATTTTACAAAATCTCAAATCCTTAGAAAGTATTTTTCTTCAGTCTTATAATTGGAAAGTTATACGTAATTTTATTTTTGGAATAAAAAAGAAGTATCTTCTTAAATATTTTAAAGTATTCCATTCTCATTCTTTTGATTCACACTTCAGTGATGTATTCTTTGATATTTTACACTATAGGGCTGAGTGTTTTACTATTAAACTTGATTTAAAGTCTGGTCAAAAAATAAATAACTCTCTCTTGGTGATAAATTTTTCTCATCTGGTTTTTAATAAACTTCATATACACAATTTACTTAATGATCCATCCAATCCTTTTCCCTCAAAAACTTCATCATTCAAAAAACTTTTAAATACAATATTACTTTAGGTAGAAAAATATTTAACTACAATAAATTTGCTAAATTTCTTACTTCTAATGATCATCCTCCATGCTATTGTTCTGATTCCAAATATAAATCTTTTTTCAATACATCTCATGGTCATATTATTACTGGTGATATCAATATTGTGGAAAATCTTACTCTTAGATCTTTGATGAAGTATGGTACTAAATTTCGGATGCCCTCAAAATTCAAATTTATTGATATCATTACTCAATTTAATTTAGACTTGGATCTCTTTATATACAAAATTGCTATTGATTATAATAAACCAGTGGAATTTTTTAATGAGTGGAAATTTAAGTTATTGGAGAAATTTAAACTTGATTTAGTTTATAATATGCACCATCTTTCTAATATCAAGTACTATAATTTCAAAGAAATTCATTCAGCAATTTTAGACTTACAGTCTAAATTTATTATTACTTATGTTGACAAGGCGGCTAATAACTATGCAATTATTTGCAAAAAGTATTATAAACAACTTCTTTTTGATACTATGGATACTAGTAATATTTTTCTTAGGATTAATGACACTATCGATATTAAAAATAGGCATATATTTAATTATTATAAGTTGATAAAAACTAAATGCAATAACTACAATTATCCTTATTTAGTTGTAATTCCAAAATTTCATAAAGATCCTATTAAATTTCGTACTGTTTCTGTTGCCTGCAATGCCTATACTTCTAATGCTAATATTATGTTATTGAATATCCTTAAAAAATTACACAGTTATATTGTTTCTAACAAGTGTAATTTTTTTCTAAAAAATAGTTTTCAACTCAAAAATAAAATTAAAAATCTTACTGATATTACTGGTATAAAAACTTTTGATTTCAATGATCTTTTTAATAATATTGATATTAAAGATATGTTTGATATTATAAATAAACTCTTTGTAGAAAATTTGCAGTATTTAAATCTAAATGTTAGCATAACTCCTTCAGCCTTTAAAACTCTGACTAGGTTTATCCTTTTCCATAACTATATTTTATTCAATAATTATTTATATAAACAACGTTTAGGATTGCCACAAGGTGGAATTGCTTCTAGCATATTAGCTGATCTATACTTATATTATTATGAGCGTGACATTGAGTGTACTAACTTTAAATTACTACGATACATTGATGATATAATTATATTATATTTGGATAAAAATCGCACCAAACTAGACTTACCTGTCAAATATCCTGAAAATCTGTCTCTAAGTAGTACTGATTTGGATTCTAGTGTCATTAATTTCTTAGATTTAAAAATTATTCTTAATAGTAATGGCCAATTAGAATTTGACTTGTACGATAAAAAGAAAGATTTCCCCTTTAAGGTAAATTTTTTCACTAACTTTAAAACATGCTTACATAAATCTGTATTTGTCAATATTCTTCTTAATTTTAATCTAAGGATCAAATATTTAGTGTCTGACAAACATCAAAAATTACAATTTCGATTCTTTAAAAATTTAGCATTAATTAATGGCTATCCCAAACACTTAATAAAAAAATTCTTTTAATTATTTATTTATTTATTTATTTTATTTATTTATTTATTTATTTATTTTTTTATTTATTTTTTTTTCTCCGCATACATTTTATTCAAATTTAAATTTACGTCTAAATATTAGGTATTATTTTTTGGTTTTCAATCAAATACATTGATTATTTGAATCCTAAATTTATTTGATTGTATTTTTCCATTATTTTCATCTTATTACTCCAGATGGCAGCACTATTCATGATTCAATATTGGGAATCATCATCTGTTTTTTTCAGGATTTGAATCCTTACCCTACATGAATTCCAATGTGAATCCTAAAAATTACTCTATGGTCCATGCTATTTTGAACTAATTAACTGTGAATCTAACTGCTAACTGATTGTTACATTTTTACGTGTGCGACGTTTATTGCTTCAATTTCATTTTTGAAAGGTTAAAGTAATCTTATTCTTCTACAATTTTATGGGTTTTTTATTTATTTATTTTTTTTTTAATCTTACATTTAAATGGTTATGGTTTTTCATATTTAGGTAAAGGTTTTATTATGATTATCGTTTTATTATGATCTTCGTTTTTCTGTTTTGACTATGTATATTTCTTTTTTGAGTTGTGTTCATATCAAATATTTTATTCAGTAAGATGAATTTTTGTATCTTTGTATTTTTATTTTAATATTAATTTTATATGGTTATGGTTTGTCATATTAGGTTATAGTTTTATTTTTATCTTCTTCTTTAATGGATTTTCTATGGGTGTTTCGGGCCTGCGAACAAAGAAATTCTTAGCTTTTGCTTTCTTTGTTACAGAAAAACATCCATATTTTAGCATATTTGCATTCTACCAGGCCCTTGAAAACGTTAGAATGCAAATAATGCTTTTTTTCTAATTCCAATTTCCAATATTTATTTCGATTTTTCTTTAATTATTCTTTGATTTGATATGGGTAGTCTCAGCTTGTGATCCGAGGAATTGTTTTGATACTGAAGTTGAGTCATCTTTAAATTTCATAAAAACATTTTTGCACTGATTATATTAATGTTTTTCAATATATATATATATATATATATATAAATTCCTATTTTTACAATATATTTTATTACTATGCATCAGCTTTTTAAGATATTGAAATTCTAATAAGAATTAAGATTTTAAAAGTTTTACTGTTAAATTTAACCTTAAAAAAATCGAAGATGATTAATTTAATATCTGAATAATTTTATCCAATTGCGATGATATTATGTGCATATTTCACAGGGAAATCCTTCTAAGATAAAATTTACTGACATATTACCCAAATTCGTTTCAACGATAGCATGGCATTAATTGTACAGAAATCGATATAAGAATACTAATTTATACATAGTTAAAGCATAGTTCTATGAATTATCACAAACGTTATATATGCTTAAAATCTTACAGGGGCACTTTTATGCTACTCTAAAATTTAATATTTACACTGTTTCATTAAAAATTAATATTTTTTTTTTATAATTTTAGTGTTATATGTCTTTCACACGACTTTCTCATACCTTGCATTTCAATACTATAAAGAGAGATTGCAATTAAAGCTAGAAAATAAATTTAAGATAATACGAAATTTCTCATTTTGTATGTGTAATATGTCTTATAATGCATTACGAATTCTTGAACTATTATAAAAAAAAAAATACTTTCAATAGTATCCTCACCATCATCAATTTCAGCTTTTATCAATGCATTGCAAGATGAAGCCCTCTCTTAGGTCATTCCAAGCTGCTCTGTTTTCTGCATTTCTTCTCCATTCTGCTCGTCCAAACTTTACAATTTCATCTCTCCAACAACACAGTGGTCTCTTCCTCGGGATTTTTTTTTTAACCTCAGTGACTTTGGTTTGATACCTAATACAAGCGTTTCACGTTATGTATATTCGAGTGAATCCTAACATGAATCTCTCCATTTTTCAGTGGTTTGTTTTGCGTTTTTGTAAAGTTTTACGCGTCAGTGTCCAAGTTTTTCACGCATAAATTAATTCAGGCAAAATGCACTATTCAAAAACTTTTCTTATATATATATATATTAACTATTAAAAAAAGTACTCCTTTACAATTAATAATTAATAATAATAATAATAATATTGCGTAAAAGTTTTTTTTTTTTTTTTTTAGTACTATTAGTCTCGATCTGCAGATTTTTACGATACCAGTTTTACAATAGTTAGACATTTATCGAAATCTAAAATTTAACGAAAATATAATTGAATCTGAAAGCAATGCTATATTTTGAATAAATAAATAAATAAATAAATAAATAAAAATAAACTGATAGTTCTTCGTTCTAAACAAAATCCTGCTTTTGCCAGAATTTCATCAAAATCTTTTTTTTTTACTTCAATATAAGTTTATATAAACTTCACATAATTGTTATTACAAAGAAAATTTTTATTTTAATACATTAACAACAGAGATTTTTTTTTTTTTTTTTTTTAAGTTTAATTAATCATTCTTTTCCATAAAAATATAACTCGTTAGAATAATTGTTATGTGTTAATTAAAAGATAGCAAATAATAAGTTTTAAGAAATTCGTTCAAACCACAAACTTTAGATAACAAGCTTTCCGATAAAGAATCCTTTAATTAAAATTCTAAAGTTATTTTATTTTCTCAAAGACAAATGCATCTTGTAAAATTTATGCAAATATTGATTTTAACATTCAGTACAAAGACAAAATAACTATTTTAAAATTAGACTGCGTTATTTGTATACATATGATCCCTTAATATCAGATTCATACGAAATTTAAAGTATCTTCTATAAAAAGTTGCAAATGTCTCAAAAATTTTAAATCTTAAAACTTAAGAATTTTTCCTTTAATTAAAGAGGTTTGTGATATTTGTATTATTTAAATTAAGAAAATGTTTATAATTACTTCTATATGTTAATTTGTCAGCGGAATTATGTATCTTTTCTGGTTTACTTCTTTCAACGATTTATATAATTTTAATTAACTCTTCTAGATACACAGCGATTGTATAAACTTTTAAATAAATACAATTGTAACTCAATTTTATGCAATTATTTCTGAAAAAATCCTGTTTTGTATTTTAAACTTGATGACTTCTATATTAACGTTTATTTTAACATTCCAAATGTTATTTCATTATATAAATGTTTGAGGTGTGTTTATTTTCGCACTGGGGCTACGAATGGGAATTTGTGGTTTTCCAAAAAGGTAGTCATGCCATCTCAATTTTGATCTTACGTTGAGAAAATGCTTCCAACTCATCGCATTTTTTGTTCATTAGCTAGTTAATGTATACAATGGTCTTTAGGTATCCCGAATGGGTAATCCAAATGCAAGGCTGCCGTGATTCTTTTTAATAATATATGTATAACAAATATTGAGCACCTAATCACTCTATACGAATATTTTAAATTTAATAGGTGTTTAAGCAAATGAATGGGATAAAATTCAGAAAATTAATACATTTCAAAATTCTATTCTGATACTTAAGTATTTTTCCTCAAATTTCAACTTTTGTGCAACAAATTGCAGTAAATCCAATTTTCTTTTTATTTATTTATTGAGTGTCTATAAAAGACCTATAATTACTTATCACGCAATTTCTAGTAATATTCAAAACATTTAAAAGCTTCTTCTTTTTAATTAAATGAGGGCGTTCGAGACAGTTGAGCCTTATTAAGCGTAATATATGAACTTTTTCATTTTTTAAGAAAAAAAAATATTGTAATTACTACGGCATTAATTTCCCATACTTTAACAAAGGAACTTAATATATGTGCCGATTTTATTAAGTTTCAAATAATTTAAAAATAATATAATTATTTTCAAATAATTTGCTTACGTGGGCCAACAGACCTTTATATATACGAGTTTTTTTTTTTTTTTTTTTTTTTTTTTTTTTGTGCTAGAGGCCTATTTCAGTCGGTACAGCGTTGTCGAATTTTTATACGTCACTCTTAATAGTGCTAAGGGCCTATTTCAGTCGGTTTATTGAATGGGGATTTATTGAATGAAGTCCCCCCAAGGCACAACTTTGACCTGAGTCCCCCCCAGGCCCAACTTTGACATGAGTCCCCCCCAAGGTACAACTTTGACATGAGTCCCCCCAAGGCCCAGCGTTGTTGAATTTTTATACGTCACTCTTAATAGTGCTAAGGGCCTATTTCAGTCGGTTTATTGAATGGGGATTTATTGAATGAAGTCCCCCCAAGGCCCAACTTTGACATGAGTCCCCCCCCAGGCCCAACTTTGACATGAGTCCCCCCAAGGCCCAACTTTGACATGAGTCCCCCCCAAGGTACAACTTTGACATGAGTCCCCCCCAAGGCACACCTTTAACATGAGTCCCCCCCAAGGCACACCTCCCCCTCTTTGGGAAAAAGAGAAAAAGCGTTGTTTTGCGGCTATAAGACAGTTTGGACTTCCAACGTTATTTGTTACAGTATCTGCAGCTGAAACACATTGGTTTGATTTAATGAAAACTTTATCATGGAATTTAGATCGTCACGAATTAACTAAAGAAGAATTTGTCGATATTAACAAGTTTAGCAGTAGGCCTCTGGCACTAAATTAAAATCTGTCAATGTCAGATTTTCATGTTTTTTTTTTGTCCCTCTAAAACAACTATAAGATTTACGAAAATGTATTATGTCGGTAATCTTTAACCACATTCCTTACGACCATGGTAGCGTCTGCCCAAGTGCTGACTCAACGAGTTCAGTAGTAAGATAGGGGTTATAGCATTTATGGTTGAGAAGACTCAGACATAAGGAAGCGCTGAATGTCTGGATGTTGATCAAATCCCAATCTGTCGGTCAATTTGACGCCCCTCAAAACTGACACATCACCGTTAAAATAGAAAAAAATAAATTAAGTGTATTTGAAAATGTATAATTGTACCGAAATCTCATGATTTTTTTTTTTTTTTTTTTTTTTTTTTTTTTTATGATTAGGATATTTTTCTTATGTGTTATATATTCAAAAAACATTATGCAATAAAAAATACGCACTAGCTTTTATATTTAAAAATATTTAGAAGGCTGCAGTGTACACTATAAAATAATAATAATAATAATAATAATAAATAAATTTACGGCAAAATACAGGAAAACTCAATGCTAAACATTAGCCGTAAATTTTATGTTAAGTCGTAAATCTTTTTTTTTTTTTTTTTTTTTTTTTTTTTTTTGCCATATAATTATTTTTTAGTACTTTATTTTCTGATTATTTTATAGTGAAGTATAAATTTTGAGACGAAAAGACTTTGTTGACGTATTATATAGTAAATGAAGCTTAAAATCTGATTTTCAGTTTTCAGAGATTTCAAAACGTGTAAGTATTCTAGAAACAAATTTCAAAATTTTACAATGAACAATACTTTGTTAGAAGTAGATAAATAATCTAAGGAATAAAATACATCGCTGAATCTTGTACAATGTAAATGAACAATACTTTGAAAAAAAAATATTGGAAGTACTGTTTTGTTTTCTTTCTTTCTTTTTTTTTTTTCTTTTTAATGATAAATGAAGCTGAAAATCTATTTTTTGTAAAAATGGGGAGTGAAATAATAAAAAAATATATATAACAAAATGAATTTTCTTATTCATTAAAGTCTAAATCAATAATGGATTTCTGAATAAATAAAAGAAATCTGTTAAAAAAAAAAAAAAAAAAAAAACTTTACTTCTTTCAACGATTTATATAATTTTAATTAACTCTTCTAGATACACAGCGATTGTATAAACTTTTAAATAAATACAATTGTAACTCAATTTTATGCAATTATTTCTGAAAAAATCCTGTTTTGTATTTTAAACTTGATGACTTCTATATTAACGTTTATTTTAACATTCCAAATGTTATTTCATTATATAAATGTTTGAGGTGTGTTTATTTTCGCACTGGGGCTACGAATGGGAATTTGTGGTTTTCCAAAAAGGTAGTCATGCCATCTCAATTTTGATCTTACGTTGAGAAAATGCTTCCAACTCATCGCATTTTTTGTTCATTAGCTAGTTAATGTATACAATGGTCTTTAGGTATCCCGAATGGGTAATCCAAATGCAAGGCTGCCGTGATTCTTTTTAATAATATATGTATAACAAATATTGAGCACCTAATCACTCTATACGAATATTTTAAATTTAATAGGTGTTTAAGCAAATGAATGGGATAAAATTCAGAAAATTAATACATTTCAAAATTCTATTCTGATACTTAAGTATTTTTCCTCAAATTTCAACTTTTGTGCAACAAATTGCAGTAAATCCAATTTTCTTTTTATTTATTTATTGAGTGTCTATAAAAGACCTATAATTACTTATCACGCAATTTCTAGTAATATTCAAAACATTTAAAAGCTTCTTCTTTTTAATTAAATGAGGGCGTTCGAGACAGTTGAGCCTTATTAAGCGTAATATATGAACTTTTTCATTTTTTAAGAAAAAAAAATATTGTAATTACTACGGCATTAATTTCCCATACTTTAACAAAGGAACTTAATATATGTGCCGATTTTATTAAGTTTCAAATAATTTAAAAATAATATAATTATTTTCAAATAATTTGCTTACGTGGGCCAACAGACCTTTATATATACGAGTTTTTTTTTTTTTTTTTTTTTTTTTTTTTTTTGTGCTAGAGGCCTATTTCAGTCGGTACAGCGTTGTCGAATTTTTATACGTCACTCTTAATAGTGCTAAGGGCCTATTTCAGTCGGTTTATTGAATGGGGATTTATTGAATGAAGTCCCCCCAAGGCACAACTTTGACCTGAGTCCCCCCCAGGCCCAACTTTGACATGAGTCCCCCCCAAGGTACAACTTTGACATGAGTCCCCCCAAGGCCCAGCGTTGTTGAATTTTTATACGTCACTCTTAATAGTGCTAAGGGCCTATTTCAGTCGGTTTATTGAATGGGGATTTATTGAATGAAGTCCCCCCAAGGCCCAACTTTGACATGAGTCCCCCCCCAGGCCCAACTTTGACATGAGTCCCCCCAAGGCCCAACTTTGACATGAGTCCCCCCCAAGGTACAACTTTGACATGAGTCCCCCCCAAGGCACACCTTTGACATGAGTCCCCCCCAAGGCACACCTCCCCCTCTTTGGGAAAAAGAGAAAAAGCGTTGTTTTGCGGCTATAAGACAGTTTGGACTTCCAACGTTATTTGTTACAGTATCTGCAGCTGAAACACATTGGTTTGATTTAATGAAAACTTTATCATGGAATTTAGATCGTCACGAATTAACTAAAGAAGAATTTGTCGATATTAACAAGTTTAGCAGTAGGCCTCTGGCACTAAATTAAAATCTGTCAATGTCAGATTTTCATGTTTTTTTTTTGTCCCTCTAAAACAACTATAAGATTTACGAAAATGTATTATGTCGGTAATCTTTAACCACATTCCTTACGACCATGGTAGCGTCTGCCCAAGTGCTGACTCAACGAGTTCAGTAGTAAGATAGGGGTTATAGCATTTATGGTTGAGAAGACTCAGACATAAGGAAGCGCTGAATGTCTGGATGTTGATCAAATCCCAATCTGTCGGTCAATTTGACGCCCCTCAAAACTGACACATCACCGTTAAAATAGAAAAAAATAAATTAAGTGTATTTGAAAATGTATAATTGTACCGAAATCTCATGATATTTTTTTTTTTTTTTTTTTTTTTTTATGATTAGGATATTTTTCTTATATGTTATATATTCAAAAAACATTATGCAATAAAAAATACGCACTAGCTTTTATATTTAAAAATATTTAGAAGGCTGCAGTGTACACTATAAAATAATAATAATAATAATAATAATAATAATAAATAAATTTACGGCAAAATACAGGAAAACTCAATGCTAAACATTAGCCGTAAATTTTATGTTAAGTCGTAAATCTTTTTTTTTTTTTTTTTTTTTTTTGCCATATAATTATTTTTTAGTACTTTATTTTCTGATTATTTTATAGTGAAGTATAAATTTTGAGACGAAAAGACTTTGTTGACGTATTATATAGTAAATGAAGCTTAAAATCTGATTTTCAGTTTTCAGAGATTTCAAAACGTGTAAGTATTCTAGAAACAAATTTCAAAATTTTACAATGAACAATACTTTGTTAGAAGTAGATAAATAATCTAAGGAATAAAATACATCGCTGAATCTTGTACAATGTAAATGAACAATACTTTGAAAAAAAAATATTGGAAGTACTGTTTTGTTTTCTTTCTTTCTTTTTTTTTTTCTTTTTAATGATAAATGAAGCTGAAAATCTATTTTTTGTAAAAATGGGGAGTGAAATAATAAAAAAATATATATAACAAAATGAATTTTCTTATTCATTAAAGTCTAAATCAATAATGGATTTCTGAATAAATAAAAGAAATCTGTTAAAAAAAAAAAAAAAAAAAAAAAAAGGAATGACAGTCATCTAGAAGATCATAAAAGAAGGTATGAAAGAAAAAAAATAGAAAAAATAGAAAAACAGAAATAATAGATCGTAATTTCACTGAGGAAGTAGAATCATTTAACAGAAAACAATGAAATAGATAAGGTGATCAGACGAAGTAATTGTTCTTATCAGAATAACTTTTGTAAAAAGAAAAGAAAATTTAATAAGCAAGAAAATGTTCTAGAAATAATTTGACACATTTTTCTAGTTTCATGTTATATAATTTTGCATTTGTTCCATTAATCATAATTTAATTTAAAAAAAAAAAAAAAAAAAAAAAAAAAAAAAAATGAAAATGAAAATGAAAATGAAAATGAAAATGAAATCGTTAGATACATACAGGAGTGAAAATATGGTTAATCTTTGACACCATTTTCTATATTTTAAGAATATAGTTTTTAAGTCAATGATTCAATGTTTTACCTTGAATATTTTTAAACACTGGTATTGCCCAGTGGTCGAAACTCGACCATTTTTTTGCAAAGTAAGGCAAAGCAAAGTTATTGCCTTGTCCTAAACGGAATTAAATTGCAACGCAGCTTCGGCAATTGCTCGCCGATATGCACTCTGACTGAATCAGCAGAGTTTTACTTAATATAACTATTTCTCTCTGTAGATGTTAGCCTTTCCTGAAATGAGAGAAAATCGCAACATGAAAACGCCTTTGTTGGGTGATACAGCCCAAAAGCTAATCGGTACCATGTCAAACCAAGGTCCAACCAAATATCAAATTCTGTTAAATTAATTCGATTGGTTCATAAAGTACAGTGTTTGAACTCAAAAAGAAAGATATTTTGCAAAAATGGTCGAATTGAGTTCGGGAAATTTCAAAACGTGTAACTTTATCGAAAACCGGAAATTTAAAATTTTTCTGAATCCTATATTTTCTACTTACATATGCAGAGGAAAGAATAATAAATCCACATTTTAAAATAAAAATAAGTAGTCAATTTCAGTTAAATGAAATGCAAGGAAATCTCAAAACGTGTAAATACATCGAAAACCGGAGATCAAAAGTTTTTCCGTATCTTCTACTTGCTTCTTATACCCGCAACTCTAGCAATAAATGCACTTTTTTAAAAATAAGTAGTCAATTTCAGTTAATTGAAACGTAAGGAAAGCTCAAAACATGTAAATTTAGCGAAAAACGGAAATCAAAAAATTTTCCGTATCGTCTACTTTCTTCGTATACATGCAGCAGTTAGTAATAAATAAACTTCTTTAAAAATAAGTAGTCGATTTCAATTAATTGAAATGCAAGGAAATCTCAAAACGTGTAAATTTATCGAAAACCGGAAATCAAAAGTTTTTCATATCTTCTACTTTTTTCTTACAGATGCAAAAGATATACAGATGCAAAAGTGTGACGTCACTGACCGTTGTTTGGGGCCAAGTAAAAGATTTTTTATGTTAATCGTCCATTGGATTTTTTGTAAAAAAATAGAAAAAATTGAGAAAAAATATTTCCCGATTTTAATCCCCATATTTGGATATAATAATAAATTAATTATCGTGTACATGTGCTAGATTAAGTTATCTTGCTGTCAAATTGACAAAAATTTAATTTTAAATTTCAAAACTATGTCGTTCTTGGCGTTTTTTGTACTTGGAGATCAAATACGTAATACGAAAATATGCATACCAGATGTATATTTTCGTAATATCTGCTGAAGGAAATATTGTTTCATATTATTGACTGCTCTCTTAATATACGTTGTTAAAAGTTAATATGTTGTTACAGTTTGAAACAAGAACTAAAAGTTATGCGTTTTAAACAGTTTATTAATACTTTCCAACTGTACTCCCTCGTTGTATAATTTAACTTTCAGTGTACTTTGCCTAAGTAATCACACAACGTAAAGCCAGGACGGAAACACACACATAAACTAACCGAATTCAAAACACTCGTAAACATTAATGAAAAGTTTTTTTTTTTTTTTTTTTTTTAACACAAGCGAAAATACAATTCCAGCAATTTACCATTGTAGCCACTTATATAACTGAATATTTTTTGTTTGGCACTTAATGTTAATACGCACAGATAAACCATGAATTTATAACCACTCTTAAACATCAATGGAGACTTTTTAAAATGCTGAATACAAGCAAAATTGCAATGTCAGCGTTTTCCAATAGCAGCCCCAGATGTAACTGAATATTTTTGTGTGGCCATGTAAATCTTAATGATAATCAATTATATATTTTACATAAAAAAATATTTTGAGTATGTGAATGAGAGTTTCAATTTGATTTGCGCAAAATAAAAGCATTATATGGTTTACAGAAATAACTCTCATAGAACGCAATGCTTTGGAATTATTTCAGGTGTCCCTGTATACAAGCCTGTGGTGATGTTTTCGCATTCAGTGAAGAACATCTCATAGTAAACTTCAAAAACATATATCAGTTTCAAGAAATTTTGTGGAATTTTAAGGAAATTAGAGCGCGAAGATGCACACAAATGGACGAAAAAGCATTTTCAAACATCGTTAGAAGGAATTAAACTCGATTAATTCAAACGAAGTTGCAAATCCTATAATTTCCAATTGTAACGATTAATATAACTGAATATTTTAGTGTGGCCCTGTAAATCTTAACGGTAATCACTGTATAATCTATATAAAACGTTTGCTTATACAAATGAATAATAAATTTCAAATTCATGAAAATTTTCGTAAATTAAAAGCATTAAAATATGGTTTATAGAAATACCTCTCATAGAACGCAATGCATTGGAATTCTTTTTAGTGTCCCTGTGCACAAACCAGAGGTGGTAGTTACCTCATTTTCAATAGGGAACATCTCCCAATCGGGAACCATCTTTCAATAGGGAACCACATATATCAGTTTAAAAATTCCATAAATATTTATGCGAGTTAGAACGCGGACATTGGACAAAAAAATAAACCGAAGTCATAAACATTTTTCAGTTTTTTTACTTTCTCTTACCCATAAGGTAGAGAAAGTATTGTTTTTGGGTCAAATTTTCGGACGCGAGATTTTGTTATATTTACACGTTTTGAGGTCCCCTGAATACGAAAATCATGTTTTTAGCAAATGGTCTGTGTGTACGCCTGTGTGTCTGTCTGTTATCAGCATATCTCAAAAACAAATTATGGCAGAAAGTTCAAACTTGGTATTCTAAATGTGTATCATATAGGGATGCAACAGTAAGATTTTCGTCAAGATCAAGCAAATGGTTCGTGTACAGGGACAATCAAGAGAATTCTAATACATTACGTCTATGGGGGAAATTGCAGGAAAGTAGAGTTTAACGTCTATAGACTGAACTAAACCAAATGAAACGAATATATATTTTTTGTAATAGATATAGTTAACTGGGAAAAAAATTTTGTGTATGTAGGAGCCTCGCCTTCCCCCCTAGGGGGGAAGTCCCCCCTCGAGGGGAGTAAATTTACATGATGGGTATCTTTCAAAAGAGCTTGCCAATACCTTTAAAATGAATGGTTGAACCATCGATCTGCGATAATTTAAAACAAAGTTATCGATTTTTTTTTCCTTTCTTTTTAATGATGAGAATAAAATGGACTTTTTTTGGATATTTGGTGTTATATCACTTCTCTAATATGGAAATCGTCAGAATTATCATAAGAGATATTTTTTTAAATAATAATTTTAATAAATTATTTTTTTTTAAACAGAATTATTTTTTAATAACCAAATTAAATTCTATGTAAATGTAGGTGCATTAATGAAACGGGGGGTTGAGGGGGGCGGTAGCCCCCCTCACACAGGACTAATTATCATATAAAACTCTTCAGAACCCTAATATGAATTGTTTAACACGGGTTTACATAACAGTACTCGTTATCTTACCTTTTATTCTGCAACCTGTATTTATAGTGTTAAATTTCAGGGTAAGAGAAAGTCGTGTGAGTGACACACCAGATTATTATTATTTTTTTTTTAAATGCTTGAAAATGTATTTTTTATATACTTTTATATAATTCTTGATAGTGTCACAAGTGGAAATGTATTAGGTGCCTAACCATAAATTTAAAAACAGTAAATTTAGATTTTAGAGAAAAGTATTATATTGATTCAGACTGCAACTGGAAGGAAATACCAAAATTATCGATGTTATATAAACTAAAGCAACGTTAAATTTAAATTTATTAGAATTACTACTGTATTAATTTATTTATAAATTCATCATGAATTCATCAGCCATGAAAATTCATTTTAGATAAAGTTTAGTGTAAGTTTGGTTTTTATCCAACTATGTGAAAAATACCAGAGCCGAGAATCAAACCCGGGCTCGGATTATTATGTAAAAAATGCAGAGCTGGTTATCAAACGGGATAACTCAGAGGTAGAGCAACCACAGGTAAAGCGAAGTGCCAAGGTCCGATTAGTCTATAATCATCTACATTCATCATTAGACTATAATCATCTATCGCCATTCGTTTTTAAGATATTCATTTTTATATTTCAGATTCTTACTTGCTTAGAGCAGCTTCTATTAACGAATTCTTTTTCACTTTTTATTATTAAAAGAAAAGAAAAAAATAGTGAAATTAAGTTAAATTTGTAAGATGCAAAGAACTTAGAAATATACAAATTCAACTTTACTGAATGTTTAAACTAATTTTAAATTTCTAGATCTTTCTGAAATGATGATTTACATGAAAGTTGCTCCTCCGAATTAATTTTTAAAAAATCAAAATTAAAAATATGAAATATCATTATGTATTAAATATAATTTAAGTATTTAAAGTAATTCAAATTTGTTTAATTAGGTTAAATAATACATTAATCAAACATATTGCAACATTTATTATGAAACCTATCAATATTCATTTAAAATTCAGTATTCATTAAAAGTTTAATAAAGCACTGAAGTGATGTTACTATTTTTCCCCCTTTTCTTAATAATTTGTAATTAGTGAATTTGAGATTCAATTCATTTTCCAATAGTTTGACTTGAATGTTAAATATATCGGAAAAAGCATTTAGCAGATTTAAAAAAAGAAAAACAGAAAGATTTTTTTTTCTCCAATAATTGCATGGAAAGAGTGTAGAATATACGATTTGAATACTTTTATTTACAATTCAAGTTGGAAATTAATTTTACATTATCTTAAAAAGAAAAGAAATATATATATATATATATATATATATATATTGTTTTTTAAAAATAAAGTTATTGATAAAAATAGTATCTAAAATCTTACATTTTTTAAAAAGTGAAAATTTTCTTATTTTAAAGAATTGGAAAAAAAAAATATATAAATTTTTATGGCTGGAGAAATTTATTTTTAATTAACGAATATATACATATGTAAATCCTTTTTATAGAGAATGCGATTTGTATAAAAATGTCTCATCTGTACTCTGATATGGGTTTTCTATGATTCGTAGCATTATAATTTTTTAATCTCTATAAACTACAATTATTTATTACAATTTCCCTTTTTATAATGAATTTTTTATGTAAGTACTTTCGTCTCGTTTGATACATTCATACATTTAAAATTAGAGTGACACAAACTGTATTATACTTTTTTTATTGTTCTTGGTTATACAGTAATATCTTTTAAATTATGAATTATTTAATTATTCTCAGATTAGACAGATAATTGAAATGTAGACTTTTTTTTTAATAACATAATACAACGGTTGTATAAAATGATTTTGAATATGATGGGTCCAAAAAGGAAAAAAAAAAAATCTCAGTACACGGGATTTTTAAATTTGAGCATATTTGCTTCGGAGCTATTTTGAGTATGTAAAATACTCAACTATGAACCATTTTTACTCATTTTTGAGTATTTTTGCTCTTTTATTTATTTCAGTGTGTATATATATACATATATATATTTGGATTTTGTACATAGAATCTTAAATCACGTAATTTAACACAAATCCTGAAGTTATCAAAATAACAGAAATCTACATAAGCCAAATCACTCTTAATAAAAAAATATTTACAAATCTAACAAAATTATAATATTCAGCTTCGGATAAAACTTTTGATAATTTTCAAACTATTTAAAGAATATATATATTTATTGTTATTTATTATTATTATTATTATTATTATTAATATTTTGTAGAAAAATGAAAGAACTAACAACGTACTTCCTTTCAGTTATTATATATTTATACTTATCTGTTACTGTTAACTTAAAGATATAAAACTAGAAATTCAAATTCAAAACGAGTCCTCATGAATGAAAAAGAAAATATAAGTTAATGTATCTCATTTTTTTCCCTCTTTATTATTATTATTATTATTTATAGTTCGATCTAAAAATATATTCTCTTCGAAGTTGACCTTCATTGCTTATAAACTATTCAACTAATCTGTTGCATTTTACATTTTTTTTTTTTTTCAAAAGGTAGCGTAGTAGGGCTTTTTTAATTTTAAGATGAGTGCAAAAATTTTTTTTAAATCCTTAAATTAACATAGAATATTTAATATTTAAAATACAGAATATTATTTTGCAAATATTGTTTGTTAAAATTATTGTTTGTTGCTGAAATTCACTAATAAGATTATAACTATTTTTACATTAAAATGCTGTGCGGTAATTATTACAATCTTCTACACAAATCTACAAAATATTCGGCTTGTTAAAATTTATATAACGAAATTTGTTGTCCTTATTGAATAAGATTTTTTAAAACGTCATATGTAATGTGTATACTTATTCAAATTAGCTCTTTGTTGAACTTATTTAATAACAAAAGAGAACAATTCCCTTGATGCGTAACTTTATGTGCATTTAATATAATTAACTTTAAGGAATATAGACAAATCTTCTAGATGGTTTTACGGGCACCCGAAAAGAAAAGAAATAAAATAAACAACGAATATTATGTAAGAAATTAATATTTGCTAACGAATATTAAGTAAGAAATGCCGAACTGTTTATCAGCCAGGGTAGCTCAATGGTAGAGCATTCGTCCGTTAAGCGGAGTGGCTTTGAAGCCAAAAGAAGAATATACGACTAATTTTCATTTTTAAGAATTTCGATTTAGTTTATATTAAATCCAGAATATCGGATAATAAGATTTTCTTACGCTTTTACTTTAGATTCATATTCAACTCGAATATAAATAAAAATAGCATACATTAGAATAATTGAGGAATAAGTTTAAATTGACTTACCCTCTGCCAGCCTCCCGGGATGAGACGAATATAATAGCCAACACAATGAGACTCTGAAATCTAATATATCCCTGCTACATATTTTATTGTTACATCAATAACTGATTTTATGTACGTTTAATACGATTAACAGAATACGAATAAGTCTTTTGATTCAGACTAAGTTTTGTTTTACAGGTTTTAAAGTTCAAATGTGCCTTGCACCTCTTCCGAATTCTAGTGAGCGACTGACAAACATCTGCTCAGCGCCTTCACAAAAGAGTTCAGTTCTGCGAATCATTTCTTCCACTCCCCGCCATCCTCCGGGGGGGGGGGGGCTGAGCATGGCAGTCTGGCGATTCGATTGACAGGTCGTTTCATGATTCCAGCTGGCGTTTTCAGTGTTACTACTTTAATGATGCCGTCATCACCAGGTTAGACGTCTAGAATTCGGGCTAAGCTCCATTGTACTGATTGAATCGAGGGTTCCAAGACTAGGACTAGCTGACCCGCTTGCAGAGGTGTGCTACCCCTTTTCCATTTAGCTCTTGATTGCAGAGAGGTAAGATATGATCTCTGCCATGTATTCCAAAAGTGCCTCTTGATCTGCTGAAGGAGTTTCCATCTGGAAGAAAAACTGGTACAAATTTTATTAGTTGGGTTATGAGATTGTTCAGGAAGCTGAAGAAGCGGAGCCCCAATTAGGAAATGTCCTGGTGTAAGTACCAGGAAATTATTGGGCTCGGATGAAAGTGGGACTAAGGGGCGTGAATTTAAACATGCTTCAATAGTGGTGAGAATAGTATCACATTCTTCGAACGGTAGGCAACTTCTTTTACAAGTTTTGATTAAATGGCGTTTAGCCATTTTAACGGAAGATTCCCATAGGCCGCCAAAGTTACGCCCGTAAGGTGGCATAAAATGCCAATGAGTTTGTGTATTTGCGACATAATCTTGAATAGTGTTGTTTGTTGAAAGTGTCACGAGTTTCTTTAAATGGGCGTGGGCACCAACAAAGTTGCGTCCGTTATCGGAGTAGATGTCAGTAGGATAACCGCGACGCCCTATGAATCTTTGTAGAGCATATAAAAAGTGTTCCGTGAATAAACTAGTGACAAATTCGAGATGAATTGCCTTAGTACACGTACAAATAAAAAGGCAAATATAAGACTTAATGTTCATACTTTTCCGTTTGTGGTCACATTTCGTTTGAATAGGGCCTGCATATTCAAGGCCAACATGTTGGAATGGTCGACAAGGGTTGAATCTGGCACTGGGTAAGTCACCCATCATTTGCTGAATGGGGGTTGGTTGGATTTTGGCACACGTGACACATTTTCGAAGATCCCTCTTCACAGTGGATCTACCATCAGGAATCCAGTAAGACTGGCGAATTAGGTTTAACACGAGGTCGACACCTCCATGCAGACTATACACATGAAAATGTCTGATTATAAGGGTGGTAAAAGGGTGATTTTTAGGGATTAATAACTGATGCCTAGTGTCATAGGGAAAGGTCTTGGCTTTGTCAATTCTACCTCCCACTCTCATAAGATTTTCTGAATCAATAAACACATTGAGAGGTTTTAATTTACTGTTGTTTGCAACGGGTTGGCCGCGCTGCAAAAGGGCGATTTCTGAAGCAAAGGACCTTTGTTGGACGAATTTAATAACAATTTTGTTTAGCCTCTGAAATTTCTTGTACTCAGCCTGGTCCCTTCAACTTTGTAGGATTTCGACTATTATTGATAAACCGCTTCATAAATGCAATTACACGAAAAAGTTTAGTAATTGTAGAAAATTTTGAAACTAAATCCTCTATAACGGAGTCATTCATTGGGGTTGACTCTATTAGTGCAGAAATTCCCACAACTGTACATGGGGCTGAGCTCGCAATCTTTGAATCGGGTTCTGAGGCCGGGTTCTTTGGCCAATCAGGTCCAGACCACCACAAGTTAAAATATTTTAATTTGTCTGGTAACAGCCCACGGGTTGCACAGTCCGATGGGTTATATATCCTTGCTACATATTTTATTGTTACATCAATAACTGACTTTATGTACGTTTAATACGATTAACAGAATACGAATAAGTCTTTTGATTCAGACTAAGTTTTGTTTTACGGGTTTTAAAGTTCAAAGGTGCCTTGCACCTCTTCCGAATTCTAGAGAGCGACTGACAAACATCTGCTCAGCGCCGTCACAAAAGAGTTCAGTTCTGCGCATCATTTCTTCCACTTCCCGCCACGGAGGGCTCGAGTTTTATTCCCGGCTCTGGTATAGTTGGTATATAAAAATAATCAACCTTTACTCACATACTTAAAAGGAATAAAATTTTCATTACAGTTTTTCTACTTCACAGTTATTTTAAATATATATAAATTTATAATTAAGTTATCAACTAAATGTATATGTTCTTTTTATATGTTATACCTACGCATTTAATAAAGACATATGTATTTATAAAATTAGAAATTTTTGTAACAAAAATTATATTGCAAAGTTTTATACAAAGCAGTTTTATACAAATTTTTATTTTTACATAAACATTTTGATTTTAGGGAATTATTTTTATTAGAAATAGAAGATAAATGCATTATTAAATAAAATCATTCATAGTTTTTTTAAAATTTGAATTTAAATAAGTCCTCTATGTTTGTCTAAACCCTTAGTGTCTTATTCGCATACTATAGAATACATGTATATTCTACATAACTAAATGTTTAAAAATTGCTTGGCTTAATGATAAATATGTGCACGAATTATTCGCGTCATAAAATAGCATATGCTTATTATTATTATTACTATTTTTTATAAAAAATATTACCATTTAAATAACAGAATCTAGGCATTGTGTGGATTAGAAATTGTCAAGCTTTTTTTATATATATATATATCCCATTAGATTTCTGATGTAACATATGCATATATATTAAAAATATTGCCTTAATTACTTAACTTAGATAAACTTACAAGCCTTTCTCAGTCAATGTACATGTGAGTACGTAGCATTTCTTAAACATTATTATTATTATTATTATTATTATTATTATTATTATTATTATTTTCGAACAAATGATTGATTGTGAGATTGGATTCATGTCATTGTAAAGTTTTACTGTGAGTTATTTAGAATGATCAGAGAGACAAACTTAAGAATGTTACGATTTCTACTCATGCATTGTTACATCGATAACTTGTACTCTAAGTTAAACACATGAAAGCGTAATACACATTAGTTAGGAGATCATTTGTCATTTTCGAGAGTATAGCTGAGTGAAAACAACCTATGTAAAAACTGCCCAGAATAAGTACTGCTTAGTTATAATGTAATAAATTGAACTAAAAATAATCAAATAGCTAATCGCAGTTTTTTTTAAAAATATATAAATGTAGTTATAGGGTTTCAATTGCTGATTTTGGCTGAATAATTTTAAGTTATATATAAATGATAGACATCGTAATAAAGTTTAATCGTAAAATTTAGCAATTAATAGATAGAAAACAATACCAACACAACTGATTTTAACCAATACAATAGATTTTAACTTATAGGAAAGACTGACACAAAAATGTTGCGATAAAGATTAAGAACCAATAAGAGACAAAAATAATTTAAATTACTTACGCCAACATGATTGATAATAATAAAAAAAAGGACCATTAAACTTAATGACAGAGAAAATAAATAAATGGCCACAGAAAAACTTGGATAAAAATGCTTAAAATTAGAAGTAAATACCCATCAGGGGGCATGTACTTCATAAAGCTGTGAAAGCTGCATCGATTTCGTAAAACAATATCGCTAATCATAGCAATTCATATTGTTCCAGCCCCGATCGAAGCAGCAAAACCATATTGAATGAGAAATTAAATAAATTATGAAAATAATTCTTCATGGAATCCAGAGAAAAAAAATAGAAACAAGCATATTAGCCACATATAAAACATTTACACAAACTGGAGAATAGGATGATGCCAATAAAAAAATGAAATTAAAAATAATATATATATATATATATATATATATATATATATATATATATATACATGAATCACTTAAGATAAAGTAATTAGAGTAAAAAAAAAATCTTCTGACAAAGGGTTTACTTTTATATTCATATATCTCTTTGTTTAGAACAAACAAATTAGAATATTTAAAAAGCAATAATCATTATTTATATATAGCTATTAAGAATTTTCTTTCAAAAAGCTTCTTTAAATGTATGAATGAAGGCATTTAAATATTAACTTTCTATTTTGGTAAGAAAAGAAATTAATACAACCATTAATTCTTTTGTTATAAAGAGAAAACAATGATATGAAATATGTACATTGTATTTTCAATGCATTATTCTATTTGACATATTAAAAACAAAAGTTTCATTTTCCTTTAAATGCATAAAATATGCTCGTGAAATGGTTTAAATAAAGGAAATTCTATTTTAACTAACTTGATGTTACCTTATAAATGAACAATAAAAATAAAAAGAGATTTCGTACTACAAAGGCAAATAAAATTTGAAAAAATAAATCTTCATACTGAATTATATTTAAAGAACTTTAAACTATAATTTCGTAAAAATACAATATCTTTGTAAAAGTATATAAAGGGTTTAAAAAAACAGAAGCTGCCCTAAAATTAATATCCTTTAAATAATTTTAAAGGACACTTTATTTATTCTTAATTTTATTTTGAAAATCATATGTGAAATTTCAAAATTCTAAGAAAGCAGAAATATTAATTACGAAATGTGAAGTTTAATAAATAAACAGAATGGATTAAACAGAAAAGAAATTATAAAAAACTAATTTATTGCTAGTAATGTTTTAAAACGAAATCTAAAAATTTCAATATTAAGATGAATATTACAAAAAAGACATTATTATTATTATTATTTTTAACTTTTTAGAGCCCACATTGGTAAAAAGTACTTAAGACTATATCAGATGTTCAATGTTAAACAAGATCATTATTTATAAAACTTCAAAGATACCCTTATTATTGAGTTTTACTCTCAGAATGTGTACTTTTAAAAGTTGCGTAGATCTAATTAAAAACTTTTGATGGGACATCTACAATAAATCTAATGTTTGAATTTAAAGATAATTCTTTCCGTTACATGACAAACGTCGATAATAAGATAAGAAGCATTGCCACCAGCATTCTTGAAACTAATTAAATCTAATACATGAGGAATAAAAATAAACCACAGTATATACAATATGAGAATAAAAATTATTTTTTTAATTTTTTAAACTGTTTAATTAATATTAAGGTTGAATAGAGTTAATATTTTATGCAATTTAAATTATAGTTTAGGCTTATAGAAGTAATTGAAAGTCTGGAATTTTAAGAAAGAAAAAGAGACATTACTTTTGTATAATATATATGATAAATTTTGTGCTTATTCTGTAAATGGTTTCGGAGCCAATGAAGGTCATTTTATTTATTAATTTTAATAAAATGTACATTTTTAATCAGGTCATGTCGTGTACATCAAAGGATTCTCTATTTGTAAATATCTTGTGAAACTATAGTTAGTATGGAACAGCTGAACTTCTTCTACATTATAAAATATTTTTACAACTCATTTGGGCTAGATTATATTCCATATTAAACTTTATTCCATTATAAATATACCACTTAAAACATATATTTTATAAAATAAAAGTTACAATCGAATTTTCACATATTTTATAGTTTCGACATGTTTGTAAATTTATTTTATGAAGAATTATATTTGACAGGAAAATGTGGTAGAATAGAATTGTTTTCATTTTCACAAAGAAATTTTTATTATTAAACAGAGTTACTTTGAGAATTAGGTTTAACTTCAAATCACTTATGAAAAACTGAAAGTAATTGATGAAACACATGAGGAAAAAATGCATAATGTTGAAAATTATTTTTGTTTCCGAAAATTGTAGTGAGTACAGTGTAACACATACAGTATGCTCAAAACTAAATGAAAACAACATATTTTTTATATGCAAAAATTATGTTTTGATTAAATTATGATAAAGAAATCATTCATCATTTTTTGAAAGGGCTAACCAAAGTAACTGGATATATTCGGGTTATATACTTGGAAACGCTGGAAGTATACTTCTCTTTTGTTAAGTGTTTTTCATATAAAAATAAATTTAAATACACAATTTGAGGTGCATATATATTATAAACAATATACAGAGATACACAAATTTAAGTTAAACATTATTTTCTATTGAAAGCAATTGACAGAAGTGTTTTGATACATTTTACTATATCAATGAACATTGCTTAGGAAGGTAAATTAAAATTCTATACCCATATTGCAAAGAGTATATTTTTTTTAAAGTTTGTTTAACTATATATACATATATATATATATTAGTCTGATCTGTATGAATAATGTACAAACAAATAACTGCAGGAATTTCCAGTTTAGTATTTTGAAGGTATTGATGAAATTCACTTGAAAATTCTGATAAAGATTGACAAGATTGAAGGCAAATTAATAACAGCTTTCATTATATATATATATATATATTAAATTAATGTAGGCACTATAACTGAACGGGGTTTGAGGGGATAGTACCCCTCACATAGAATTACATGTCAAATAAAACTATACCTAAACTGATTTTAGAATGTTTTTAATGCAGATTGAATTTCATTATCGTACTCATTGATCTTAAGACTTAATACGCAATCTATCATCATATTATTGAAATGCAGGGTAAGAGAAAGTCGTGTGAGTGACACACGATATTTTTTATTTATTTATTTATTTATTTATTATTATTTTACAAAAATATTTTTTTTCCCAAAATGAGCTCCCAAGATAAAAACTTGGACCGAAACCTGCTAGTTTTCATTTCATGAATGTTGCACAAATGAACAAAAAATGATAACTTAAATAAATAAGCACACATATATATATTTCTTTCAGACAACTTCGGTAAATATTTTATTTAAACGTACCACTAAGTCACTTTACAGTAGAAAATTTTGTATGTTGCATTATTTCTCTATTGAGACAATGTTAGTAATTTGCTTTTTTGTGAGCTGTTGGGGAATAAATCTTTTAATTTGTTATGTATACTGGGTTAATTATAAAAGGTTTGCATATAAAGGAAGGAAATACTGATATTCTGTTTTATTTTGCTCCCAGAGAGCTAATTTAATTGTATTTTTATATATGTAACTGCATAATGAAGTACACTCATCAGGGATTTCCTGTCACTTGGATATGGATCTAATGTAGAGGGAGCTTTTTCCCGATATATATTCTCTTAAGTTGACTGGTCCCGAATCTGTTGCCGTGGAGGGTTTTGCGCTGTGTGTAGTTGTTTCTTTACACTGGGGATGTGTATTCCGGTTGTCATCGCTTTTCTTATGACTTGTAGATAATTCCAAATGTGCTTTTAACCAACACTTGTCATTCGTCAGATGTTTCCATATGTGTTTCGGCAGGTGTTTTCCACAGGTGTCGACATACTTGAATTTTATAATGTAATTTACTTTCTCTTGCAGGAATATCGCATATTATCCATTTCTCTCCTCGTATGTAGTTGAGTAAAACAACTTTCTGATTTACTGAAAATTCTCTAACACTTTTATGTTTCATGTATTTTTATACTGCTTATTGTCAACATAATAAAGCATCGATTTCAAGCAAATTTTGTGTTCGAACATTGTACATTTGAATGTGATAATTAAAATCAGCATTTGAATGTGATAATTAAGATCAGCATTACAATGTTTTACATTAAAATATTTTATCTTGTTTTAACTGAAATTTAGGAGACTTAGATAAATTAACAATGCTTACTATATCTTCGCTTATAACTAAAGCCCTTTGTCAGTCTAAATTCGAACCGAGATTATAAATTTTTAGTTCCATGCGTTTTTCAGTTACATAATTTTCAACAAAGGTTGTAGATATTTAACCCTCCAGTAGTTAATATTTGTTTAAGATCGCTTTTGCCCGAATTTTCTACATGTATTTGCTGTCTCCATCGTACAAAGGAAAATATCCAAATTTTTAAACTTTAATCATTTTCTCAGTTCTGTTTGTTACTAGAAATTTCTTTTGCAATAATAATAATAATAAATTTTTAACTTTCCATACCCTCAAACACCCATCTCTTCAACTCAAGTAAGAAAAATTTGAAATATGAAAGTTTTTTTTATTTTTTTTTTCTTTTCTTTTTCTTTTTCTTTTCTTTTTCTTTTCCGGTAATAATTTGGCCCTAATATCGGAATAAAAATGTGAGACCAAAACAGTGGGACCAAAATTTCCTCGGGACCTGAAAAGTGCAAACTGCATTAATATTAAACCTACAAACATTATACTGGAACTATCGCCACAACGATTACATTTACGTTTACTTTTATTTTTACTCATGGTTTTTTTCACGCTGGAATTACTTATATTGGTTTGAGAAAAATTTTGTTTTATTTTATTATGTACAAAAGGTTTTAAAACATTGAAATTTTACTTTTGTAATTCTACCATACCATCGTCAGCAGTTTTAAAATCTACTGCTTGTTGTATATACTTTCATTACGTATATGCTTTCATACAAAATATTTCATTTAAAGAATAAATATTATATTTGCAAAAGGTTATTAAGAAGAAAAAATAAATAAATAAATAGATACATAAGATAAAATGCGTTTGGCATACAGTTATTTACATTATTTTTCTGTTAAGCTTTTTTAATTTTTATAGTAGCATTAAAACCCTACATCTGCAGACTTGTTAATTTAAAATATTTATTTTAAGTATTATGTTTCAGAAGAAAAATATTGAGGTTCATAATAATTATTTAGTTTAAAACTGATAATAATTTGACAAATTTTAAAATATAAAAGTGATAATAAAACGAAAAATATGAAAAAAAAAAAAAAACTATAGATCAATACAAAGTTAGTGTTGTCAAATATGGCAATTTTAAAAAAAGAAGATATAGCTTTCATATTAAAAATTTTGAAATTATGTAAATTATTCAGCTTTAAAATTCATGGTAAATTGATTTTTTTTTAGTATAACAATTATAATAAATTGTGCCAAATATTTGCAAATCGATACGAAGTTTAAATTATATTAGTTATACATATTGTACCATGTGTATTTCTGAGTCTGTATATATATCTATATCTATCTTTCTACCTATCTATCTATATATCTATATATATATATATATATATATATATATATATATATAATATTGGAATTTTAATGAAAAAATTATTAAAGCTAATGTACACTAAACTGCAGAGGACATGCTCTGTTATTATCGGTAGACATATTTATTAAATTATTGTATATTATTTAATTACGAAATCACAATAAAAATAAATGGTTTGAATAAAATAGAGTAAGTACAGGGTGCGGCAGCTATTTGAGAACAAAGTATCGTCCGTAGAAAAAGGGAGCAAACACTATAGATATATCATTTAATGAACATGGAACGGTGTGTACACAAGAAGTAGGACCTAATGCACGACATCATTCAATAAATCCAACATCAGCTGCAATAACAACCTCAACACGCTGTTGAAACCGTCCGCAGGCAGAAATGAGGTGGACACTGGGAATATTTGTCATGGCATCCACAATAGCTGCCTGGAGACACCAACGGTGTTATGTGGGTACTTATTAGAGACCCTTTCAACAGCGCCCCAAGCGTAATAGTCCAAAGAGTTAACATCAGGTGAGCTAGGGGGCCACAAGCGTGGAGTGATGTGATCATGCAAATTGTTTACCATCCACTCTTGTGTTGAATGGGCCATATCGGCTGGTGCAAAGTCCTGCTGAAAAATATATGGCCTGCCACGGGCTAGAGCAATAATCCAGCGCTTCACTACCGTGTTCAACACATCGATATAAGTAACTGCGTTGATTCTGGCACGTTGTAAAAAGAAATGTGGAGCCATGACGTCACCTTCATTCCTCACGATCCCTAAGACCATAACAGACTCAGTAAATTTAGTGTGCATGACAGTGGGAATTTCCTCTTGTCTTTAACACAGCCAAAGATTATTTATCCGGTTGATTTTCTGGTCCTGGACGAAGTTTTTCTTGTCCGAAAAAAACCAGTGTGTTTCTGTCTGTTCCTGATGTTTCAGCTTCTTTAAGAGGCTCTTTGCTCTGATTACTTTATTCTCTCTGGTTTTCTCGGACATGAACTGTTCTCTCCGCATTACATACGACTTGTAACAGAGGTCTTCATTAACCACACGTGGAATTGTGACCTCGCTGACCCGCAGATTTCAGCTGAGTATCCCTATGGACTTCCCACGGTCCTCTTCGATGGCAGCTTGAACAGAATTGATGAATTCAGTTGTCCTGGGAATACCTGAGACCTGGCAATGATGTTTCCTGTGCAAAACAGTTGTCAGATTAGCATTGGCAACCCTCAGTTCTCTCTGAACTCTGAAAAACGAATGATCGGGCGACTTTCAGAAATGCAGCTATTTCAGAAACGGAGTATCCTGCGGCCAATTAGACGTTAACAGCGCGCTTTTTCCTTTCCTGAGTTAGAATAGGTTCTGCCATGTTTATCTGTAACAAAAATAGTTGTTTAAAGATGATATACAGGGCATTGTATCAGTTATAATGGGTGTTCTCAAATAGCTGCCGCACCCTGTATATAAAGTTATATTGTAAAGTATGCAGATGTCAGGATTTACTTAATAATTATGTTGCTATAAAAATTTTAAAACATTTAACGGGAAAAACCTTATATATAACTGCATGCGAAACAACTCTTTTTTTTTTTTTTTTTCATTATTATTAAATTATGATGAAGCAATTCTTGAATATTATTTAGTATCAGGCTATGCCCTCTTCGCTAGTCACTGTATTTAAGTGAATTTTCAAAAGTACTGAATAACCATTTGTTTTTTATCTACAGTATTAAAAAAAAAAAAAAAAAAAAAAAAAAAAAAAAAAAAAACATAAAATACATTGAAATCACTCTAAACCTCTCTTCGACTCTCTTCTGCCCACGACAGCATCTTTTGAGCCCTCTCTGCATCGGGTTCAGGTCTCCACTGCCTACAGAAAATTATTCTCCGGACACTTCAATCTTAGTATGTTTCGAAGAAAGATGGACCTGCTATTAAATGAGAACTACGATTTTAAATATGACAGTATCTCAGCAGCTATTAAATATTTTAGTTTTTGAAACTAGTATTTTATAACCCTCGCTCATTACAATGTACTACCATATGATTCCGGCTAATGTAATAAAGAAAAGAAAAAGTAGATTTTCTTTTAAAAGGAATCAAATCAATAAAAAACGAATAAACTTTAATTAAACTTAAATTTTACTAAGTTTGATATTTTCTATTGTATACTAGCATTTTTCCGATTAAAAAAAAAAAAAAAAAAAAAAAAAAAATATATATATCATTCAAAGGAATTAATAAAATAAAATTTAAAAAATTGTTTTTTTTTATACTATAAGCATTATACATGAACATAACTGTTAGAAATAAGTTTTGAAATTTGAAATTTAATAGAGTTTAAATTTCTCTACTGCATTACTTTTTTGATTAAAAAAAAAATATATAATAATAATAATAATTTTTTTCGCCTTTAAATGAATGAATTAAAATAAAATAAAATAAAATAAAAATGTAATAGCCATTGCTAAAATACGCAGACGATTGAAATGAAAGAATAAATTTTAGAAATATGAAACAGAAATGGCAGTTTTAAAATAATAATAATAATAATAATAATAATAATAATTAAAATCTTTTAAATTTGAATTTCGAAAAAAAATATCGATGAAATGCACATCTGCAGGTTCCCTGCTAACAATATGCCACGTTTTGTAGCTCTGCAATCAGTAGTGTGAGCACCAGAGCGCAAACACCGATACACAGATACGCAAACACATGCTTCTCTTTATTTGTATGGATAATAAAAATTTTTTACGATTTGGGTTATCATATATTTTTGAGACACCAATTTGTGCATATCATTTGAAATAATCTATACAATTATATGTTATAGTAAATGAAGCCCTTTCATTGTGAGAATTAAAAGAAATATATTTTTAAGTCTAAAACTCATATCCGTTTCAATTGCAAAACTAATTGATGTAAATGGGAACAAAGTATTAGGTCGTTGCAAAAGTTCGTACGGACGCGGATCATTTTATTGTCTCAAAAGATGAGAACTTCTATCGGCGTGGTATACATTTGTTACCCGAAAAATGGGCAAAGGTTGTCGAAAGTAATGGAGAGTATTTTGATTAAAAATTGTCATTTGATTTGATGTGTTTTTATGAAATGAAGCAATAAAAAACGGCACGAATTTATGCAAAGACCTAATATTTATGAAATGATACATTTTCTAAAGGAACATAAAATGTATTTATATTATTTCATTATTTTTTTTCTATTTTTTCTATTTTTTTTACTTTAAGCGACTGATATTTTAGTAAAATTATTTTATTATAAAATACTTCAAAAGGCTTTTACGTAAAAAAGTACACAAATCCCTATTATCATATTTTAATTAAAATTTAGTAAACTATAACTTCAAAAGATACCGTTACTTTAAAGAATTTCATTCAAACCACGTACACTTTATATAGCGTGCATTCCGAAATTTCATCTTTTGATTAAATGTATAAAGTAATTTTATTTTCTCGTAGATAAATATACTTCGTAAAATTTACGCAAGGCTTTGATAGTTATTTTCTGTACAAAAGACAAAACCCGTATCTTAAAATTGGATTACATTATTGGCATAGATACGATAGTTTGATATAACATGTATAACCAAGATTAAAATGTTTCACGAAAGAATGTGAAAATACACGATTGATTAATTTAAATGCTTTTAGTACATGATTTTTTTTTTTTTTTTTAAGACTTCCAGAAAAAAAGAAAACTTTATGTAAGAATAAACTTAATTATCTATCGCAGAAATACTAATTTAAGCGTTTTTTATAATCTATCTATCTATATAACCTGAATACTTGTAATTCAACATTTTTAAGAAATAGATTAATTTAGATTAAGTATTTTAAATGTTTTGCCACAGAAGATGTAAGGGTATGCAGGCCACGATTATGACAACATGTAGCTCCGGGACATATTTTCTTTTCAAGCTTCTTCCCCCACCTTTGTGTTCTATCTAATTTTAGTACACACATAGCTTGAATAGTAATAGTACTTATATTGATCCTATGTATATGTATATATATATATATTTCTAAGGGAAAATTTGAAAGGTCTGCACTCTGTTAAATAATTGGCATGCAATAAAAGTTTTTCAATTTTGCAAATATATATATATATTTTTTTTTTCTGATTCAAAGCGGCAAAAATTATACTTCATTTTATAAATAAATATTATTTAGAAATGGAAAATGCTATTTGAATCGACTAAAAAGTTTTTCTATATATTCTGTTTTTAATGTAAACCTGTCAAACAATGAATTATTTTATTAAAAGGTTTAAAACGACTAGTTTGATTTAAGTCATTATTTATATTAATTAAATGTTAGTTAACTATTCAAAAGTCGACAATTATATAATCTAAAAATAATAACTCTTTATTAAATTTCTCTTTTATAAATAAATTATATAGTTAGTCTTTAAGATATTTACTATACAATAAACTATAAGCTGCTGTAAAACGGATCATTTATCAATAAAATGCTATTCACAATTTATCCATTCATTATCAAGCTTTAAACAATAGAGTAACAGCCTAAATTATCGTCATAAATCAATAAAAGTCTAGTGGAAGTCCTCTTTCCGATAGAAATTAGCTCTTAAAATTAACGAACAATATGCTTAGATACTCTGAAAATTAATTTACGCGTAAATGCATCTGGATATCTGCAGAATAATTTATCCAATTAAGCCTAAAAGACAATATAATTCTTGTGTTGATAAATAAATATAAAATTATAAAATTAATCTTTCAGTGATTTGAATCATTTTTTATTTATATTTTTCAGAATATTCAAGTTTTCTTTGTTTAGTCGTGTGATTGTTCATGGAATTTAAAAGAAAACTTCATAAAATGGAAGAAAATAACAAATTACAAAAGAAGACTATTGTCAAAGACCAACATACAACAATTGGGTGGACAACTTGTTACTTCAAACGCTTATTTTAGAGAAATTTGCCATTAACCCTTTGCGGTACCATTAAATTTCACTCTTCTGGCCAATGTTGCCAAATTTAGGGACATTTTTATTCAATATCTACCACTAAATTTTAACTGTAACGATTAGCTCATGACTTCGAAACTCAGTCGTTCGTTATGTATGTCAAATATTATTCCTCAAAAGTAGTGGTGTTAGGGAATTAAAGGGTCCTTAAATTTGAAAATATTGCTTTAGAGCGTCACGACCGGTTTTATTTCGAGGAAAAAGAATAAACTGCATACTGTATTGTTACTTTTAGCGTAATTTTATGGTAAAATAAAAAACGAAAATATACCACAAGAAACGCTGGTATCAACCCACATTTCCATGTGTTTAGAAATATACTAAGAATACATTACGAAATCTGGCAAAATACATACCTGTTTTTAATATTTCTTATGGTAGCATCTTACTTCCAACTAGGCAAGTTACGACTTTTGAAAACATTATTAAATCATCTTCAGGATTTTAAAGCCCTGGAGAAAAATCTTTCACTCTTATTTTTTGACACCCTGTAGATTAAACGAATAAATGAATCTGATAGTGATTCCTGTAAGAAAATATATGTGGTCATATTCTGTATGACGCGCATTAAATGTTCGAGTTACCATGCATAAATATATTTTTGATAAATTTAATTTTACAAAAATGTGTCTTATAGTTTGAAAGGATGCCACAGAAAATGTGTTTTTTTTACGATGAATTCTTCAATAACTTTTATCTATGAATTATAAATAACATAAATGCGTAAATAAAACGTTGTAAATAATAGGCGTGAATAATGTGTTGCAAAAGCAGTAAGGTATATTCGGGGATATTTACTATAACATATTCTGTCATCCTTCAAGTTTTGAATACGGAAAATAATTGAGCTTCAGAAGCATATCTTAACAACAGTGATTTCTTCTTAAAAAATTTTATATTAAAATGTGAGTATTTTTCTTTTCTTCTTTCGTTTTTTTGACTTTTTCTTACACATATATATGGTAGAGAAAGTATTGTTTATGTGTCAAATTTTCGAAAATGTGGTTTTTTAATATTTACACAGTTTGAGTTCCCTTGAATCCAAAAATCAAGTTTTTAGCAGTTGGATCTGTGTGTCCGTCTGTGTATCGGCGTCTGTGTACGTGCGTTTTAGTGTCGGTGTCTGTGTGTGTGCGTCTGTGTATGTGTCTGTTATCACCGTATCTCAAGAACAAAGAGCAGAAAATCCAAACTCTGTATTCTAAATGCGTATCATTTAGGAATGCTACACTAAATTATTCGTTGAGATCCAGGAACTGGATTGTGTACAGGTCCAACCAAAACAATTTAAATACATTACGTCTATGAGTAAAATTGCAGATAAGTACACTTTAACATCAATAGGCTGCCTTAAACAAGATGGAATGAACATTTTTTTATTATATGCGCAAAAGCACGTTTTGTGTAGATTGTGATAATTTTAAATATTTATACACGTTGAAAAGTAATGTAGGTTGTAAAATAGAACATTTATATAAACAAACAGCGATAAAAACAAATAATTGATACAAAAAAAATGCAAGAAAACATATCATAATTACACTTCTTATTTGTGATTGAAAGCTAAGCGTACAGTTTTCTTTTGGGTAATTATAGCCCATTTCTTTCGCCTTTCTTCATCTGTTGGAAATCTAAACGTTCTAAAAGCAGTTCTGGTATGGTTCGAGCAATTTTCGGCTGCAAAAGCTCCATTTTTATGTCATTTGATATCTCTTGAAATTCGGACCGCGTGGGCAACAATCGCTGAGTGGGAAACAAAATGCCAGATGAGCCAGCTCATATTGAAGGAGCCTTACGCTAAGCTGACCAAATGTCTCCATTTTCTGGGGACGAATGGGGACATCATGGAGCTTCCTTTATTTTGAAGGCATTTTTCTAGGTTTTAAAAAATTGTAGAAATTAAATTATTAATCAATAAAACTTTATTTTTAGTTCTTATTTATTAGGAAGGAAAAAATACGTCCGTAACTGGATAACTGTAGCAATTTTTAACGCTTCTCTATTATAAAGGTACTTTGATCTGGTCAGACTACCTTACGGTCAGAATAAAATCTACCGATTCTGCTTCAAAACGAGAAGAAGAGACAATATACCATTTCCTTACGTTATTTCCCTGTAAGCGTCATATTGTTCACAGAGCGAGAAAGTAAGATACACATCACACATTTTGCCATTCCTTATTTTTCACCTTATTTTTCACCTACTGTTATAACGTCAGTTATAACAGTATGTTACGACTAACCACGAAATTAGAACCTTTATTCAGCAGCCTTACATGAAATTAAGCATACCTTGGTCTCATTTTTTTCCGTTTCGAAGCAGAATCAGTGCATTTTAATCAGAGCCGAAGACTCAGTTTGAAATCTGACGTTATTAAAAGTGAAAGTAGTACTCTGGTAGGAGCATCACAGTTGTTTCTTCTTTTCTTATTAGTCTGCCTAGCAATGACGATTTTCGTAATACAGGTACCGTTCCAATGCTATTTACGGCATTTTGCTATAGAGAGCACGTTAAAATAATAATAATAATAATAATAATAATAATAATAATAATAATAAAACAGGTGTTATCATTTGGAATATTCGAAATTGTGTTACTTTAACCGTAACTGTTACAGTTTAAATGTTGTATTTTATATGATTCTTGAGCGCATGCTTCAAAATAGCTTGCCCCAAACTTCTATTCATTTTCTATGACCAGTATGATAAAAACGGTCTCATATATCGGAAAAGTATTTTTTTTTTTTTTTTAATAATCATCCTGTACATACAGTTGGAAGTTGTTAACAATCAACGCATACCGCATGATTTTTCGTTTTCGTTACCTTTTTTTTTTTTTTTTTTTTTTTTTTTTTAAGTGTCAATTTTTTTTTTTTTTTTTTTTTTTTTACATTCGAATTTTAAAACTTCGGTATGTGTTTAATAAGATATATAAAATATGTGGTAAAAATTAATTATTTCATATTTAATAGTAGAAATATTATGATTAATTATAATCCGTTATTTATACTTATTATTTGTATGAACATCCTTTTCCCCCTCAAACTTTTGCTAATATGTAAAATATATATATTTTTTTGTTATTATTATTTTTATTATTATTATTATTATAAGCTAATTTCGTGGCAAAACTTTTATAAAAACAGTGTTGAAACTATCAAAGAAAAAAATATGTACCGTTCAAGACTTGATTATGTTTGTAAACAAAATTTATAATAACATATCCATAGTTGAATAAAAACAAAATAGAGCTTAATAATCAAAATAACAATTTTTTGTGACATAATTTTTATTCCCATTTGTTATAATTTATTTTCAGCCATATTATAATAAATAATATTTTATTTCTCGTTTTTAAACAATTTAAATGAAAGAAAAATTATATCACAAACAAACATCATATATAACACTTAAAATGAGTCTTATTTACTAATTTATATTTTTCCAAAAAATAATTTATAGCCCTAAATGTAAAAAAAATAAATAAATAAATAAAAAATAAATATTAAGTATTAATAAATATATATATATATATATATATATCCTACATTTTGTAACGTAATATTTAATAGAGAAGTGTAATAGAAATTTCCGATAAATATACGTACATACAAGATTCAAAGGGTTTTAAATAAAAAAATGTGATAATACTATAAGGGCTATATTTGCTTGCAGAAATCAGAAAAAAAAAAATGTTTCATAGCTTTGCAATGAAATATAAAGATCTGCATTTATAAATAAGTTAGTAATATAATATATTTTAATGTATGTAGACATTGTAAGATTTGATAACACCGACGGAAAATGTCTTACTACATAGAAATGCCTTTATAAGAGGACTGACAGTGTTTTCCTTATGATATTTTTAGTGAAATGTTAAAGCCTCATTTAATATGTCATTTATCATTCAGTGGCCTCTGTTTTTTACATGATAAAGATGACATTTTTGACATCTTCTAGTCACACACCATTAACCAAGCAAAATATTTTATGAAAATGCATATAGTTCAGAAGCAACTAAAAGCATTTATAAAAATAATCCCATATAGCCATAGTACCTAAAAATGTTTCTGTATGTGTGCTAAATAAAAATTATAATACATAAGTACAGCCAAGAAATATTTTATAAAATACTTCCTTTATTTCATTTACGAATGATATACAGAGAAGTATGCTATACTTTAAAATTTTAAATTACAATTTATCAGCGTTGAGACTTATACTTCAAATTATAAAAAATTTTAATATTATAAATACTGTTTCTTAAAAAAAAAAAAAAAATCATACAATTATATTTTTCATTTTAAAGGAATAATTTATATTCCGACAGAAAATATTGTATACAAAGAAGATATTGTGAAAATTTCAATTAAAGCGCAAACTGTGCATTCTATTTTTTACTTTCTCTTATCGATACACATGATAGAGAAAGTATTGTTTTAGGGTGAAATTTTCGAAATTGATTTTTTATTATATTTACACATTTTCAGTTTCCCTGTATCCAAAAATTATGTTTTTAGCGGTTGCTCTCTCTCTTTCTGTGTGCCTGTGCGTGTGTGTATGAGTGTCTTTGTGTTTATTATCTCATATCTCAAGAACAAATAACAGCAGGAAGTTCAGACACGGTACCCTAATTCTATATCATATAGGGATACTACACTACACACTTCGTTGAGATCAAGCAAATAGTTCGTGTAGAGGGGCACCCAAGAAAATTGAAATATATTACGTCTATGACGAAAATTACAGGTAAGTAGAATTTAACATTTATAGACCGCACTAAACAAAATGAAATAAATGTATATTTTTTGTATGCATAAAAATAAATTTCTTGTAGAATATGGAAAAAAAAATCATTCACCGTTCGTTTAAAGAGTTACACAAAATGAAATACAATAGAGTGAGACAATACTAGGAAATTCGTAGAAATGTATTCCAGGTTGTGCTGTGTGTTATTAATCGATGGTTATATTTATGTGCGTCGTGTGGTGTGTACATAATTTTTAGAATATATACAGATTTTTCAATAAGTAAACAAAAACATCCTTTTTTATTGAATATAATTAATAAAAGTATTTTACTGTAAGTTTTTAACATATCCAGGAAAACTGGTCAGTAATTGGAATTAATTCTTCATAACCATCTAGTAAATAAAATATTTTTTTAATCTTAATATGCTTTGATTGATTTTTTTAATATTTACAGGTTTTGAGGTTTCCATAATACTGTAGTCAAGTTTCAATGTTTGATATTTGTCTCTGCCTCTTATCAGAGTAATTTAAAAATAAATAATTTCAGGCTATTTATATGTTGTATTTTGAATTTATGTTTCTTACTTGAAAATTTTGATCATGATTGATAAGTTCCAAGGAATAGTTTATGTGAATGTTGTCTGAATAAATTTAAATGACCTTTCAAATTTAATAAGATAATTGAATTCTATTAAAGTGTAAGTACAATAATTAAACGGAGGTTTAAGGGGGGGGGGTTAGCTACATATTTCTTTGTCAGGTACACAGATTTCTTTGCCAAATAATGCTGATCCTATGCCTAATTAGAATTGTTTTTAACGTACGTTTATAAAACACTCGTTCTTTTACCTCCTAATCTCCAAACTGCATCTGTAATATTGAATTTAGGTATTATTATCTATTTATTTATATTTCGCCTAGATACCATTGAATAAGTAAAAAATAATAATACTCAAGTAATTATATTAAACTGTTTTATGGCAATCAGTGCGTTATATTAAAGCTACGATGAAAAAAAATAAAAATTATTGCTGTAATTATTATTATTTTTATTATTTATTTATTTATTATTTATTTTTTTTTCAAAATTTTTATTTTTATTCTAGAGATAGATTATGAATTGTGCATTATTTATAATATTTACATGCATTACATTTTTAAAAGGCATAATATGGAATTAAATAATATTTTATGTTTATAAAAAATATTATTAATAAATGTCTACAAGATTACTATCCACACAGGACACTTTTAAAAACTTGTTCTTGAATATTGATTCTCAATATATTTACTAGCAATATGAAATATGCATTATTTATACTATTAAGGCACATTAAATTATTAAATATTATTTTATGTTTCTAAAAAAATTTATTTTTTAAAATATACAAAATTACAAACTACACAGGCGATTTCTTAAAAACTTGTTTTTAAATATTAATTCTCATGTTAGAAAATTCCTGCAAGAAGCGTCTTGCATTATTTTTTTTTTTTTAATATATCTTACACTGTAGGGTTTTCTCTAGATTATGTGTTCTATTGGGCTTTTAATGAAGAACAGATTGGTGTAATTCTTAAATTTTCCTTGATGATGATGTGTCCCCCAAGATACAGAATTTTTAAAGAAAACTCAATAATGTTTAAAATAATGTATACGAATAGTATTGCTTTCAGAAATTTTACCTATGAATAAAATTTTTAATTTAATTTTTAAGAAGCAATTTACTTCCATGTATGAATTGTTAAACATTTATCAAATTCCAAAATTTACTTTTAAAATTTCCATCCAACTATTAACTTTTTGAAACTATATACTTAAGTATACATAGAAATAAATTATTATCAAACACTCATCCGGGAATGAAAGAACGGGATTTATTTTTTAAAGTCATTTCTTTTTCTTTCTTTTTTTTTTTTTTTTTTTTTTTTATCAGCGTGCATAATTTAGTTATATAGCTGGGCAAAGTACTTGTTCAGGAAATTCTTAAATAAATATCTAAATATTATTATAAAATGCATGTATAATAAAACACAGACTTACCCGTTATTAAACAGGTTTTGAATAAGCTAATAAATGCTTTTAGTACCGCGGTAGCCTGGTCGGTTCTTGATCGAAAAATAGCCGGTTTGGTCCTCGAGCCGGCCGAAGACCGTCGTGTACGCTAATGGCGACTGGTGCACGTTAAATTCCGATGTGGTCGCATAGTCCTCCAAGTTCCCATCAAAAATTATATCTCTGGAGGTACCGGAACATGGGTTTTACCGTACTCGGTCCTGCTCCGGATCAAAATTCGAGTTCATACTGTTTGGTTGCCATCTTTCAATAGCTTCTGAAGCTGAAGCCGTTCTTCCTCCCTATGTGGCGCTCCTAAAAACGAAAGGCGAACCCCTCTTGCCTTAAATCCAGATAGTTCCGATACCGGGGCTCGGAATTTCCGAGTGGCATACCACAATAACAACAGTACTTTTTCCAAATTTTAAATCTAATTTTTATTTTTATTTTTATTTTTTTGTTTTCTAAGCATATAGATTAGTAACAAATTAAAACTATATGTCAATTAATGTATTTGTTTTATTTCCGATCCATTATTTCTGCCAGTAAAAAAAAAAAAAAAAAAAAAAAAGGCGAGATTTTATTTATTTATTTTTTAAGATGTTGCAACTGCAAAATCCAGAAATTAGGTGTATAATTGTTTCACGGCAAAATTAAGAAGATGTTAAAATTTTTGAAAAGCTTCATTTTACACACTTAAGTTTAGCAACATAGGATAATATATGAGTATAGAGAATATATTTTGTTTTGAACAATATAAGAAGGGCTCAATGTAAAAAAATGCTTGGGCTTGTTATACATGGCGTTTCAGGTTTTCTATTTGCTATTTTCAAGTTTAATAAAATTCAGGATATTACATAGCAAAAAATGAATACTCCGAAGTAAATAGGTAGGTGAGAGGATTGTCAACTTGAGCTGATTCCTCAGAATAGAATTCTGGTCAGAAGAATTTTCAGTAAGTATAAAACTAATATAACGTTCAGTTACTATTTTCTGAAGCAATAAAAATAATAACAAATTTTATAAAATATACGATGTGATCCAGGTCTATTACTTTGTTTAAAAAAAGAAAAAAAAAAAACTGTTAACCAGTAGACATTTCATTTATACTGAAATATGTGAAAGTATAACCATGCCATTTTCTTGATTATACACTTATTTTGTATTATATATATTTAAACAGAAGATGATTTGTTAAAGTATAAAAATTCATGAAACATATGTAATTTAAACGGGCAACCACAATAAATATTAAAAAAATAAAAAAAAATTACATGTTTTATTTTATTGCCAGTTGAATATTATTAAAACAGAAAACACGTTTAATTTACATAAAATTTTATACAGCTAAATTATACTGATTGCATTAGTGGTCCTGATGCAATTCTAAATTGGTCAATTGATCTACAGACGGAATTTTTTAGGAGAAAAATGTCTTGAAATAACATTTGATAAAGAAATTAAATTTCTGAACGGAATTCTAAAACGTTAAACACAGCGAAGTTGAAAGTTAAAATTCAAATTTATTTAGGTTCGAGAAGATATTTTAATTCAAAATAATTTTTTAAAGCTTACACTAACATTTATTACCGAATAAAATGATTATATATATATATATATATATATATATATATATATATATATATATATATAAGATAAAATTTAAATATAGGATGGAGTATTACTTACAAACTTTGAATAAACACCGTAAAATGCAATAAACTCGCAACAATTGTTTCGGGTCGAAAAACACACGACCCTTCATCAGGCGAATAAAGTAAGCACGAGTGCAGCACTCGTGCTTACTTCATTCGCCTGATGAAGGGTCGTGTGTTTTTCGACCCGAAGCAATTGTTGCGAGTTTATTGCATTTTATGGTGTTTATTCAAAGTTTGTAAGTAATATTTTACAACGCCTGTTTTTTGGTGCTTTTTTATTAAATAGGATGGAGTAAAATTTGAATTAATAAATATATAGAACTAGAACAGAGTTTTTATAAACCAATGCGCAAATGAAGCAAAATGAATTCTAAAACTATAATAAATAAGGAAAATAACTAAAGTCAGATGAAAAATTAATCCCAATTAAGGTTTGTTGTTCCATTTTGGGCGACAAGTGCTGGTAATATTCCTACTAGCTAAAGCGGGTTCTATGTTTATAATGGGGAGTGGTTTTCAATTTTCCATATTCTAATGACTACTCGAGTTTGTCCAGGTATGTATTTATATTTTCTTGTATTTTATATGAATTTAGGTGTCAATTTCCGGTTAAATTTCAATTATACCAACAGAAAAGTCATAGACATTATTGGAAAAGGTTTAGATATTTTTATTTTAAAACTCTCTTACAAATATAGTTGGCCTATAGAAGATTTTAAATTATGGAAAAAGAGAATAGTGTAATATTTTGAAAGGGATTTAACATTTTATAGGAGTTACTTTTGAAAGAAAATTCACGAAGAGTACAATACAGACTTAAAAGAAAATATTGAAAACTTAAAGAAAAAATTTTTTATAACCACCGTTGATAAAGCTGGAAATAATTTTGCCATTTTTTGTAAAGTTTTTTACAAGATGTTACTTACCAAAGAATATCCCGGTAAATGTTCTTACAAAAAATTAAATGACCCCCCCTCTATTATAAGAAAAAGGATATTGGCTTTTGATATCAAACTCAATATAAATAGAAACATTTTTAATTTTCCATACCTATTTATTAATTTTAAATTTCATAAAAATCCAATTAAATTTCGTTACGTTACTTGTGGTAATTTTGCTTATAATTTCCGGTAAAAAACTTTTTTATTTACTCAATAATATCTTAAACATTTTAGATTCAGACGATAATTGTAGTATCATTAAAAATAATTACCCATTTTGAAAACATTTTAAAGAAAATTCAGAAAATATTTTTACAATTAATACTTATGATTTTTAAAACCTTTTTGGTAGTATCCCACATTACTTGGTACAAGGATTTACGAGGAATTTTGTCATGTAATAGACTGCGAAAAAGTTTACTGGATTAACCTTATTAAATTTTGCATCTTCGAAAATGTTTTTTTTAAACGGTGTTAATTATTTTTTAACAATTCTCGGTATCCCGATGGGAACAAGTTACTCGAGTGCCTTCGCCAACATTTTTTTGTTTATGTTTGAAAGAAAATTCAAAGATATGAAGTTTTATAGGTATATATATGACGTAATTGCAATAAACTGTGTTGATTTTTCGAAATATGCAGCTGAAATCTATCCCTCCGATCTTGTCTTTAACCGTACTGACTGTAAGGACCAAACTTCTTTCCTGGATTTAAAAATTAAAAAAAAAAAAAAATAGATCATAACTGGCTTATTGGGATTTATGATAAAATGCAATGTTTTAACTTTAAAGTTTGTAATTTAACAAATTGGTTCTCCTGTATTAGTCATAAAGTTAAAAAAAATATTATGTTCACCAAATAAACAGAATTAAAATGATTTGCAATAATGATTTAGACCTGAATCTGGCTATGAAAAATCTTAAAAACATATTAACTGTTAACCGATATCATGTTATTTTAATTAATAAACATTTCAGTATTCTTGATCACAATCCCACTTAAGGTTTGTTGTTTCATTTTGGTCGACGTTTAAGTGCTGGTAAGTGGCCCTACTAGCTGAAGCTGGTTCTATGTTTATAATGGGGGGGGGGGGGGGGGTGGTTTTCAATTTTCCATATTATAATGACTATTCGAGTTTGTACAGATATGTATTTATATTTTCTTGTATTATTTATATTCTTGTATTATTTATATTCTTGTATTTTATATTGATGTATTATATTTTGTGCTTGATTTATGAATTTAATTGATTTTTATGATTTGTATTAATTAAAATTCGTTTGCTGTATGATCTTGCTTCCATATGTGAGAAGTTGGGGCTAGAAACGTGTTTTTTGGTTAAATTACCAGCGTTTCATCAGGAACTTCTCATATTCCTTTCCCTACAAGCGGAAGCTCCCCTGGTGAAAACCCCATGTGTTTTGGGATTAATTTTTCATCTGACTTTAATTATTTTGCATATATATATATATATATATGTGTGTGTGTGAGTGTGTGTATATGTATGTATATATGCATAATTATGTATAATCTGAGAATCAAAATAGTGATTTTTTATGGCATTTTCAACTAACAAATCCATAAATTTAAACGAAATAAATCCTATAGAATTTAATGGATATTATTTGAAACAATATATTATAAGATTATTATAAATACTTTATGAACTTATTAAAAATACTTTACTTTTTATTACCTTTACATAAAAAATAGCTAAATAATTTTTAACTTATTGATGATTTGGTTCAATTTTAAAATTCCAACGTTTAATATGATAATAAAACTATTTAATATATTATTCAAGTTCAGCTGTCAGTCTTTTTAAATTTTAATTAAATCTAATATATGACAAGATAAAAAAAAAAAAAAAAAAAAAGATTATTTTTAAAAGACATAATTAAGTATGACGCGATTTATATATATAAATATATAAATATATATATATATATATATATATATATATTTTTTTTTTTTTTAATGAGAAAATCAGATGTACGCAGCTGTTCCTTTTGAATTATATTACGTTTTTAAAAAATGATAATTTTATTGAAATAAAAAATTAAATAATTAGTAAGACTATTAAAATGGAATATATTTTAATAAAAATATTATTATTATTTTTTTTTATTATTATTCATTTAATTCAATTTTTAGCTAAGTTGGTCTTCTTCTTATTATTATTAATATGCAGTTTGAAATACTGATAAATAAATATTCTTGGGATATCTGTTTTTAAAATTCATATTATAGCTTACAAACAAAAGTTTTAAATGAAATGCATTGTTTAATATTAATTAAAACAATGCATATTTATTATGAAGATTGTTTCTTTAAATTATTTTTTTTCATTTAAAATAACATTTTATAATTAAAATTTAAATATAGAATAAAGAAAATATTACGGTTATTTCTACTAACTATAATCGAATAAATCCAGTGCATATACAAAAACATTATATTTCAGTAAGCATAGTAAATCTATAAAAAAATACATGTTTTGTTTGAGAAATGATAAGTAGAAATTTTTTATGGTCGTTGTAGTAACACCTTTAAATAAAACCATCATTAATTTTCAATGAATGCTATTTATTATTTCTAAAACAACTATATTTTTAATTTATATAAAACTAATTATAATTAAGTCAAAAATGTTGCTTTAAATTTAAAGGAAAAATGTATAAACACTAATGTTTTCTGAAAAGCTCACTTGAAAAAAATGTACTAATAAATAACAAGAAAAGTATGAAATTTCTATCGTAAATAGATGCGTTAAAAATTATAACGCAAAGTGTTTCTTAAAGACATATTTAAAAAAAAAATATTGAAACAAATATTAGTATATTTTTAAATACTTTAAAATACTTTGTTTGTTTGCGTAGAAAAAAAATGAAAGTAAATTCATTAATTGAGTACCAAATATTTATTTATTTATATACAGTAGAACCCCGCTAATTCTGACCCCGTTACTCCGTTACTCAGTCGGGTCGTTTTTTTATTTTTTTTCAAGTTTGAGAAGCGATTAGCAAATTTCCATAACATTATTTTTTTCATCCTCGTATTCTGAATAAAAAAGTCTTTTATGAAATCTTTTCGGAAGAATATCTTACGCTTTCCTATTTAAACTCTTTGATATTATCTTTTATAGAAACAACAATGTATCACTTTAAGTTTGGCAATTCCAATTTTCCCAGTTTTCTATTTAATCCATTTAGAAATGTCATCAGAAGCTCCAGTCACGATAAGAAAACTGCCGAGTCACTGTTCGGATTCTACTAGACAGCGACTCCAGCCAGGTGTTTTCTTATCGGCGCCAGAGAATGTTGTGGTCCATCACGTGCCTGATTCTTTTCATTCCTTTGTGTGCAGTGTTTTTAAGCGTACATTTTTAGCTATGGCGACGAAACGAAAACATAATTTTGTGACTATGCAAAAGAAATCGGAAGCGTTGATTAGAATTGATAAAGGTGAATCCTTAAAAAAGATCGCTTGTGAATTAGAAGTAGGGACCTCGACAGTGTCCGATTGGGAAAAAAAATCGAAAAACAATCGAGGATTTTTGTTCGAAATTAATTTCTAACGACAGTTTGGACAATTGGAGGAATGCTAAAAAAGCTAAACTTGAAACACTGGATGAAGCGTTATTCGTTTGGTTTTGCACAGAAAGAGATCGTGGTTTACCTATATCAGGTCCTATAATCCAACAGAAAGCCTTAAAGTTAAATGCATAGTTGCCTGATGGTGATCCAGATTTGACTGCCAGTCAAGGATGGTTAAATAGATGGAAAAACCGGCATGGTGTGCGCCAACTTACTGTGACGGGTGAGTGCTTGTCTAGTGAGATAATCGCAGCTGAAAAGTTCAAAAAGGAATTTGAAGAATTTGTTAAAACAGTAGAATTAACGGCAGATCCGATCTACAATGCCGATGAATCAGGACTATTCTACCGCATGTTGCCAAATAAAACTTTAGTCTCAAAATTAGAAGAATCAGCTAAAGGATATAAAAGGAGCAAAGACCGCCTCACTATAATGGCTTGTAGCAATGCATCAGGAAAGCACAAATTTCCTCTTCTTATAATCGGAAAATCCAAAAATCCCCGTGCATTAAAAAACATAAATCATAAGACTTTACCTGTAGTTTACCGTTCCCAGAGGAGTTCTTGGATGAACTGCAAAATTTTTAAAGAGTGGTTGTCTATTTTGTTCCGGGTGTTACAAAATATTTAAAATCGTTCAACTTACCCATCAAAGCAGTGCTCCTAATTGATAATGCTCCGTCTCACCCCGAAGCAAGTGAACTGACAGAATGAAACATAATGGTAAAGTTTTTTCCACCTAATGTGACAGCTCTAGTACAGCCAATGGACCAAGGGGTTCTTCAGAACAATAAGAAAGTTTACAAACGACAAATGCTGAATGAACTTTTAAATAGAGAACAAGGAGTGGTAGAGATTCTCAAATCAATCAATATCAAGAAAGTAATCTATATGATTGCTGAATCTTGGGATCAGGTTCCTGAGAGTACACTCCGAAAGTCGTAGAAGAATTTATGGCCTACAAATTGGGATTTCTCTGATATCAAGATTGAAACAGAAGGAGGAATAAGCGAGAATGAAAGAGAAATTACACCTGAAGATTTTGTGAGCATGTTAAAAAAAAATTGATGGTTGCTCTGATGTTGACAACAGCGACATTAACAATTGGTTGTAAACAGAATATAATGAAGGTTATGCCTCACTTACAGATGACGAAATAATCGCTCTGTGCACAACTGAAGAAAATGAAGACGATACCGACGAAAGTACCACTATCAATGATGATCAACCAAAAGTTATTAGCCATGATGAAGCAACGTCTCATTTAGAGCAATTAATGGTTTATTTTGAACGTCAGGTGGAAACTACACCCAAAGAACTACGTATGCTCAAGCAGATGCGTGACCGTGCGGCCCGCAAACTACATTGGCACAGCAGAAGATTACTGACTTTATAATAACAAAGTAAACATTTTTACTGTCTGTAAATATTCTATATGTTTCATATAAAGGTGATTTTCTGTAAGTATGTTTTATTTTATTTCATTTTTTCTCATTCTCTGGATAATCCGGATTTTCGATAATCCGGATTGGGTCTGGTCCCAATTAATCCGAATTATCGGGGTTCTACTGTACTTATTATTTCCAAAAATTTCTATAATAGGTAAAATAACAGTATATTCCACTTTAGAAATGCATGTTTTAGAAATGCAGAAGTAAAAATTTTAATATTTAATATTGTGTAAATATTATCCGTAAAATAAAACAGATATACTTTTCAATTTGGAAATTTGAACATTAGAATGTACTAAATACCTACATATTTTGTTTTATAAAAGTAAATAATTAATCTTTTTATAGCTTTTCTTTCTTTCTTTCTTTCTCATTTTTTTAAATAAAGAAAACTTAAGATTCATCCGTTAGCACCAATGTCTTTTTAAATGAATTTTAACCCAAACTGTTTATTTACTTATTTATTTATTTTGTAATTTTTTAATCGTTTTAATGAATTGTAAACAATGTTTTTTATAACATTTTTTTTTTCTTCTGATATAACATAAATTCGCTTTTGTAAATTTTGTAACATCATAAGGAAATCATCACAATTAAATGGAATTTAATGCAGCTGGTATTGGTACAAATAAATAATTTTATTTTTAAAACTAAAGCCAATATAACACAATATTATTTAGCCATCACACGCGACAATATGTGCCGCTATACAACATGGCAAATTTTGGTATTTTGCCTAAAACATTTTGAATGCCTGCCGAGCGAAGAGCGTTTTATATTGTTTGTATGCATTCAAAAAGTTTAACTATAGAAGCTGAAGGACGAGTATCATGAGGAAGACGACCAACAAAGTTCCACACATATTTAATAGACGACATATCTGTCAAATAAGGAAGCCAAGAAAGAAGCGGTATATGTTCTGCTGAAAAGAAGTCTTGAACAATTCTTCCTATACCTATGCGGGCATTATCCTTTTGAAAGGTACTTTCAGGAATATAAGGTAAGGAACGACTTCAGACTTCAACACTTCACTGATGTACATGCAGCAGGTAAGTTTATCTACAATTTGTGGCAACAATGATTGTCCATGGTACGCAATCACACCATAGACCATAACTCTGGGTGTATGTCTACTATCACGTTCGATAATGCACTTCAGAAATTTGTGTTCACCGGCATTGCGTCTAAGAAGAATGTGATCATGATGGAATTAAAGCATGATTGATAAGAAAAGACCACTTATTACTAATCAGATGCCACTCTCTATGCTCATCAGTCCACTGAAGCGGCAGGCTTCGATGGATTTACGAGAAAAGGATACTGTATAAAGAAGTCCTTGAATGCAGTACACGGTGCTACAGACATCAGCGAATTGGCGAAGCCGACATTGGTACACCTGTAACAGTAGACCAAAGTTCTTTCAATTGTCCAGATGAAGCTGCACAATCTATAATCACATGATGTCTATCCTAAAACGTTGATTTCATTTTCGAGTTCCACACACGGATTTTCGAGTTGTTCGACTCTCGTCGGCCTACTCTTTCCAAACTCACATGATTTGTATAAATAAATATATGCTGTTGTTATGCTGCACTCGAACGGCTATAGAACGATAGGAAAATCCTCCTTCTCAAAGGTCAATTATTTTTCCCTATTCAAACTCCGCAAGCAGTTGAAATGTCCTCTTTCGAAAGCCTAGTCACATCTAATCTAACGTTTACCACTAGAAGATAACCATACAGTATTTTCTACATCTCGCTACAGTCCTTTATTTTTACGGTTTCAGCCTTGGAGGAATAATATGAGAGGAGCATCAGCATGCAAAGCAAATGAAGTTAAATATTGTCTTTTCAAAATGACTACCGTAATAGCAGGCAAGGCAACCGCAGGTGCCATTTTGAGTCTAGAAAAATATCGACTAGTATTGTGTTTTTTTATTTATTTGGCATCTTTGATACCTATAATTACAATGAATTTCTTCTCGAATGTTCCATATTACATACTTTCACAATAACAATGCAGAATGTCTTATATAATTTAGTAACTTAATGGCTTCTGCGGTTACGATTTTGGCTTCATGTTTTTCCGGACATGTCATCTTCTCAAATTTTAAACATTTAATCAGAGAATTTGAAAAAGTGGTTTTCTAAAATTTTGTATTTCGAATCTTTAGTGTCGCTTGAAAAATATCAGTCACAAATAGAATTTTTTTTTTTTTATTCATTCTTAATATAAAAAAATACTAGTAAATATATCAGCTCTCTGATAAAACTTGTTTCATTAAACAGAAATACAGTCGGTAACAAAACTATCCGAACACTAGCAAAAACTCCTATATAAAAAGAAAAAAGTAGAGTTAATACATTTTTGTTAAATAATTGCTTGTCGAATCATGTTCTTCGACTGACTAAGAACATGGTTCTACAAGGATTTATTTAACAAAACAATATTAACTCTACTTTTTTTATATAGGAATTTTTGCTAGCGATCGGATACTTTTGTTACCGACTGTATATATATATATATATATATAGATATAGAAAGAGAGAGAGAGAGAGAGCAAACGTATTAATATATATAGAGAGAGTTTGCTTTTATTCTAATTTTAATCACCTAAATATAAATCATCTAAAAAAAAAAAATATTCCACAATTCTAGCAATAAAATTCATTTTTGTTAAGCCGAATGTAATTCTTATTGTAATATAAAAACCTACATAGCTCTGGCACTAAATTAAAATGTGGCAAAGACATCTTTTAATTTAGAATTTAATAAAGGTGCATGTACTGTAAAACGTGCCATTTAACTCAATATCTATATATATTTTTTAATTTAATAATGAAAAAAAAAATCAGAAAATTACAAATAAATAGCTTAAAATTTATTTCATCTGATATGTTATTAAAATTGAGACATGCTACAGAAAGTGAATTGTAGAAAATTAATATTTAATAATGGTTTCTATTAATTTTTTTCATTTTTTTTCAACCTATTTATATATATATATATATATATATATATATTTATTTATTTATTTATTTACATCCTTCTATACATTTAAAAAAAATTGATTTTTGATTTTTGAAAATTTAGATTTTTGAACTACATTTGGTGATTACTGTAACTCATGAGCCAATGAACGAAATTTCACCAAACAGAATTTTGTTGGACCCTGACCAAAATTGTTGTTGATTACATTTCGGAATCAATTGTTCAAAACGTGACGCAGTTATTCATTTTTTTTTTTTCAGTATAGGACAGAATTTTGTATAAATGTATGTAATGAAAGTTATTTTTGAGACATGATTGTAAAATTATTGATAATGATCGTTGTAAAATATGAAAAAAAGAGTGTGTCCATGTAGGATCATCGCTTCTCCCACCCCTCCCACGGGAAAGTATTTACCAGGGTGTGTAAAATTTTAATATGAGTATCTCTCAAAAGAACTCGTCAATACCTTTAAAATGAATGGTTGAACCATAAATCTGCGATAAGCTAAAACAATGTTATCTTTTATTATTTCTTCATATATATATTGTGATTTTAACACAAAATTTGCTTCTTTTCGGCATTTGGTGTAATACTTGTCCGAGATAAGAATTGCCTGCATTTATCACAGAAAACAGTTTCAATAAATATTAATTTAATAAATTATTTGCAGTGCAAGAATTCGTAGAAGATTATATAGAAGAAAGTATTGTAGGGGCCAACACATACTATATAGTTTATTTAGTTTTGTTAGATAAACATAGCTCTGTCCATATAATCGTTTTCGTTAATGTTTCATTTTTATCCTCCATGGAGAAAACATCACTACATGTTTCATTGAATATAACACTAGATTACAATCTTTTACAAGACAAATCACCTACCATCTAATCTCTCATCGGTATAAGAATACTCTGAGTGTTTACGGAAAGATAAATATTTTATATAAGTAGTGATTTCCATGTTAGAGAAGCATTGAGAGTATTTGAAATATTTTATATGAAATGATAATTAAACAAAATGATTTGTATTTTATATTTTTGATAGGAAAAGATAAATTATTTTTTCTATCAAATTCTTTACAGTAAAATATCGATGTATTAAAGATATGTATTATACGTAATACACGTAAATGAAGAAAACTTTTTTTTTTTTTTTTTAATTTTTAGTTTTTTTGTTTAGACAAATATTATATTGTTTGGCACTAAAATCATAAATAATGTGAAAGTCTAAAGTTCCATTAAGTTCTACAAGAATTCCGGAACACTCAAAATTAACAATATTTTGTAATATACATAATAGTTTTGGTAGTGTTTCTTCTTTAATGGTGCTTGGTGTCTTGTGGTGTAGACTTCTGGCAAAAGTCTAACATGTGGATCCCCTCTTGTCAGAAATACAGCTACGTGAGCTCGAGCGACTCGGAAACGTTAGACTATGAGACTTGAATGTCGGAAAAGACCGTGCCAGTTATAGGCCGCTAAATGTGAATTCACAATATCTGCTCTGTAAACCTGCTATACAATTCACCACTGAAGTAAGTCTAGCTTAATAAAATATCTTTTTGCCTTCCAGGTCTGCGTGGGAACATGACGAGCTAGCATGTCCTTTATTAAGTTATATTTATCACGTATATTGGCTATATATACATTTTTTTTATTACTATTTAAATGAGTTACTTTTATCAAGTATAATTGCAACATTTATTTTCATTTCACTATTTATTTAGTTCTGTTTTAGAATTCCGTTGTTTTTCGTTTATTTGGAGTATTCTGTTTTCGCCATGTTTTAGAAACATGTTAGGCCTATTCTCATTTTCTCAAAAATTGTCTTTTCTGCTGCTCCTATCCACTGAAGAGGAAGCGGATATGTGTTTTTCACATGAAGTGTTATTTTCCACATGTTTGTTTCGATACTTTAAATAGTTGCTTTGTATTTATGAACATTTTTTTTTTTTTTGTTAACTACGACCACTCATTTTAAAATCTTACACCTATTTTTTACTTTCTATTTAAAACTCTCTCTCTCTCTCTTATATATATATATATATATATATATATATATATAATGATTTGTTTAAATTTAATTCATTCCTTTTTAAATTTGGGTTTTGTCGCAAGATAGGAACGTGAATTGTGTTTTTGGCTTGAATTACTATACAGTTTACCAAAATCTTGCGATTTCTCTGCACGTAGAAGTATGCATTCCCTGGTTTGAATCGTTCTCTTTTTGAGCATTTCCATTTCTAATTTCCATTTCCAGTTATGTTATATATATATATATATATATATATATATATACTTATTTATAAAATTATTGGATTCCTTGTGATAACTTTCTTGAATATCGCCTGATAAAATTCACACCTTGTTGAACTTTTGTTAGGGTCCTAATTCTTAACATTAGCGTAAGTAACGAAAAAAAAAATAATAATATGAATTGATATAGTGTCAATAAATCATAGTAAACGTGATTGCTGACATTTAAATTGTATTAAAATAACTTTTATTTGATTGTTGTTAGTATTATCATCTATCTAGTAGAAGATAAATTTTATAACGTTCAAAAATTATTCAGTTTATATATATATATATATATATATATATATATATATTACAGTACTCATAATTATAAAATTATTACAAGCTCCATTATAATGCATTATTTCTATTTTAATTTCAAGTATAGGAGATTTATTATTTGTGCATGTGCCAATAAATGAAAATAAAATAAATACAATCTAAAAATTAATAATATTTTAACTTTCAACGTTTTAATATAAAAATTTCTGAACTTCAGTCAAATTAAGCACATTATAAAAATCGATTATTATAATTTGTCATGTTATGAGTATGTTATAATTTTATTGTATATAAAAGTATATTATTATTATGACTCATTATTAATAGCCTCCTACAACAAAATGCGATGTTTTTTCATATACCTTTCATGAAACTATTTTTTTTCTCAATATGTTACAATGAATCAGACAAACACTTTCACAATTTAATTTAGAATTTTATTCATCAAACCTGAAAGTTCATTTCAGAAAATCTTGGAGTGGAAGGCTGATTTTTTATACCAACTATGTGAAAAAACCAGACCCGGGAATCGAACCCAATGTCAGAAATGACTAGCTTGTAATCAACCAGGGTTGCTCGATGGTTTGAGCATCCGCATGTAAAGCGGAAGGCCCGGGTTCGATTCCCGGCTCTGGCGTTTTTCACATAATTGGTATAAAAAATTAACCTTCCACTCCATAATTTTTTGCAATACACTCTCATAATGTCAAAAATTATTAAAACATGAGCTACCAAATAATGGAAATCTTGATACTTTATAAAATATTGAACTGTACATGTTTTTTATATCATCGAGATCTTGCAATGTCTTAGCGCATTCTTGCGGATTACTCAAGAAAATAACAATCTTGACAAATATTTTTATCACTTTCCTACGTGTGCAAAGATATTCTTACGTTTTGTTTCATTTAAATTAAATTAGTACTGATTTTCTCATTTATTTAAAGTTTTAAACTGCTTTTAAATAAATCTTGATTTCCCTATCATTACTTTCTATTCCAAAGCTTCCCCCCCCCCCCCCATTCAATATGTTCATTAAAAATATCGTAAATCTGAAAATAAAATATTAATGTTTGAAAGTAAAATTTTATATGAACAAACATTATAAATAAGACCCCATTCTAAATCATTTTAAGTAAATTCATATGAAGTGAACATCAAATACATATTTATTTAAACACAAAAAAGTTTTTTTTTTTTTTTTTTTTTTTTTTTTTTCGTAATATATTTTGAGATAATTAAATATTATCTTTTATTTACATGTATATATATATATATATATATTACATAAATGATTTCAATTTCAGAAAAAGAAAAAAAAAGAAAAAAAAGAAAGAAAGAAAATATAATATATTACCTCAAAAAAAAATATATATAATAATAATAATAATAATAATAATAATAAATAAATAAATAAAATAATAATTATAATTATATATATATATATAATTAGAAATTATAGGTTTGTTAGATATCATATTTTTAGTTTATATTAGTTATATTAAACATTAACTTTAAAATTACAGATGAAGTTTCAATAAAAAACTTAATCATAAATAAAAAACTTACGAAATAAAAAGCATCATATTATCTATAAATCCAGATTATGTATGTGAAGAATGTTTTGGACTTCGGTTCGTCTCTCTGACTGTCCGCGCTCTAAATCACGTAAAAACACAAGGAATTCCTTGAAACTGATCTGTGTTTTCCAAATTCACAATGGGATGTCCCCTATTAAACAAGGGGTAAGTACTACTACTGGTTTGTGTACAAAAACAACCAAATGAATTCCAATGCATTGTCTTCTACCAGAACTGTTTCACAAAAATATATTTCAATACGTTTATTTTGCACAAATCATGAAGATATTAACATTTGCTATTCATTTGCATAAAAAATGTTTTTCGTAGAATATAACATGATTAGCATTAAGATTTATAGGGCCACACAAAAATATTCAGATTCATTAAAATCTGTAATTGGAATCTTATGGAATTATTATTTCGTTTCTATTAAGTTTTATTAACTATTTTAATATATTTTTAGCATTTTTAACATATTTTTTTACAAGAGCTATGTCGAAAAATTTTAGCAGCCTGTAAACCAAAATCCTGAGGTCAATGGGATTATTTTATTCTAAAAAGCGATGTGTCTCGCCCTTGGAACATGCGCGCGCAACCTCTCCCAGCGGTGATTCTGCCGTAGTGTGGAAAGAAAGGACAGGTACTGCTGAATCAGACACGGTGTAAGATTTATCTGTCTCTCCGTACTTTTTGGGCAATGAATTTTTATGACTATAAAAAGAGTTTAAGTGCCTAAGAATGCAATTCTTCTCTTCTGCGATTTTTTTGGTGAGGCCTCTTTTTCTAGGGCCACAGCTGGAAATTGGTCTCGCGAGTTTTCAAGAGGTCGGCAGTCAATTGAAGATGAACCTTGTCCCGGCCGCCCAGCAACAGCTGTGACTGAGAAAAACATTGATCATGTGAGTAAAATGGTCAGACAAGTTTCACATTTTACATTTCTTGACATTGAAAGTACCGTAAATATTGGTTCAACAGCAGCGCAGACCATCGTTCACAATCATTTACGCTTTTTTAGAGATGTGCTTGTTGGGTGCTACATTCCCATACAGAAAGCCAAAAGGAGGCGAGAGTAGACTGCTGTCATTTTTATGCTGGAAAAATTCAATGGAGGGCAGTCCAAAGACACCTACAATATCGTCATAGGTGAATAAACATGGGTCTACCATTATGACCCTGAAACAAAGAGACAGTCTTCTGTGTGGTGCTTTCCATGGGAGGAATCACCCACAAAAGTTCGACAAAGTCGGAGCACTGGAAAGCTTTTTTTACGAAGATGGAGCATCTCACATCTAAGACCTTGGACACACGTCGTATAGTGAATGCTGAGTGGTACAAGAATGATTGTCTTCCCATAGTCCTCACAGAACCGTAAGTCCAAGAGTGGCCACCTTCTGCTGCATCACGACATTGCACCAGTTGCCAGAACATTGGACGTTCTGGAGGAGGAAAAGGTGCGAGTGCTACCTAACTCCCTATTCACCTGGCCTAGCCCCATGTGACTTCTTTCTGTTCCCAAAGACCACAAAAAAAATTCATGGGCAGTTTTTGTCAGATAAAGAGGCCATTGCAGCGTACATTAGTGCACTAATTGACATCCCGAAAGAAGCTTAGACTGAGACATTTTCTAAGTGGTTTCAGAGAATGGAAATATGTATACGTGCAAATGGAGAGTATTTTGAAAAGTTGTAAGTTTTGTTCTGCAAATAATTTTTTTCTCACACTCTGCTAAAAACTTTCATTGTAGACCTCGTAAACAACGTATGAGGGTGATTATGATTTGAATTTGTCTCTCTTTCTGTTCGTCCGTCTGTCCATCTCTCCACACTCTAGCATCCGTAATTATTTCCAGAATTGAATTTCTTCGAAATGATATAATATTATTCTAATTCACTATGGCATGTTTCCTATTTAACGTTATATAAATATCTCCACTGGTTTGTGTACGTATGTACCTAAAATAATGCCAGTGCAGACTAATGTATGCTCAGAATTTAGTATGCTTAGAATATAGTATGCTTAGTGTTAAGGCCAACGGTGACACTCTTAAATGTTCAGATACATAGATAAATTACTTGGCTACAATTAGAAATTATTACAATTATTTTCTGTTTGCGATAAGCATTTTTCAGCTTTTCCAACAACGGTTAAGGGTGGTTAGAGTATTATTTAGTCTTCTGTTTGTGTTTATATCCGTCTGTCTGTCCGTTGTGTGATCACGAAGAAAAAAATCGCTTAGAATATTAATTATGCAACTAATACGTGTAGCTGGAAAGCATTAAATATCTTTGAGAACAGCATGGTTTCCCATTCTTTTTTATTTACATTAATATAAAGACATTTATGAGTTTATACGAATTTCTACTGAAATGCATTTCATACACTTTTCATAAACATGTTTCTTGGGAAATTATTATTCTGATAAATATACATATAATTTAGTTTAAACTTAATTCAGTATATAAAATTCCATTAAATGCATGGCATTTTAAATAATTTAAGAATAATTAGATTAATCTTTAACGTAGAAAAAATATCTTTTAACTAGATATGTCATATATAAAAGTATATTATATAATATACCTTTTTCAAAAAGTAAAATTTGAGTCTCATATAAAAGTTCTCAGTGAGGCTTAAGACTTTTAATGAAACAGAAATATTTTATAAGGTAACATACAGTTAGTATACTTCTTGTGAATCTTTATTAGTAGAATTTATTTCAGAATAAAGGAGAGTAATTCCCTTCTCACGTAGTATTATGTGCATCTAATGCAAGGTAATCCCCTTTATAAGGATATTATAAACATAAATCTGTTTAAATGTCTTAAGAGTGTATGAAAGCGCTGAAAATAAACATATATATAAATCCTACGGTTTGCAGAATATTTTCAAACACGTATTAATTAAATTTACAAAAAGTTTTAACTGTTTGTATTATATATACTGTATAACTTGAAGCAAAACAAAATGCAAAGATTAAGATACATAAGTATATGCAGCAATCAGTAACGGTTACAAAAGAGTATTTGTAATGGTTACAGAAAAGAAAAAAAGTGTTTTTAAAAAATCTAAACATATAGAAGGTGAACTCTTAAAAAAAAAAAAAAAAAAAAAAAAAAATCATAGGATTTTATCTGTATGACCTCAGAAACAATTCACACGTGACCAATGCAGTGGAAACTGCAGCATCGCTATGTTTATTTTCGTATGCTGTAAGCAAATGTTTGCGTTCTAATGGGGGATATTTGTATTCTGTGGAATATTTCAGGGGGGTTGGTGGTTGCTTAAGTATAATTTACCCAATAAACAAGTTGCGAAGATCAAGAACTCCCCTTTAAACCCTGGTTTTTAAGAACACAGAAGCAAACGCGAACGTTTTCGACGCCGCGACACTCCAATCAGAGTCTCTTTGATATCAGCGCTGGAGTTGAAACAGCAGAACAGAACGTCGGGACGCATGCGCACATTGAAAATCTCAAGGCCGACTGCGTTGACGTTCGCGTTTCGTGTTCTTAAGAACCAAGGCTTTAGGGATGGTCCAGAGATTTGCCATCAAAATTTTGGTCCTCCTCGTAAAGGATGGCTTTCCAACATCAGTGAAAACTATAGGCGTGTTTGCAGATACTGAGGACGTTGCGGCTGTAGCGTGGACTAGTCACATTTCATACACAGCACGTTCTTCATCCGAATCGAATTATGAACACGTAACTACTAATTCAGTATTCTACCAACACCTGAGAACACCAGGCTACCACAACCTGAGAAATGAATGAAGAATGAAAATACAATTGAGGTGGAAATTATTTAACGATCTAGCATCAAAACCAATGAACACAAATGAGCCATAGTAGCTCAGAAAATAATTTTGATTTGGTACCAAATACTTTGATGCTAAGTATAACTGTTTTAGGAATGATTTAAGAGGTCGAAGTTGAGTGGGTTTAACGCCGCAATAGAGTGCACTGTCGGAAATTGTGGATGGTTTGACATTAACGCTTAGGAGTGATCGGGAGCCGTGCTATCACAATTTAAATCCTCCGCCGAAGAGATTATTTGAGAAAATTTGGCAAAGGACGTATAATTTTTTTTTTTTTTAAATATTTGTTGGAAGAAATTTTGAACCATATTTGTAATTTAAGGTAAAATTTAATTTTTTACACTGCAACAGAAATGCATGATTTCCGTATATATATATATATATATATATATATATATATATATATATATAATAATCTGGTGTGTCACTCACACGACTTTCTCTTACCCTGAAATTTAATACTATAAATACAGTTTTGAGATTAAGAAGTAAGATAACGAGTACTATTATGTAAACCTATGTTAAACAATTCAAATTAGGCTTCGGAAGAGTTTTATATGATAATTCGTTCTATGTGAGGAGACAACCGCCCCCCTCAACCCCCCGTTTCATTAATGCACCGACATTTATACAGAATTTAATTCGGTTATTAAAAAATAATTCTGTTTTTAAAAAATAATTTATTAAAATTATTATTTAAACAAATTAGCTTTTATGATAATGCACACGATTTCCATATTAGAGAAGTAGTGTAACACTAAATATCCAAAATAAAGTTGAATTTATTTCCAATATTAGATTTTATTTTATTTTTTTATTTATTTTTATTTATTTATTTATTCATTGTTAAAAATGAAGAAAAAAATCGATAACTTTATTTTAAATTATCGCAGACCGATGGTTCAACCTTTCGTTTTAAACGTATTCGATTAAAGTTATTGACGAGCTCTTTTGAAAGATACCCATCATGAAAATTTACTCCCTACGATGGGGGACGTCCCTTCCAGTTGGGGAGGCGAGGCTCCTAGATACACAATTTTTTTTTCCCAGTTGACTATTTCTATTACAAAAAAATTATATTCGTTTCATTTGTTTTAGTGCAGTCTATAGATGATAAGTCACCTTACCTGCAATTTCCCCTACAGACGTAATGTATTTGAATACTTTTGAGTGTCCCTGTACACGAACCATTTGCTTTATCTCAACAAATAACTTACTGTAGCATCCGTATATGATACAAATTTAGAATACCGAGATTGGAATTTCTGCTACTATTTGTTTTTGAGATATGCTAATAACAGACAGACACACAGACCATTCGCTAAAAACATGATTTTCGTATTCAGGTGACCTCAGAACGTGTAAATTTAACAAAACCTCACGTTCGAAAATTTGACCCTAAAACAATACTTTCTCGACCCTATGATTAAGTGACTATATTATGTTCATTTGCATATGTCCTGTCTTATAAAATTACGTTAAGTGCATGTTAATCTTATTCTGACAAAATCACAATTTCTAATAATATAATTCTTAAGATGAACAGAATTTATGGCATTAAAATGTATGTTCCATGATACGTGCTTTAGGAGTTGAAATAATTAAAACAGTTTTTGTAATACTTTTTTTCTATAACAGTTGGTTTTTACGAATAAAAATGTATCTTGATTCAATCGAGGTAGTTATTACATGCTGACTTTTTTACAAGCCGTTTGTTTTTAAGTATATATTTCTTAAATACAATGATAAAATTTCATTTGTTTTATCATGCATATCTGTAATACAAGTAATTTTGCGAATAAGACCGTATAAAATATTACATTACTTCATGGTTTACTTTCTAAAATCCATTCATTGTAACATTCTTTCAACAGATTATAGAAATATACGAGTGATGCAAAACACATGCGTTAATATATTTCTGACACGATGGCACATGATCACCGAAATGAAATATCTAAACTGCAGTGCTTAGAATATAAAGTGTGGCAAGAGCTTATGATCCAAAGCTTAAAATACTATTTAAAAAAAAAAAAAAAACTAAGCTTCCCAGACGGCGCTGTGATCGATTTTTTTGCTCAAATCGAAGAGCTGTTGGCTTTTTATAGTTTTGTATGCACAATCACGCAATTTAAGCCCATAATTAATCAATAGGGAGTTTTTCAAGCAATAAGCTCGATCGCACTGACCTCTGGTGTGAGGCTTATTTTTTAAGACACTGATTTGCTTGTTGCTTTCAACACCGTGTGTTCTAAGCGCTGTATCTAAACTACAGTCGACATCAAAGTTACTGAAGCGCTAGCAATAGCTCCTATTTAAAAGAAGGCTACGTAATACTGTTTTGTTAAGCAAATATTTGTCGCGTCAATATCATAGTCTTATGCTGTTTATAAAAAATGTAAGCTGATAAAAAGCGACCAAACCATAAATATATATATATATATACATATATATATATATATATGAAAAATGTGAATTTGTGCTCCAATAATTTTGCTGCGCGCAATAACTGATTGAAATATCTTATACAATAATAAAAACGGGAAACAATGAAAAAAAAAAAAAAAAAAAAAAAAAACATTATTTATAAAAAAAAAAAAAAAAAAAAAAAAATCTTTTATAATCTGTTTGAAAACAGGTCAGTATTTGAAATTAGTCAGTACTTGAAATATTTTAGTCAATAAATTTAGCAATCTGATAAATATAATTAAAATTTTACATTACTGTAACTGCAAATTGCTAAAATTTAAGTCCAATCTTTTAAAATTTACAGTTATATTGTGATATAGGTTCAACAAATTATCGTACTAATATCTACTTTTCTAAAGTAAACTTCAAAACGTTATCGCTTAAAGTTAATACGTTGGAAATACCAGAAACAGTTCTATTGTTATTTTTCAGCCATTTTTATTTAAATTATGTAAAACTTTTTTTTTTCCCCTTAAAACATAATTTCAAACAGTGAAACAGTTCGAATTTTTCATAACTTAAGACTACAATGTTCTTAAACTAACAGTTTTATTAAATATTTCATGCAATTTCATTTTTTTTTTTTTTTTTTTTTTGTAAAATGCATTATTTAAATGTAAAACTTTACATTCTATGAATTTAAGATTTTACTGAGATATATGTAAGTGCCTTTTAAAATGTTTAAAATATTTCTCAAGTATGTATAATTTTCAGCTATATAAATCTAATGTAAAAATCATTTTTCTATTACAATCTTTTCTCATGCTTTGGAAAATATAAAATTTTGCTTTCTTTGTAAGAAATGTATTTTCAATAGTAATAAATAAAAATTACTTCGTGTCTGCTTACAGCTAAACTTAAGATTGTAAGACAATTTAAAATATACAATAACATATTACTTAAATTAACTATCTCATAATTAAACAGAATTAATTTTAAAATAAAAATGTTAAAAAATCAGAAAGAGTTAAATTTAACTTTAAATGTGAACTTAACTTTTAAATGCTAAAAAATGTATTTCATAACCTTATTAAATATAAAATTACATATTTTCCAAAACATTTTTTAAAGAACTGTAATTTTGTTTTTGTGACAAAAATGTTAAATAAGGAATGAAAAATCGAAACAAAACTTCTTCAGTTAATCACCTTCAAAATTTCGTGTAAACGAGTGTAAGCACTTGTTGATAAACTGACTTTCAAATAGTTACGTAAAATAAAAGAGTCACTACCTTAGAAGAAAAAAAAATGTTTTCTTTCTCTGAGTTGATATTTGCAACAAGCCAAGTTTGTCTATTATTTAAAAATTTGACAGAGAATAACTTTAAAAGAGTTTTGGAAAAATATTTGAATTTCTAGCTTTTTAAAAGTTATACTAAATGAATATTACATTGTTAAAGTTTTAAAACGAATATACTTTTTTTTAGACTGAAAAGGCTTGGAAGATTAACGAAATTGTTCTTGAGAAATGTAATAACAGTAATAATAATGCTAAAATAAAGTAAAATACAATAAATAATAATAATAATAATACGTGTATAAATTTAAGACTGATTGCATTTCTGACCTTGCATTTCTATGCGATTTCGAGTCGCCTCTGTACACCCTACACCCCGTGAAAGTTTGTCGGTCATGTAGCGAATTGCACTGTAAGTTATTATTGCCTAAACTCCTAATTTTCATGACTAATCAAACAAGTTCAAGTTACTAAGTTTTTTTTTTTTTTTTTTTTTTTTTTATGTCTTTGAGTCGAATTATCATGAACATGTTTAAATCAACTTTTTCTGACTTATCTCAGAAAATTGTTTGTATTATTTATATTTTTATATATCTTGAAAAATTTTTGTATTGGGAATCTAAAATTTTGTGCGTGATCTCACTGAGTAACGTGTGTTTTTAAACCACATCCTTTTCTAAAGAAGAATCAAGTTATAAGAATAAACTTAAAAGAAACTTAAATTTTTAAAAATAATTAATTTTTTTTTAAAGCTAAGAAAGCTTGGAAGGTTAACGAAATTGTTTTCGAAAAAAAAAATAATAACAATAATAATAATGTTAAATGAAAATAAAATAATAATAATAATAATAATAATAATAATAATAATAATGATAATAATACGTGTATAAATTTAAGATTGATTGCATTTCTATGTGATTTCGAGTCGTCTCAGTACACTCTGGAAGATTGTCGTTCATGCAGCTAATCACCCTATAAGTTATCATTGTCTAAACTCCTAATTTTTATGCCTAACTAAACAAGTTCAAGTTACATTTTTTTTTTAAATGTCTTTGAGTCGAAATATCATAAATATGTTTAAAGAAATTTTTTCTGCCGTATCTAAGAAAATTGTTTGTATTGTGTTTTATCGTCATTTATTTATTTATTTATTTATTTATATTTCTATATATCTAGGAAATTTTTTGTAATGGAAATCTGAAATTTTGTGCATGATATCATTGAGTAACGCGTATTTTTCAATCATATCCTTTTCAAAAGAATAATGTTAAAAGATGAATCAAGGTAAAAGAATAATCTTAAAAGAACAATATGAATCAAAACTCAATTTCATGATTACTCCATTGTTTTAAATATTACTGAATTGCTTAACGGTTGTGAACTACATTTGCTTTTCAAAGAAAAGGAAAAAAAAAATTCAAATGTACAATGCTTTCTGAATTGCATAAACAATTAATGAAAATTTTTCAAAATGAATCCATAATCATGATTCCTTTCCATTTTAAGAAATTGTTTAGCAGATGTTGAGGTGTGGAAAGAATGATTTTTTTCATTAATTCTCATTAAAATAATTTAGTTTTCACATTTATACTTTGCTTATAATTTATATATATTTAATTTTAAGTTAATTCATTCTCTGTGTTTTTTTTAAGTAAATTTTAAATTAATTACTTTATAGTTCTTTATATCAACAATTTCATTTTTATTTTACATACCTATTTTTATATCATGATAAATTAATTTAATATAAGCATATTTTTATGATTTTCTTTCAATAATTGAAATAAAAAAATTATCATTATTATAAATATAAAAATAATTTTAATTTCTAAAGCGAACCGTTATTAAATACAGAATATTCATTAAAAATGATATGTTTTTAATTAAAAAAATACACAGCTGGCACAATGGAAAAAAAGCTTTAAAAATCTATTCATCCAAAATAAAACTTAATTACCTTCCACGTCAGTTTTGTAATTGGTTTGTAATGGAAGGCTAATACGAAAGTGCCTATAATTAAGCATTTGAATTTATTCTGGAAAATTTTATTTCTTTTTTTTTTTTGTAATAATGTCATTAAATTATCTTTAATATTTAAAACCATTTTATTTGTAAAATAAATATAATTTTAGTGTAAAGTAATTTACATATAGTAGAATAATAATTTCAATATCGATTATTATAATAGCATGATTTTAGTTGAAAAATATTTATATATACATATTTTACATGCATATATATATATGTAGAAAATTTCCTTATGTATAACTTTATCATAATTTATCAAATATATTTACCCTGTAATTTTTCCACTATTTGAATGTCTTAAAATTATTAAATACAGTTAATTTGTAATTTGAAAGGGAAAACAAAAACTGTGTCATTAAAAAAGTATATATGCAATTTTTAATGTATTATATTTGATGTTGGTATTACTAATATATCTAATAATATACCATTTACACAATAGAAATGAATGCTTTAAATATTTTTTTTCGGAAGACTTAAGTAAGAAAATTATATTTAAAATTCCTAAATTCACTTCCATTTTGTAAATTTTTAAATAGTAATCTAACGCATAAAACTTACATGAATGTGTTTTTAAAAAATTCACAATATACTGCAAGTTGTAAAACCGTCACTACGTAAATATTTTTATGTCTGTTATACAGGGTTGTTGTAATTAAACTTCCACTATAAACAGCAGCCTACAGCGTAAACGGGTGAACGGAATGTCACGAAATTCTGTATATAGACAATACACGAGATGTGTTCACAGAATTTTCAAAAAAAGAAAAAAAAAATTTACAAAATGTCCACCAGATGGTGCCTTTTTGGAATAATATTAAATTCAACACAATAAATGAACAAAACGGAATACTAGGTGATCAGAAACTAGTCTAATATCATTTTTGTATTCCGTTTTGGTCGTTTATTGTGTAAATTTAACGTTTTTCCTGAAAAGGCATTCTCTGGTGGACATTTTAGAACTTTTTTTTTTTCTTTTTTAAATTCCGTGAGCGCATCTCGTGTAACCAAATTTTGTTGCATTCTGTTCAACCGTTTGTGCTGTAGGATGTTGTTTATAGGGGAATTTTATTTATAACCACCCTAATACAGATTGTTTTTTTTCTTTCTTAATACGTAAAAATTAAATAAAATTACTGCCATAATAGAATATATACATATATATATATATACAATTGTTCTCATAGTTATAAGGACATCCATTTTTCTATATTAACTAAACACTGAACACTATTATTGAAATAAATATATTTTTTATTAATTTTAATTTCATTAATAGACTATATTTAAAAAGGTTTATCATTTTTCTATCTTAAAAAACTTTAAATACGGTCAAAAAGATGATTTTTCAGGTGTTCACAATTATAAGGACAGCTCAAATCTTAGTAATTTTTTTCAGATATTCTTTAAATTAATATATTATGGGGTATCTTTTAGGGTGAAACAGTCCGACGATCTCTCTCGTAAATACATATACATTCTTTTTTTAATATGCAGTTTAAATACCATTTCATACAGCATAGATGATATTCTGAATACATTTAAACTATTTAAAATTGCTTTCCACTTGCATGCACTTCTCTAATATGACAAGTGAAGGTTTTTTCCACTTTTAGGCCACGGGAAAGGCAATAATACAGAGGTTTCTTTCTTCAAACGATTTCCTGTTGCTCTAGAAGTAGAGCAAAAATGTAAGTCTTGTTGAAAAAAATATTATTACCCCCCTCCCCCCCAAATCTAACAAAATCTGAGAATTCTACGTTTAAAATTTGAAGATATTCTCTTGAGTTCATAATAATCGAAAAAATTACTAAATTTATCCTGCCTTCAGTAGAAACAGCTCCCCAGAGCACCATAGAACCACCTTTAAAATGCCCGATTCATATCTGCCTTTAAAAAATCTGCTCTGTCTTTCGCTTTTTTCAGATCATGCCAGTAACTGTTAAAATCATTTGCTAATCAAGAATAAAATGTTTTTCATCCTAAAATGCAACATTTTACCATTTAATATTGTCTTTATTCAACTTTAACACAGACGTTATTTCCCCCTTTAAATGCTTATTGATTATTACAGGTTTTTATTCATTTTAACATATTATTAATTATTTTAAACATGCATAAATGTGGACCCCAACCTTTCATTAAAAATTACGAGCAAATTCAGCAGCAGTCATTATGAGTAGAAAAGTAAGAGGAAATATGAGTCTTCGATCTCTGTAAAACAACTCTGATTTCGCATCAGATCTCTCTCCTATCGAACCATCAGTTCAACGTTTGATCTTCGAGTTTCATTAGAAATTCTGCGGATTGAAATTATCCTTTCACTTAAAAAACACATTTATCATACTTCACTACATGAACGTTCTTTTTTTCAAGGAATTATCAGTAATGTCCGTCCAAGAAAAATTGGAGGCTTATATATGAATTAATCTATCCCAGTATTTAACAAATTCACATGTCAACTGTAATTTATCCTCTAGTAAGTTAAATAAAATGAAAAAAATCTTGATTGTTCCTATAATTATGAACATTTAAAAACGTGGAGCAAAAAATATTTTGCATTATTTTTTAATAATTCTGTTTCATATTAAAAAAATTATAGCAGTTTTTGTTTTTAGAATACTAGATATATTAAGTGCACTTTGTATAATCTTGTTCACAATTATTTTTATATTAGTTATTTCAAAACATAAAGTGTCCTTATAAATATGAGAAGGAGTGTATATATAATTTAAAATAGTAAATTTGATTTTGCTCTTAGAAATTTATTTGTAGTTGAATCCTCTATATAATATAACGTAAAGGTTAAATTCAATGCTTTAGGCAAAATTAAAATGCATTAAATTGGCTTCCATTCTCTTGAATATCAATGCATTCGTTTGTAATAAAATTCTTCATAGTATAATTCTGAATAAATTGATGCAATTTAAATAGCATTCAATAAAATATTCAATGTGTACTAAAATATGCAATATGTAATATAAATTATAAAAAATAGGCTTAAATATAATAAATACGTGATATAATCTGTAACCTATACAGTAATCCCGATAATCTGCACTTTAGGTTAAAACTATATTTATGTTTATGTTTCATGTATATATTCCTTAACATTTTTAAATTTACCTAAGCAAAGTTAATGAAAATATTTGACCTCATAATTTAGGGCGTTACAAATAGAAATATATTGCATGAACAAATAAATACGTTTAACTTTAATGCCTGAGTAAAAACACTTTTAAATTACTTTAAAATATTTTCTAGATTTAATAGATCTAGTTCACTTTAGCGAGAGATTTTCTCACTTGTATCGGTGCAGTTAATTTTATTATTATTACTTAACACAAGGTGCGGTTCATTTTACATATCAAAAACATTAAAGTTCAAGAAATACCAATTTTTCAAAACAGAAAACTCTTCTTATTTTAAGAAAATATCGTTTATATAAATAGTGAAATTGATTAAATTAAAAAATATTTTCAAAAACATAGAAATCATGTAAATATTTCTATATTTAATGAAGACGAGAAACAGGTTTTCCGTATTCAGAATAAAAAAGGAATTTAAGCGTTTTTTGCACTCAAAAATATAATCATACATTTATAAAAAAGCTATATAAAGTGTATTAAAACGTATTTTTAAAATATTACGGTTGATATAAAGCATAAACTGTTTATTTCTATTTATTAGAATTTTGGATTATTGATTTAATAGCACATTTATAGTATTCTAGGTACACAAGCTCATTACATGCTTTTCGATTTGTAAATACGTATTATAATCAAATAAATATGCCTTTTGAATTATTTTAAATCAATACCGTGATACTGAATAAAGCGGGAAAAAGATTATCCGTATATATTTTTAATATATTTCCATATATTTTCTCATTTTGATTGCTCATACGACAAGTTACAAAGATAATACGTGGGGACAAAACCATTTTAAATATCCTTCACACATGCAGTCCATAAATGAAATTCTATCCAAAACAGAATTTAATTTTGGACGAAAAGTCTATTATTACTTTCTCTTCTCCATATCTATGGTAGAGAAAGTATATATTTTGGATCAAATTTCGAGAGTGAGTTTTTCTTGTATTTACAAATTTTGAGGTCCCTTAATCCGAAAACCATATTTTTAGCGGTGTATCTGTGTGTGTGTGTGTGTGGTTGTTGTCAGCATATCTCAAGAACAAATAGCAGAGGAAAGTCCAGACTTGGTATTCTAAATATATATCCTATAGGGATGCTACACTAAACTTTCCATACTGATCATTCAAATGGTTCGTGTACAGGGCTATCCAAGGTAATTTAAAAACATTACGTCTATAGGGGAAATAACAGTTAAGTACACTTTAATATCTATAAGCTGCTTTAAACTAGACTTACTGAAGAATTTCTTTAATACACATAAAAAAATGTTTTGTATGGATTGGAATATGGACATCATTCTTTATTCATAAACAGTACTTCCCAAAAATTTGGATATATTTGGGGCTGTATTTCGAAATAGTAGAAATTATAATTAAATTTGTGTTAGATATTTTTTTCATGTAAGATAAAATTTCAGAACACAATATTTTTTAAAGTGCTTATTGTTTATAGGAAACACACAGGGCTATCCAAAAATTAGATTTTTTTCTTTTTTTATTGAATGTAATTGATCTTATTCCTTTGCCACATTTTAAAACGTGGGAAACAGTGCTTAGAAAGGAAAATTATTTTTTCATACCCATACTGTAAACAATTTATTTTTTGTAGTTTCATTTCATACTCTGATTTTTTGTATTATGTCGCATTTTTTGTTGTCTTGAATACAAAAGTCTAATTTTACCCGTTGATCTGTATGAACATCTATTATCAGTATAACGTAAAAACAAATAAATGCAGGAAACTCAAATTTGGTATATTGACTTTACCATTGAAACTTATTACTTTACCATTTAAAATATCGATGAAGATTGGCAAGTTTGAAGACAAATTATGAACAGTCTTAATTTCTTTTTAAATGAATGCCGGAACCACACTTGAACGGGGGGTTGAGGGGTTGGTAGGCCCCCTCACACAGAATTATATATCAAATAAAACTGTTTCTAAACTTAATTAAGATTATTTTTAAAGTACAATAAACTTTATTATCTTACGCTATTGATCGCATTGATCACTGCATATTGACTTAATATGCAATGTATCATTGTAGTACTGAAATGTAGGGTAAAAGAAAGTGTAAGTGGCACATCAGATTATTGTTTAAATAGTTTTGCCGCACATTATACTTTATTCAAGCAGTCAACTGCAAAATGACTACGCATTTTGGCTGTTTGGAAGAAATAATAATTTTGCTGTAACAAATGTTTTACTGATTTCAATATAGTGTCAATGAATCATTCATAAATGTGCTTGGACGTTTTTCAAAACCTTAGATGAAAAAATTTTTAATGTTATGTTTGCAGGTATCTCATTTTTTTTCCATACTAGTCCCATATGAAAACAAAATCAGTATTAATCAAATGATTAATTTTATCTTTGATTGTGTTAAATAAAATATGTATTTTCTCGAGCTATAACCAAATATTAAAAATCTGTTGTAAAATTAGCGAAAGAAGTAATAAATATTATAAAAAATGATCTAACAATAAATTAACTTACAGAAACTATTCCATATTTGTTTTTTCCATTTGTAAACCGTCATACATCGTTTACTTTAAATTTAAGCGAAAGGGGATAAAAGAAAAACACTTTTCGTTCCATATAAATTGCTTGAAATAAATTGTTTTCTTTTCTTTCGATTAATTAACGAAATCACTGAAATAAATTCAAATTCAAATTTCAGCTATTACTTAAATTGTATGATTCAGTTAAATGTCTCGGGAGAATTCATTTTGCGAAAGAAAAAAAAATACCATGATTTCACAGTTAATTATGATCGATGAGTTTTACCTACAGTTAAAAAGTAAATAAAGAAAGAAAGAAAGAATAAAATAGTAAAGATTTTATTTTCTTAAAATCTAAATAAATTTTTTTTAAACTATCAATATTGGCATCTAGCGATCAATGGGACACAGTAAGTTAACGATTCAAGTTAGTAGGTCAGGCATTTAAGTGAAAAAATGTTTTTGTATGCGTTATGTTTTTGTATGCGTTTAATTAAATAGTGGAAAAAGATTAATGGAAAATTTTCATTCATGATCATTTATACAATCAGTAACTATATCTCAGTTATATAAAGATGTTGTAATAATCATCATAACATTTATTTCTCATTTTGATTTTTTTTATTAGATAATCATCATTTAACATGATAATTTCTTTTAAAGACATCAAAAATAAAAGTTATTTTTTGGAAAATGTAAACAAAATTTCAAAGATTACACATTTATAACAGACTATGAAGTGACTTCTTAATTTTAAAATGCATTCATATTGTTTGAAATACTAATAATTATTTATTTAAACTACACTGCTTCCATTCTTAAGAAACACATTTATAAATATTACATCGCTTTTTAACAATTTCCAGCAAAGTTAAAAATTGTTTATGACATATTGGTTTGTGAATCTGTATTTCCGTCTGTCCATGCTGTAACTCCCTTGCATATTCATGGAATTACTTATATATGTTTTTGAAGTTGATTATGAGATGTTCCATATTGAAAATGGGATAAATACCACCACTGGTTTGTCAGCAGGGACACACAAACGATTTTCAATGCCTCTTAAGCGAGGTATGTTTATAAATCTTATTTTAACACTTTTATTTCACGTAAATAATAATAAAATTGACATGCAAAATACATATTCACAAGAAAATGCTTTCTACAGAATGTATTATGGTTAGCATTAAGCTTTACAGAGTCATAAAAATATTCAGTTGCACTAATGACCGTAATTGGAAATCGCTGGAATTGCATTTTCGTTTGCATTTATAATTTTTCGCACTTTCTAACAATGTTAAATAGTGATTATGATAGAAATTCATTTATATATCTAATTTTCTGTTCGTCTGTCTGTCCACGCTCTAAATTATTTAAATTTTCACGGAATTTCTTGAAACTGATATATGTTATTCAAGTTAAATATGAGATGTTCCCGATTCATAATAGCATAAATACAACCACTGAATGTACAGGAACACACGAAAACTTTCCAAAGCACTGCGTTCTACGAGAGTTATTTCTATAAATCTATTTTTAATATTCTTATTTTGCACAAATCATAAAGAAATTTACATTTATCATTCATATCTACAAGGAATGCTTTTTATACACTATAGTAATGATTACCATTTACAAAGCCACATAAAAATATTCTGTTACATTATGGGCTACAATTGAAAATTCCTGTTTGTGTGATTTTTTTTCTGTCTATTTTTTATCAATATTTATTGGTGATTACGAATTTAGTTATTTTATCTCTCTGTATTTCACTTTTTTGTCTGTGTATTGCGTAATCACGTAGACGACGTACATTGAATATTAAATTATACAATGAGCGCGTACTTTTGGATAGCATTAATAATCTATGTGAACCGCATGATTTTTCGTTCTTTTTTTTTATAAACCTGATTGATGTTAATGCAAAGTCATGCGCTCAAAGTCAGTGTGACTTTGTATTAATTTGCCTGTAGAACTGTGTTATGCGTTGTGATACAGGGAATGTCCAAAAGGAAAATTTAGACCATATCTGGTTTTTCAAAATGCAGGATTATGGTGTGTTAGAACAGTATAGAACCTTCAGTTGGCAAAAATACATTTATTGATTTGGAAATCTAGAACGTTTATTCCCTTTAAGGTAGTCACCTTGGTAATGCACGTACTTCGTTCAGCGTTCCTGTCATTGTTGGAAACACCTGGGAAGCGCAGTTTTTGGAATGGTGAGTAACCGTGGCTTCGTATTCCGCATCGTGTCTTCTCTTGACTGAAATCGAGACCCTTTAAACGGAATTTTAAGTTTGGGAAAAAGCCATAAGTGATAGAAAGCCATGTGGGGTGAGTAGGGAGCCTGACGAATCACAGAAATGCTGTGTTTGACGATGGAATTCTGAGTCAAATGCTCAGAATTGGCAGACGCGTTATCATGATGAATCCTCCAAGTTTTCGCTACCCGCTGATTCGATCGTTTTTGCCACACAGTGCCACGAAGGCGACGAAGGAAATCCTGGTAGTACTCCTTTGTGATAGTTTGACCTTGTGGTGACCACACCGTAGAAGTAAAGAAAAACAGTCAACATGCCCACTGGTATGCAGCTATCTTTGAGGCGTTTGCATCACTGTTTTATGCGTAAGGTGTCATCGGCCCAAAATCCTCCTGAATGTTACAAATGGTTTCCGCTCGGGTAACGCCAAACTTTTGGTAAAATTTGATGGAATATCGCTGCTCATTTTTTTTCTCTTTTTACATAAACTAAAATATGGCGACTCCTCATTACACGACGTCACTTAATGGCCGACTGCCAGCTATTGACGCTTTCTGCAGGCGGAAAAATATTCACAATTGCGCATAAATGTCCCATCTACATCTACACTGAAGAAAGCTTATCTCGCTTCATTGGTTTAAATGAAGAAAAAAAAAGTTCTATACTTTTTAACACCCCTCGTATTTTATCAAAATAAAACCACCATTTTACTTTATTATGATTATCCAAATTTTCTGAAAAATAAAATAAAAACCATTAAAATAAAAATCTGATGTGGGCACCACATGACTTCCTTATACACTTTTAGAAATATACATAATGTTAAAAAACATTGACATTGGACCCGAAACAGTTGGCTAAAAATATTTTTTAAAAATGAATTATCACCGTGTTCTGAGCTTTTCTGAAAGTTAGCTAAAAACCGATTGCAAGATTTGTACTGGTAACGCTGACGAAGGCAGTATAGACCCGAAAAAAATGGCTAAAATTATTAAAAAAAAGGAATTTCACCATGTTCTCAACTATTCTGAAAGTTTCAAATGTCTACCTAGTCGGGAAGTTAGTTAAATAAATTTTTTGTTGGACCATATAAACGCTGCCGAAGGCAGCAGGGACCTGAAACAGTTGGCTAAAAGTATTAAAAAGATGCATATTCACCGTGTTATGAACTATTCTGAATGTTTCAAATGTCTAGCTAGTCGGGAAGTTAGTTAAATAAATTTTCTGTTGAACCATGTAAACGCTGCCGAAGGCAGCAGTGACCCGAAACAATTGGCCAAAAATATTTAAAAAATGCATTGTCACCGTATTTTGAGCTTTTCCTGAAGTTTTAAATGTCTAGCTAGTCGGGAAGTTAGTTACAAATCAATTCCAAGATTTGAACTGGTAACGCTGCCGAAGGCAGCAGGGACCCTATACAGTTGGCTAAAAGTATTTAAAAAATGCATTTTCACCGTGTTCTGATCTAATCTGAAAGTTTTAAATGTCTAGCTAGTCGGGAAGTTAGTTAAATAAATTTTCTGTTGAATCGCATAAACGCTGCTGAAGGCAGCAGGTATCGGAAACAGTTGGCTAAAAATATTTAAAAAATGCATTGTCAACGTGTTCTGGGCTTTTCTGAAAGTTTCAAATGTCTAGCTAATCAGAAAGTCAGTTAAATTGCAAGATTTGTCTAAACCGCTTTTGAGTTATTACCGTTTTTTGATACATTATGGCCAAAACCTATGTATTTTTGTCATTATGAATCAAATTTTCTTAAATATCTCCAAAACGGAAAATCATAGAAAGTCCAAAAAGGGAGGTGCACAACTAGATGTTATAACAAACCTATGTACCAATTCGCAACTTTCTACGTCCAACCGTTTTTGAGTTATGCGACATACACACACACATACACACACACACACATACAGACGTCACGAAAAATCGTGTAAAATCCCTTATATCTCTAAAACGAGAGCTCGTGTTAAGATGACACTTGCAGGTGTGCAACTAGACATCATGAAAGTCACACGTATAAATTAGCAACATTCAGCGATCATTCGTTTTCGAGCAATGTGAAATACAAAATCCATTTCGCAAATCGGGATTACTATACTTCCTTATACTTTGTATAAGGAAGTAAAAAACCATTTTTATTTTATTTTATTTTACCTTATTATAAAATAAAGAATTTTCATTTTTTTCTGAAGTAAACAAAAATATTTGGTATTTTAAACAAAGGTTACATAGGTTACTTCATGGTTTTGAATTACAAACTTCATAATACACATTTACACTGTATGTTACAGACATTTTGAGACCATATTTTTCATATAATTATTTCATTCCGATATACACTGCAAATTCATGTGTCTTAAATTCAGACACATAAGCGTCTGAAATGAGTGTCATTATTTTCAGACACGAATTCGCGTCTTAAATTTTAAGACACGTGAAGCGTCTTAAATTAAGACGGGAAAGTAACTGAATTTAAGACACGTGAAGTGTCTTAAAAGGCAGCCATTGTTGACCACTTATTTGAGCTGCCATTTTTTACCACTTGTTTTTTTTTTTTCTTGGCAGCCATTGTTGACCACTGATTTCAGCTGCCATTTTTAACCACTTTTTTTTTCTTCTTGGCAGCCATTGTTGACCACTGATTTCAGCTGCCATTTTTAACCACTTTTTTTTTTCCCCCTTTCCCCCTTGGCAGCCATTGTTGACCACTGATTTCAACTGCCATTTTTAACCACTTTTTTTTTTTTTTCTTGGCAGCCATTGTTGACAAAATCCAAAAAAAGTATTTAAAAAAATATTATAAGGACCTGGCACCATTAAAGTAGGCTTCATATAAAAGCTTACATTTCCATTTAATATTTTTAAGTTTAACTATATTAGATTTGTTCAATGAAACATATTTAAGGAACAATAATTTTTGATACATTTTTTACAGATCTGAAATCCTCAAATTTCGAATTATTAGTTTTCCCTTTTTTTTTTTTTTTTTAAGGAATTCATGATCTTCAAATTGCTAAAACCTACACAGATATTTAAGAAAATATGCATTTTTTTTTTTTTTTTTTTTTTTTTTTTTTTTAATGATTAATACAACCTGCTAAAAAGAATTTGGGATGGATTTTGAAATTTATTAATTAGCTTTAAAGAAAAAAAAAAAATAATAATAATAATGCATGCTCATGTAATAACCTTTTTTTTTTTTTTTTTTTTTTTTTTTTTTTGGGGGGGGGGGGGGGGTAAATATTTATTTTTAATATGGTTTGTTTTTAAAGATATTGCAAAATTCATCCCTGATAATTCTTTTAAGTAGTTTCATATAAACATAAAAAAAAATATTAAGTCTTTCTTAAATATTTGTAGAAGTTTCAGCATTTTGTAGATCACAAATTTATGAAAAAATGCAATTAAAAAATTTCAAATCTGTAAAATATATATATACATATAAAACCACAATAATTATTGACTAAATGTATATTTTATGGAACAAACAAAATATAGTTCAATTTATTTTAAAAATATTATATGGAAAAATAAGTTTTTTTTTTAATTTTTTTTTTTTATGAAAACTACTTTAATGGTGCTAAGCTACTTTAAGAAAAGACAATATCTAATCTCACCGACAGCCAAAGCCTATGTTATTCTATGGGGAAATTTGTTTATAAATTGAACAATATTAAGTTTGTTAAATAAAATACGTATTCAAGGAACAATTATTATGGATTTTGATCTATTTTTTACAGATCTGAAATCGTCAAAATTGCATAGTCTCAGTTTTCATATTTCTTTTTTTTAAAGGAATCATGATCTTCAAAATGCTAAAACATCTACATATTTAGCTCTGGTATTTTTCACATAGTTGGTATAAAAATCATCCTTCCACTCCAAATTTTCTAAATTAATTAAAGTTGATAAATGAAGACTTTCTAAACATCTACATATATTTAAGAAAAGACTAATTTTTCAGGATGTTTAATAAAACCTAATTCTTTTAAGTAAGTTCTTATAAACATCCAAAAATTATCAACTATTTTTAAATATTTATAGAAGTTTTAACATTTTGAAAATCATGAACTTATGAAAAAATGCAAACTGACAAAAACCATTAAAAGATTTCAAGTCTATAAAAAATGAATAAAAAACCATAATTGTTGCCTGAATATATATTTTATTGAACAAACCTAATATACTTCAATTTATAAATATTAAATGGAATATTATATGAAAACTACATAAGTGGTATCAAGTCTTATTAAAAACAAACAAAACATAATCTCACCAGCAGCCAAAACCCATGTTATTCTATGGGGAAAATTTTTTTTCATGAATAATTGTTAATATAATAATGTAATTTTTTTTTAAATTCTGCTTTCACATTTTTAACATTTTATCTTGCTAAAAAAATCAAAAAATGCACTTAGTGATTTTTTTTTTTTTTTTTTTTTTTTTTTTTTTTTAACTTTAAAAGTGAAATATTTAAAATTTAAAAAATAAATACTAATTTAACAATTGTGAATTTTCTGAATATGAAGAAAGATTTAAAAAAAAATAAATATATAATACGTTAGCTAATGAGTAATTGTAGACACAAATTTTCCTATAAAATAACATACACTTTGACTATGAATGAGAATATATATTATCTGCTCTTAAATGAAAATAAGCAGAGAAAACAATTGAGATGTTGTCATAAGAGAAATTATTGAAAAAAGGCCCTTCGCCTTTCTAAAACCTCAACTAAAATTAATCTTTAGAATTTTCTAGAATGTGCTTTAAAAGATATATTGGGAAAAAAAAGAAAAGAAAAGGATTATATGAATGGAGTTGCACCGATCCCCCCTCAACAATCAAAAGTTAGAGTTAGTTTCAAACTGGGGAAAAAAAAAAAAAAAGAAGACAAGTTTACCTTTTTAAAAATACCTTTTTCTTATAGGACTTATATTTCCATTTAATATTTTTAAATTGTAAATAATTAGGTTTTGTAAATAAAATATATATCAGGGGTCGATCCAGGCAAAATTTGGGTCCCTTTTGCGGCCCCTTCACAAAATTCTCCATAGTAAAAAGGGACCCTTCATAAAGTTCAAATCCATAAAAAGGGACCCTTCACAAAATTCAAATCCATGAAAAGGGACCCTTCACAAAATTCAAATCCATGAAAAGGGACCCTTCACAAAATTCAAATTCATAAAATGAGTCCCTTCACAAGATATATATATTTTTTTAAATGATCCTTTTATTAAATGTTTTCAGTATTATTTTTAATTAATGCCTTAATTTGGCTCAACGAAACTATTAACTTGATATTAAACATTACATAAAGTGATTGTAAAAACGAAAAATTTTACACAATGTTTTACTTTTTCACAAAAATATTTTATATTTCACAAAAATAAATAAAAGTTTCACAAAAATATTTTGTTTTTCACAAAAAAGGGACCCAAAAATTAAAACCTGGATCGACCCCTGTATATTCAGGGAATAATTATATTATGGTTTTTGATATACTTTTTACATATATGAAAACTTTAAATTGCGTATTCCCAGTTTTCATTTTTTTTTTTTTTTTTTTTTTTTTGGGGGGGGGGGGGGGGGGAATTTATGATCTTCAAAACACTAAAACTTCTACAAGAAGACTTATTTTTTTGGATGTTTAATACAACCTCCTAAAAAGAATTAGGGATGGATTTTGAAATTTATTAACAACTAGTTTTTAAGAAAATAATAATAATGCATGTGTTTATGTAAAATTTTGATTTTTTTTTTTTTTTTCTTTTAATGATACTGCGAAATCCTTTAAGTAGATTCTTATAAACATCCAAAAAAATATTTAGTCTTCCTTAAATATTTGTAGAAAATTTAACATTTTTAAGATCATGAATTTATGAAAAAATGCAATTAAAAGATTTCAAGTCTCTAAAAAAATGTATCACAAACTACAATAATTCTTGACTAAATATATATTTTATGGAACAAACATAATATAGTTCAATTTATCATATAAATATTACATGGAAAAATAAGTTTTAATATGAAAACTACTTCTGTGGTGCCAAGCTCTTTTAAGAACAGGCAATATCTAATCTCACCGACAAACAAAGCCTAAGTTATTCTATGGGGAAATTTGTTTCTAAAATTATTTGTTATATAATATATATATATATTTCCCATTCAGAAAATTCACAATAGTTAGATTAGTACTCATTTAAAAAAAAAAATATATTTTTCACATTTTTAATATTTTATTTTCTGGCTAAAAACCACAAAAAATGCACTTAGTTGTTTACTTATGCTATAAAAACTGTAGTATGCAAAATTTCTTTCTTTTCTCTGGACTGTTTGATACATATTTTGCAGAAAAAAAAAAAAATATTTCATCAACAGGCATTTCTTTTTAACATTTCACCTTCTACTGCAAATTATTATTATTATTTATTTATTTATTCACACAAAACATCAAGTTAAGAGATAATAGATATATCTTTTACATTGAACATATTATCTTAAAAACTCATATATATTTTACTTTAAAGTAATATTTTTAATTTTTTATTAAAACAGTGAATCTGAATAATACAAAACTTTAACAGCATACAAATTAACATAGGGGGGAAAAAATGAAAATAATGTTCAAACAAGAACGATTTAAAAAAAATAAATAAATAAAACAATTTTTTCAGTAAATTTAAAGATTTATTTAACAATATAAAGTGCTTCTTTTCTAATTTTAGCATTTCTTCATAATATTTCTAGAATCACATTCTTTAAAGTTTCTTTCCTTCTTCTTAAAGTCTGATGTGATGGACCTGAAACAGATGAAATAATGATAATAATATGAAACGATTCCACCCGACTTTCCAAACAAACAATAAATGCTTGGTAATTAAATACATTTCAAGCATGGAATATTTCAGTAAATAAGTAAAAAATCACAAAAGAATGTTTAAGTATATATTTCAACTTATGGACAATATTTGAACAAACATTCTGGGTATTAATCAGGGTTCATTTTAGAGGGTGAAATTGTGAGAATCCCACTATGTTTTAAAAAGTCACACTCGAAAATATATTACCCCCAAATTTTTCACATGGTTCAACAAATAATAATAGTGGCAATATTGAAATAAAATTGCAAGACGAAGCTGAATAATGTGATAACAACATCCAAAGATTAATAAAAATACAAAATCATTAAAAAATTCACACTCAAGTTTTTTTTTTTTTTACCCTCAATATATCAATAAAAATGTAACTGTAACAAAATTATTGAAAAAGCTTCATGATTAAAGTATTAAAAAATAAATAAATAAAAGCATTATGATTAAAGCATTAAAAATAATAATAATAAGCAGAAAAAACGATTTATTCAGCATTACTGTTGCGCTTCTTTTTTTTTATCTTGATATTTCACTTTGAATAATTTCTTCTATCATGAGACTTCTTTCAGAGTCTAAATTCTAAAATTAAACCTTTTTCGCTTTTTTTAATTTTCAGGAAAATTGGAAAATTATCATAATAAATTCTATTTCTGTTCAGGATTGTAGTGATATAAAAAAAGTGATTATTTTTGAAAAAAAAAGAAAAAAAGAAACCTTTGATTTAAATCACTTCTTTTTAAAATCAAAGTTATTGGTTTTAATGGCTTGACACACTTACCACCACTGGAAGCCCAAGCCAATGTTATTCTATGCAGAGGTCGATCCAGACAAAAATTGGGACCCTTTTGCTGCCCCTTCACAAAATTCAAATTTCTAAAATGGACCCCTTCACAAAATTCAAACTCATAAAAATGGGCTCCTTCATGAAAATAAGATTCATAATAATTACAAGATAAAAAACAAAATATTTATATACCATGTTTCTAAATTTTCTGTTGAATCATATAGACGCTACCGAAGGCAGCAGGAAACCGAAACAATTGGCTAAATGTATTAAAAAAATTCATTGGTATCGTGTTTTGAGATCTTATAAAAGTTTCAAATGTAAGTCGGAAAGTTAGTGAAAAATCGTTTGCAAGCTTTGTACTGGTAACGCTGCCGAAGGCAGCAGAGTCCCGAAGCAGTTGGTTAAAAGTATTTTTTAAAATGCATTTTCACCGTGTTCTGAACTAGTCTGAAAGTTTCAAATGTCTAGCTAGTCGGGAAGTTAGTTAAATAAATTTTCCGTTGAATCATATAAACGCTGCCGAAGGCAGTAGGGACCTAAAACAATTGACTAAAAGTAGTACAAAAATGCATTGTCACTGTGTTCTGAGCTATCATGAAAGTTTCAAATGTTTAGCTAATCGAGAAATGTGAAAAATTGATTGCAAGCTTTGTATTGGTAACACTGCCGAAGGCAGCAGAAACACGAAACAGTTGGCTAAAAGCATTTAAAAAATGCATTTTCACCATGTTCCGAACAATTCTGAAAGTTTCAAATGTCTAGCTAGTTGGGAAGATAGTTGAATAAATTTTCTGTCGAATCATATTAAAGCAAAAATGAGCCCCAAAAATTAAAACCTGGATCGACCCTTTCTATGGGAAATTTTGTTTACTTATAACTCATTAACTAATACATATTTTTAAATTCTGTTTTGACATTCAAAAAATTGTCAGCTGTTAAATATATGGATTTTTTTAAAAAGGAATTTTTTTTTTTTTTAATACTTTATTTTGAAACAGTATAATGAAAAATGATGAGTGTAATCTATATAATATTTCTCTAACGTGGACCAGTTTCAATTATTTTTTGTCGAAAGGATTCGGTACGCGAGAATAAAAAATAATTATACATGGACAATATTTAAGCACGCGGACTTGGCTCAATGGACTAACAAGAAAAGATGACGAGATTTGTCTGATGAGACTATTTTAAGAAAAAGAAAGGATTTTTAACAATTGTTTCTTCAAAATCTTTGCAAGTGTCATTTTAAACCTAGCAATAATTTAAAGATATATATAGATTATGAACTTTTGTGTCATAAATTGACTAAAAAACACAATCATAAAAAAATTATAATCAAAATAGGAATTATTTTATTTTATTTATTTATTTATTTTTAAACAAAACAACAACAAAAAAAAAAAATTATACCAAAATTAATAGAAAGTCATCTCCAACATGATGACAAAAATTTAAAAGTCGTCGTGGGTGTCCTATATTAAAGCTGTACTGCCAGTGGAATAATGAAAATTGAGTCATGAACAATGAATTTCATTTGGAAACCTTTCTTTGAATGATTTTGGCTTCCCTATTGTACAATATTAATTTGGTTTTAATAATAATTTGGCTTCTGGTAAATTAAAATTTTAATTAGGTGGTGAAATTGGTATAACATTTATGAGTTTCAACTTTCAAATTTTAAAGATAAATAAGAAAAGAAAGAAAGTGCGAATATCTCCCATGGGTTTGCTAGTATAATATTTTATCCCCCCCCCCCCCCATTTGCTGATGATCAGAGATCAAACGTCCTGCAGAAGCATTGTGATTACTAATCTTTCTCCATCTACAATACAAATGTCAATGTTCATTTTAAACTTGCTTTATTAGATTCTGGAACCCGTAATGAGGTAGAATTGTTCAATATCTTTCACTTGAATAATTTTTTTGTGGGTCCCTTCACCCTTCCAACAATCGGCGATCAAATGCCATCTGTAATCCTTGCAATTTCTAATTTTTCTCCATCTACAAACAAATGCCAATTTTTTTTAAACTTACCTAATTAGATTCCAGAGAAGAAAAATAATAAAGAAGAAGAATTGTTCAATATCACTCACTCATATGTTTTATCCCCTCCACACACACACACACTTTCTTCTAATGATCTGCGAAGCACTGCGATTTCTAATTTTTCGTCATATACAATACAACATAAATATCAATATTCTTTTTGAACTAACTTTAATGCATTCTAAAACTTATAATTAGAACTGCTCAATAACATTCACTCATAAAAAAAAAAAAATTGTGCGACCCCCCCTCCTCTATCCCTAACGATTGGTGATCAAGCGCTCTACAGAAATTTTGTGCTTTTCAATCCTTCATTCGCAGCATAAATAAATTTCAATAGGGATCACATATGACATGAAGTCTTCATACAAAAAAACCCGTTGGTGATCTTTAAAAGAAAATACTTGTACTTATTAAGTCACTTATACACACAATTCCAATATCAGAAGCTTAAGTAAAAGTTGGGACTTGGTCACTGAGAAAGTGAGCAAAATGCAATTTAAGATAATGTACAGATGGCAATGACGAACAAACTGGAATTGTTGATAAGAGTGTGTTTATATTTCTTAATGGTTCTACATCTAGTTATAATTTTTGAAAGCTGCATTAATTTCAATTTGGAGTCCCTTACATACAAACATTTTACTGGAGCTATGAACAAAATCATGGACATATTTCTTCTTGTGTGATATCAAGAATAATGAATAATGTCAACACTTTACCTTAACTAAAATTTTAATATTACAATGCTTTGATCATATCTGGTTAACTAACATTAGATAAACACAAACTTGGGATCAAAAATATGTTTACTGAATCTGGCAATATTTTTTTCAGTTAATTATTATTGCAAAATTATGATGCAGATTATTTTCTGATACCTAAATAGCTGTCGCAGATTGGCAGATAAAATTCTGCTACTGGGGGATTGAGCAATGAGCATGTTTAAAAAATATATATTAGTACATATATAAGAGTAGTATTAAAAATAACTAGGATTTTTGAAGGATCCATTTAATGACTGTGTTATAAGTATACAAATATTTAAATTTATTTTAAATATAAAGTGAAATATTTAGCATATTAATAAATATAGAAAAATTCAAGAAAATTTTAAATTATACATAAATACCTATCACTAATATCATTTTTACTGTTTTACTAATTGAAAATTGATGACACAAAAACAAAAAAAGGGGAAGGGGATTAGCTAGCACAAACTGCTAATGACAGAGGGGAAGAAAGAATTCGAACAAAAATATTAATAAACAATTGATTATTGATATTAGTGTACCTAGAAATATTGTAATATTCAAAAATTTAAAAATATATACAGTACACTCCCAGAAATCTGCACAGTTTGGAACCAGAGATTGTGCAAATTATAGAATATTGTGGATTTTGGGTATTTTATTGTTTTCATATTTAAATTAAAATTTTAAAGCCGTAATGCATTAAAAATGATAGTGAAGACATATGAGCAAGCATATAAGACACATGAAATATTTAAAAATAAATGAAGGCAAGTAAAAAGTATAAATATAGTATACATATAAAATTCAATGTAAGTATTTTTCTTTTCACTTAACAAATTAAAAATTGTTCCATAAGGCAAAATACAAAATTGAGTATATGTAAACATCTGATATAATAACTTTTATTATAAACTTGCAATTTTTATTATAGTTTAGAATTATAGGTAAAGCCAAATGATTTTTTTTTTTTTTTTCAGTATATGAAATCATTTTTTGTTCAAGCACAAATACTACTGGTTTAAAATAATTTAGATATTTACCTTGAAGATCTGGATCTTGCTTAAAATAAACTTTCTTTAATCTTATTAGATTCAATTTCTAAAATACCACCACTAAAATAAGTTCTACCTTGTTTTTTTTTTTTTTTTTTTTTTTTTTTTCCCTTTTCTTGAAAACTATAAATTTCATTGTTTACATTTGTTTTGATGTGTGGATTTCTGGTTTTATTTATGTTGAACGTTTCAACATATACATCAGTTTACAACTCTAAATACAGGTTAAATTATTTATAGAAAAATGAAAACACTCTTTGATTTTTGCATCAATGTAAAGGAAAAACTGACACGTTTGTGCATTTAAAATTTTGTCCCTGATTATGCAGAAAGTTTAAAATATTTATGAAAAGGCTTTTAAGTAACTTAAAAAATAAATAAATAAAATTTTAATAATATAAAATAATAAAAATGTTACCTTGAATTGAGTCTGTAATATTGCAGGGGATGCTGGCTCCTGAAATTTATCTCTATAATACTGAAAATACAGGTAATTCTTCAGCTGCAACGTTTGTTGTATCTAGAAAAGAATATTGTTAATATTAGAAATACAATAAAAATATTACAAGATAAAAACAACTTTTTTTTATATCATGTTTTAAATTTTCTGTTGAATCATATGAATGCTACCAAAGGCAGCGGGGACCTGAAACAGTTGGTTAAAAGTATGAAAAAAAATGCATTTCCACCGTGTTCTGAGCTATTTTGAAATTTTTAAATGTCTAGCTAGTCGGGAAGTTAGTAAAATAAATTTTTTGCTGAATCATATCAGTGGCGGATCCAGAACTTCACTTTGAAGGGGGGGGGGGGGTGGCAAAGATTTTTAAAACTGTTATTCTAGACCAATAAAAAATTTACAATTGCAATATTCAATTGTAAATGTCAGTGTTTTGGGGGGGGAGCCCCCCCTTCAATCCGCCACTGAATCATATAAACGCTACCAAAGGCAGCAGGGTATTGAAACAGTTGGCTAAACGTATTAAAAAAAGTATTGTCACCGTGCTCTGAGCTATTCTAAAAGTTTAAAATGTTTAGCTAGTCGGGAAGTTAAATGATCTTTGAAGCATATGATAAACGCTGCCGAAGGCAGCTGGGACCCGTAACCGTTAGCTAAAAGTATTTAAAAATGCATTTTCACCATGTTCTGAGATATTCTGAAAGTTTCAAATGTCTAGCTAGTCGGGAAGTTACATATTTGTTGAACCACATAATAAACGCTACCGAAGGCAGTGGGGACCCAAAACAGTTGGCTAAAATTATTAAAAAAATGCATTGTAGTCGTGTTTTGAACTATTCTGAAAATTTCAAATGTCTAGCTAGTCGGGAAGTTAGTTAAATAAATTCTTTGTCGAATCACATAAACGCTGCTGAAGGCAGCGGGGACCAGAACCAGATGACTAAAAGTATTTAAAAAATGCATTGTCACCATGTTCTGAGCTATTTTGAAAGTTTCAAATGTCTAGCTAGTTGGGAAGTTAGTTAAAAATCGATTGCAAGATTTGTACTGGACAAACAAACAAAACAAGAATCGAAGTTAATAAAAACACGGTAAAAAGTCTAAAGACTTTTCACTAAAAAAAGAAAAAGTGAAAAAAAAAAATAGAAAGAAAGAAAAGATTACCAAATCACCATGAAATTAAATAAGGAAATAAAGAAGTCAATACTTCATTCTTATATAATGTAGCTTGCAAAACAGAAATTTCCTGCCAAATATTATTAAATACAGTTGAACCTTGTTAACATGAATTACTTTTAACATAATGTTTCCATAATAACTTTCAAAATGAAGATTAGTTTAATTACATAAAGATTAGTTACCGAAGCAGGTACAAATTTTTATCCCCTTTGAGATTCACGTTAACAAGGTTCGACTGTATAACATTTATATAACTATATATCATTTCTCTTGCCTTTTTAAAGTTTTAATTTTTATTTTAAAAACTTTCACTGTTTTATTGATACTTAATTTCACATACTCAGGAAAAATATCTACTTTTTATCATATATTATATTTTATCTGCTGTTTTCCCATTTAATATGTATCTTACAGGGGTCTGTCCAGAGGTAAAACTGGGTCTGTTAAAGGACCCTTCACAAAATTTTATACATTAAAAAAGGATCTTTCACAGATTTTTTTTATCCTCAAACAGGACCCTTCACAAAAATTTTTCTCGTAAAAACAGACCTTTGATAAATTTCTTTTACTCCGAAACCTAATTTTCTACGGAGCGAAAGGCCACTTGAGTAATCGTATGTGCTTTGCTGTATTTCCCCCAAACAGCTGCTATTCAATTTCTAATTTATGAAAGGTTTCTGTGTGTATGTGTGAGTTTAATTCTACAAAAGTGAACTTTCATTGTCTAAAATGATTGCAAAATTACCTTTAAAAAAAAAAAAAAAAAAAAAAAGAGAGAGAGAGAGAGAGAGAGAGAGAAAAGTTCGGCCAAAGTTAGCCAAAAAGTTCAGTAGGACTTGATTTTCATATTACAGGGATGAGATTAGCAAAAATACAAAAAAGCTGAAACTGTACGCAAAGACAAGACGTTGAGATTAAACATTAGAATTTTGATGACAAAATCTATTATATTAGAGAAATAAATATTTATTTTAACCTTAAATGTATAAAAAAAGAAGAAATGCACATTAGAAACATAAAAAAAGCTAAAAAAAATTTAAAAGCTGAAAAGCTAAATGTACAAAAAAGCTGAAATCATCTGAAAAATCTCATCCCTGATATTACTATTTGATTCACAAAATTATGTGTAGATTTTTCACAATTTCTCAATAACAGGTCTCTGTCTGAAAAGTCTAGACAGACCCCTAATCTGCTTATAAAATAATAATAATTAAAGATGCATGCAATTTAAATGTTTCAGACACTTTATTATTGAATTTAGCTATATATCAGATTTGAGAGATAAATAGGAATAGGCATACTGTAACATTGTTGGTATTACAGTATCCTCCTAAACATATTTATTAAACTTCATTTCGATAAAAGCATATACTACTAAATGAAATAACAAACAGAAAAGAAAATGTCTCATAACTTAAATTCTTTAACAGCAATTGCTGAAATATCACAAGAAAACGTTTCTTAAACTTTTATTTGATTGTACAATGTAATGTATAAGCATTTTATACATTACTTGTCTACATTAAATTACTTCTGGAAGATAATACTAAACTTTATGCACACGCAACAACGATTAAACAATGAACTAATTATTTACTGATTTTTTTTTTTTTTTTTTTGAAAATTGTGCAAAATGTTATACTTTGATTAACAAGACTCCCTTATTTGTATGCATGCATGTTTAATCCTTAATTATTAACAATCAGTTATCGTATTAATCATCTCTGAACAAAAGGAAATAAATATCACTTACCAAAATGACTTCCGTCTCGATTGCTTCATCCGTGGCTCCGGCGTTGCAAACAACGCCATGTTTTTGTTTACAATCCGTGAACTGCGATTACAAGGGAATTGTGGGTAAAAGACCGGTTGCCAAGAGGATCGTCTCTTATCCTAGTAATTTCCTCTTTTGACCAGGGACTTGAACTTTATTAAAACTGAATTGTAAATGGGATCTAAAAGTTTTTCCTTGCGAGGAGTCCGCCATAACTGTAGTCGTGATGCATGCTGGGTAGGTTGTTTTGCACATGCTCTCAGCAGAGATTAAGACACTACCGTTACGTGACTGAAATTAAGACACTTGTCGTGTCTTAATTCTTTTTAAGACGCTTATGTGACTGATTTTAAGACACGTGAATTTGCAGTGTATATTTTAAGACACATACCTGACTGAAATTAAGACGGCATCGTGTCTTACTTATATTTTAAGACACATAAGTGACTGAAATTTTTTCGTTTAAGACACTTTGATGTCTTAAATCTATTTTAAGACGCTTATATGACTGAATTTAAGACACGTGAATTTGCAGTGTAATAAACATAAAGGGGGGGAAAAAAGGTAGATTTGAAATTATATGTTTAGCGATACAATTTACTTTCCTACGCTAAAATATCCAGATATATAAAGGGCTGCAATTGGAAACTACTGACTTAAGATTATCTTTAGGTTTTTTTTTTACACAGTCAATGTCTCATTAGAGTGATTATAAATTCAATTTGTCTATATGTCTGAAATTTGTCCTTCTGTCCATCCGATCTGTGATGATGAAGGCAGAGAACATTAAATTTTAAATGTTGCAACAAATGCGTATAGTGAGAAAGTGTTAAAAATCAATGCGTAGTGCACGATTTTTTGTGCTTAATGTTTTATAATAATAATAATAATAATTATTATTATTATTAGATTTTCAAATACTAGGGGCAGTAAATTTATATTTTTCCTCAAGTTACCTTCTCAGCACTCAAACAACAATTTTTCAGAAAAGAAATTTTTAAAAAGAAATATCTATATGAGTATGACTGTTCGTTTAAAGCTAAGTCCTTTTTCTTTCTTTCTTTCTTTCTTTCTTTTTTTTTTTTTTTTTTAAGAAACTAACGTGATTAAATGTAGTTTATATCAGAAATAATTTCAATAACGATTTATTGCTAATTTTTTTGGGTGTATGTAATATTTTTTTCCTAAGTGCAGCTATGATTAGATTTTTATTATTATTATTATTATTATATAATGTACTATTCTTAATTCAAATTGTAATCAATAGCATTTTAAATCGATTGTTTATGTGGGGGATAAAACTTTCTTCTAAACTTTTATTTATATACTTTTTATTTATTTATTTATATACTTTATATATATATATGTATATATATATATATATATATATATATATATATATATATATATATATATATATATATATATATATATATCCCGTTTAGATTCTGCTTTTTTCAACTGTAAAGTTATGGCAGCATATTTTCGTTTTCTATGTATTCTTTCGTTTTATTTTTATGAAAATCGTTATTTTTATGTAGTGAACATCAAATTTTTATTAAATATATGTTAAACAGTACTGGGAATATCCTTTTACTTGACCTTCGCTTACTTCTGTTTTTTGTTTCTTAGCATTCAACGCAGATGTTCTGTAATAATGGATTATAACTTTTCTGCAATAAATGCTCAATCTCTGAATTTAAATCCATTGTAAAATAACGGACGGAATATATTTTCGCAACGTTCATAGCTTTACAAATATGAATGGGCAAAGTTCTTTCCATATATGAATATTTATTCTCCTTTTTACTCAATCTCCATTTTATATAGCTAGTTTCAAATGCATGACTTTAAACCATTTTATTTAAAATAAAATATGCAAATCCCCATTTTACAAAAGATCAGTTTTCCTGCTGAAATTTATGAATAAAATACATTATTCATTATCTAAAACGAACTCTTTATTATTCATAGCTAAATTTTAATATTTTTTTTGAGAATAAAAAAATTACTTTGGATTAAATATTCTACAGCTATGATTTAAATTTTAAATAAAATTAGTTTCATTATTTTATTTATTTACTTAATTTTACACTTTTTAGCACTCTTAGCATTTTTAGTAATATATATAAAACTGAGTGACAAACATGTATAAAAAAATTTACTATGAAATTTTTAAAATGTAATTAAATAATGTAATTAAATAAATAATTTTTTTTGTTGCTTGTTTATCTACTTTTACCCGCCATAGCCAATGATTTATGAAGATATTCCTCAATAAAGCATATGGCTATAAAATACCTGAATAAAAACTTAATAAATATCTCCGTATAGAACACGCAAAGCATACCGCTTCTAAAAATGTTTTTAAATAAGTAATACAAATGTCAATATTTTTATTTATTTTAAAGCACGTTAAGCCCCGCCTTTATTTCGCATTACTTTATTTATAGAAAAGATTTCTCCAATATATACATACCTACCAATATTTTGATTTATTCCGGAGTATTTTTAGCACCGCGTTTATTTCATACCACTTATTTTTTAAGAGTACTTTTTCTTATTTTACCGAAGTTATATATTGCAAAAAAGTTTCCTATAAATAAGGTGGTGCGAAATAAAGGCGGGGCTAAAAATATTCCGGAATAAATTAAAATAATGGCAGCTATGTATAAAGCTTTTATAAAATTAGAAAAAAAAATATCTTTAAAAAATAAGTGGTATGAAAAAAAATGCGGGCTTAAATATACGCCGGAATAAATTAAAATGTTGGCATCTATGAAGAATATATACTCTATAACAAGAAAAGAGACGCCACAAGAAGGAATAATGCCAACTGGGCACAAATTGACATGCATACAGGTTTCCATGGAAAACGTAAAATTTAAAAATTTGGCTGCCGTCGAATGAGCATGTTGCGCTTCAGCGCATCTTAACTGCGCAATCGGCAGAATATATATATGTATAAAGAGAAATTTTGTTTCCATGTCATAAATTCTGCGAGAATTTTATTCCGTCTACTCAGATAGACAGTAACTATGCCTCGCATACACGTGCGCAAAAAATATGCGCAGTTGTCATCATTTCAGAGAGGTGTGTAGTTGTGCTCAAAGAGCCGGTTTGTCTAATCTGTGAATTTTTCGACAATTGTTTAGAATATATGCCACTATTAGATGATATTGGCCGGAATGGATGAACCATGGCGTAACACATCGTCAGGGAGGAAGCGATTAGCCTACAGCCTAGAGAGTTGTCAGAATGATTGGATCATCATGAAAAGGTTCTTAAAACAATCTCGGCATTTTGCCAATCTAGCGCATCAATTGGACAGAATTTGGTATGATATCTTGCAGGAGCATATCTGTCAATTCTATCAATTAATGCCAAGCCGAATAACTGCTTACATAAGGGTCAGAAATGGACCAATGCGTTATTGACTTGTTTACTTTGTGAGGTCATTTCTCTTGATTAAATCATTCACATTTTCTGAAACTGTAATCATTTCTTTTTCTCTACATGCACATTCCTTCTACCAATTTTCGTCCCATTTGGATAACTCCTTTTTAGTGTGTAGTTTTTTTTTTTTTTTTCTAATTATTATTATTATTATTATTATTATTATTATTATTTTGTTATAGAGTGCATTTCCAAAAGAAAAAAGTGGGGGAGGCAAAATTAATAATGATTGTGTTACTTGTGTAATGTTATAACGGGATGTCAACAGACTCGCCACTTCTCCCCGATTCTTCTACTGTTCTAGTTATATGAAATATTTCTTTCATTCAATTCTATTAAAATGCATATTAACCGAATAAACTTCGAAATTATAATGCAATTATTACGATTAAAAAGCCGCTAAATTTGACAACACTGTCAAGGGTGCAACCTTTCAACAGTCAAAGTGCGTCTTCATCTCAAGACGGAACACCTACACCACATTTTGTTATTAATTATTACTATAGTATTCAATCTAAAAAAATGTAAAAATATGACAGAAATTATTGATTAAAAAAAATATTAGAACAAAAATTCAGTCTTGAAACGAAAACTCTTGCACCCTTGAATTTAACCTTAACCTAAGCAATGCCTAATTAAATAATAACGAAACAAGATATATCTACATTGTTTTTAATTAGTTTTGAAATGGTACGAGATTTTCGATAATGCTTGTGTCTCAAAATAATAATAATAATAATAATAATAATAATAATAATAATTTTAACTTGCAAGATACTTACATAAATTAAAATTTGGGTTGAATAGAGCAAAACAAATTCAAAATATCGAACAAATACACAAGAAAATTGTACTTTTTAAAAGAATTAAATAGATAATTAAACAAATAATTTTTGTTGTTATTGAGAAAACAAAACTGTTATCTTTTATTTCTTTTGTTGTCGTATACTAAAATTAAAAATGATACAGGAAATGCATAAAGAAATAAAAAAGAAACAAACTTCATTAAAAAAATTGCAATCGTAATTTTTCTTAACTTTAAAACTTCTTTTAAAAACGAATAAAATTTATACTTTAAACAAGCATATGCATAATATAAGTCTAAATTAATTAATATTCCCTTCCAATGGATTTCTTTTTTAAACGTGTACACTTAAGTGGGAAAATGAAACAATTAATTTAATTCTCCAAACTTTTTACATATTTTTGTTCTTTAACTTAATTATAAAAAGGAAGCTCGTTTTTATTAATGTCTTTCCAGGTTAAAGTACAAAACTTTTAATTTTCATTTATTTGCATTAAACTATGCATGATGAACTTTTTTTTCTAAAATAATTTTCTCGTTAAAAATGGAATTTTTTTAAATTCTTTTTTAGGAAAAGTAAACTACATTTGCGGTTTTAATTTTCTTATTTTGTGTTCATTCCGAGGGTATTTTTTTCCTTCACTCAATTTTTAAATCTGGTGTGTCACTCACACGCATTTTGCTTACCCTGAAATATAATACTATAAATACATATTAGAGAGTAAGCGGTAAGATAACGAGTATGATTACGTAAACCTATGTTAAATCAATTGAAATTAGGCTTCTTAACAACTTATTTGACAAACATTTCTATGTGAGGGGAGCTACCTCCCTCCTCAACCCCTCGTTTCATTATTATACCTACATTTATACAGAGTTCAAATCTGTTATTAAAATCAAAATATCATTTACAATTATTCGTACGACATTCACACGCAACATCTTGAAAGTTATCAATCTTGATAAAAATTTTTAGTAACAAACATTTTCTTGTAACTTCAAAATACAACATTTAAAGTTACTAATTTATATCGCCTGAAACTATTTGTTTTTAATTTATTCTACGAGACACAGACAAATATGTTGTGTTTCATTGTAGTGGGCCATTGTGCTTCCCGCAGAAAGTGGACATAGGGGATAAGCATATGAACATCTCAAAAGGGGACGAGATGAGTGAAGCATTATGCTCTTCATGAAAGATAGCCGCCGATTTTGTGTCAACATGGCAACAGGCGTTTTCCCATATGGAGAGAACCCCGTACTTCGAAATAATCCCGCATTTATGCTTGAAAGTTTTCGATTTGACGGGGAGAGAAAGATGATCTAGACTGATATTTATATCTATGGACGTATCGACTTGCATATTATTAGGAATAGAGAACTATTGGGTCCGTAATATGGGAAAGAGATTCTCGGACCTTAGCCCTGCAGCGTAAAAGACATGTTGTAGTTCTTTCCGCTGCAGCAATCAAAGATAGATTCAATCTCATAGATGATAATGCCAAGCTACATCGCGCTCACCTAGTGGACAGTTACCTTCTCGTCGAAGGAATCCGTCGAATTGATTGGGCAGAATGTTCTCCAGATATGAACTGAAAAGAACATGCTTGGATAATGCAAGGTAGAAGGGTTGCTAGTTGGTCATCCTCCCCGAAACAGCTCAGCAATTGGAGCGATGTCTTATATAGAAGAAAGAGAGACTAACGTAGTCACTCATTGATATCAGCATACAATTAGCATGCTTCGTAGGTTTGCAAAATCAAGGGAATCCATACTCCTTATTGAAACTTATTTCTATTCGAAAACTCATTTTTTTTTGTTTCTTTGAATGATATGCACGAATTGTGTTTACTTTATTTTGTTTACCGACAATTATCATTCACAAAATTTTATTATTCCTTGTTCGTTGCTTCTTCTTCTTCTTTTTTTTTTTTTTTTTTTTTTTTTTCTTCATATCATACAACACTTATACTTAATATATCACTCAACAAAAAAATATTCTCATCTGTAGTGCATATTCAAAATCATAACATCCCTTTATCTTTTTGATCAGTGTATATGAAAACCAATGTCTTGTCTTTTATTTGTTTATATATATATATATATATATATATATATATATATACAAACTTTTAAATGTCTGAAGGTTTTAACTCTTCATTAACTTATTGATGTTAAGAAATCGGTAAAAGATTTCATTATTTTTTAAGAATCATTCAAAACAATATTTAGCTAATAAGACAAATTATTTTTTCTTTTAACTTTTAATCATTGAAAGGCCATGGAAAATATTCTTTCCACTAAATTGGTATTTCCAAATGGTGGTACAAACACGTACTTGACCTCGCCATTATTCAGCATGTATCTTGTTCTTTTAGCAATTATTATGATAAAAGACTAGATATGATAACAGACACAATTATGATAATAGACACAATTTAGTGGAAAGAATATTTTCCATGGCCTTTCAATGATTAAAAATTAAAAGAAAAAATAATTTGTCGTATTAGCTAAATATTATTTTAAATGATTTTTAAAAAAATAATGAAGTCTTTTACTGATTTCTTAATATCAATATGTTAATGAAAAGTTAAAATCTTCAGACATTTGAATGTTTTTTTTTCTAATAAAATTAAATAAATAAAAAACAAAACATTGATTTTCATAAAAAGGGAAAACCGTACATAGGGTAAAGATGCTGATCACGCACTTTTTATCTAAAAATTCATGATTTTTTAAAAAATTCTCTTTGATTCTATATAATTTTAAAAATATTTTTTTTCCCATAAATTATCGCTTATATATATTGTATCATGCATTTTTGTTTTAAGTTTACACGTGTAAGTTAAAAATTTCAAAAATTATAAAAATCATTAACTAGCGTAAAAAAAAGAATAATTCAAAGATAAAAGTTTTAGTACAATCATTTTCAAATTTCAGATGTAAATAAAATTTATTATTGTCTGTTCAAAGATGTTTACTTCAGATAGTTTAATATTTATAGTGTTTCATAAGATACAAAACTGAATATGTATTTCAGTATATTACTCTGGATTGCAAGATACGACCGTCTCCCCAGACAAAATAATTTATTTTATGAAACTTATATATTTTTGAATATATACGAACTTAAATTTCGGTTTTATTGCTTCAGTGGAATATAGGAGTTCTAGAATTTAATAAGTTTTATGTATATTTGAATACGATTTTATATGTATCTTGAAAAGGAATAAAATAATATTATATGATCTTGAGAACTTGACGTTGTGCAGTAAAACCCAGTTTCGGGTGCTCTGGAAATATAACAGACGAGTAAAAACGCATATTCAACAATAAACGGATCTTAACAATAAACTGATGAAAGTTTATTGCGGAAAGTTTAGTTATAAATGTGAGTTTATATCAGTTTTATAATCTACATACATAAATAATTATACAAATTAACCCCCCAAAAAATGTAGGAATAACCATTCAAAAAATGTAGACTTCTGGTCTATTGACAACTGTCTACTTTTTTATAACCAAGTATCAAATATTGACTTTGACAGTTATACTGATCGCTTAAGCGCAAAGCTTAGTAAAACTAGAAACGCAGTAAAAATTTTATTTAATAGTTAATTATTACTGATATTTCAACAGAAATTCATCGTTAAAATAAGGTGATACTTATTTTTCGGAACAAATAAATCTGCGTAAAATAGGTTTTTACTCCTTTATCATTAATCATTACCCAATAGAATAATCATTAACCAAATTATTCACAGAATTTCATTCACAAATTAGGTAAAATCGATTGTTATTAAATGCTGTTATTAGTTATTCCCGTAATTAATCCGGCTGATTTATCGCTAATTGCTAACGTTGACTTGATTTTTCTGGGCTTTCTAACATATCCAAGATATGGCACAATTCGTAAAAGTGGCATGAAAGAGACAGAACTGAACAAGATTGTTCCATTCATTATGTTCTCTTGCCTAATTTTTACGCTTAATTATGGGTCATATTGTTATTCCGTTTCAAAGCATTTTTTTCCCATCTTATTTTATGTGAATACAGAGATTTTTATGAATTACTTTTCAATACCCGTACTTCGGTGCTTATTTTACAAATATCATCAATGTATGACTGCTATTCACGTTACCACGGTGCATTATTCTCATTAAACTAATTTTCCATTGTTATTATATTGTTTCGACATATAAACTATTTTTAGAATATTCCGTATTTCGTCATTAGTCGTTTTACTTAATATACTCGTTATAAATCTCACACAGCAAGCTACATGTTTCTATGGTTATAGTGTAAGTTATTAAAGATATATTAAGTTTCTTTAATAAAACTTTGATATAAATATTAAAATCAGATTCTAAAGCAATATCCCTCCCCAAGCAGTACCCTAGTATTCTAATCTCAAATATATGAAATAGGAGGGGTCCTATTTGAACCCAAGTCAACTTCGTGGGTCTAGACTTCATAGCATTCTGTGGTCTTTTTCAAAACCGATTCCGAACTTTTTTTTTTTTTTTCCCGGGGGAATACAAACATAGAGTTCCATTAAGCGACCCTCTATGGAACACTTTTTGTGCAAGTCTAGATCAGACTATTCACTTAGACAATTGCCTTAATCTACAAATCTTATATATATATAAATGTGAATGTCCGTAAATTTATTTAACTGAGTTTCACGCCAAAACTGCTCGACGGATTTCGATGAAATTTCTAATGGAGATAGCTTATACCCTAACTTAAAAAGTTGGCTACCTTTTATTCCAAAAAAAAATTTGTTTTTGCGATTTTTATGCATAAAATAGCAATTTTGTAAGCTAATAATAGCAAAAAATTATCCATTTAAATTTATCCATAATTTAATTGTTGCCAAAAAAAAAAAAAAAAAAAAAAAAACGAATTTATTTATTTTTTTCAACAGGAAAATAAATACATTTATCTAAAAGTGAACGATAAAAAATTATAAAAAAAAATTATGCATCTCACAAAAATTGACGTCACTTTTAATTAAAAATTTCTTTTACACATTGATAAAGTGCTAATACGCAAGCGAAGTGATGACGTCACTGGCCGTTTGTGGATTCAAGAAAAATATGTCCTATGTTAAACGCCCATTGGATTTTTTGTAAAAAATTATTAAAAATCGAGGAAAATTATTTCCCGATTTTAATCCCCATATTTAGGTATAGATATGTATTAGTTATCATGTCCATGCGTTAGATTAAGTTATTTTTGTTGTAAAATTGACAAAATTTGAATTTTTAATATCAAAACTCTAGGGGAAAAAAAATGGCAAACTTCTATATTCGATTGAAAACACAAACATTTCATTTCAAAGGATGATATTTACACAATAAATATCCAACTAATACACTAATTAAAAGGAAAATGATAAATATTCTATCATAATTTGAAGTCAAATTTCTTTCCAAATGTCTAAATAAAGTATCTGATATAAGATACGATATTGCAGCGGAATAGATTTGATATCGGTCATCATTAGCAGAAAATATATATATATATATATATATATATTGACAAATTATTTGGCGAACATAATTTAATTCCTTTCAAAAATCATGGTTATTTTAACAACTTTTATTAAGAGAGTAATGAATAATTGAAACAATATTTCGTACAATGCATATTACGAAAATATACATCTGGCATACATATTTTCGTATTACGTTTTTGATCACCAAATACAATTAGCGCCAAGAACGACAGAGTTTTGAAATTTAAAATTAAAATTTTGTCAATTTGATAGCAAAATAACTCAATCTAACACATGCACATGATAACTATAATCTATACTAATATTATAAATGCGAAAGTTTGGATGGATGTTTGTTACTCAATCACACCACAACGGCTAAACGGATCTGGATGAAATTTTGTATAGAGATAGGTAATAGTCTGGAATAAGACATAGGCTACTATTTATACCGGAAAAAATGTAAATTTTTAATTAATCTTCTGTATAATATAAATATTTCTTCTATAATAAAACTTTAAAATAATTTATTTTAATTTTTAATTGTTGCCAAAGAATATTTCACATGAATAATAATAAAAAAAAATAATATATATTAAATTTGCTTAGGCACATGACAACATAACGTCATTATCAAAATTAAATAATAAGAAAATGAAAGCTAATTCAGATCTGTATTAAAGAGCTTTATTAGTTGATAATCCTGGGTATATTTTTAATTTTAATACTGAAGTAGATAGGACATTTTTCGCCAAGGACTCTATTTTTGTGACAACAACCTTAAGCCAAGTAGTCCATAAAAAATATAAACAAATCTGTACATATAAAAGAGTAAACTCAATGATTCACTGACTCAACAGTGCCATGACGATTCTGTGGGAAAGAGGGTCACAATAGTGACCAGGTTGGATTTCGGAGCCTGACCCCCAACTAAGACGGAATTTTGCAAAATACCCCCCCCCCCGTCTCCTAGGGGGGCAGAAGGCTTCCAAAACTCGGCTCCAAATTACTTAACGGTGAAGAAATTGCAGATGGAAAGACCAGACTTGAGTACAAAAAAATTATTTTCTGCGATTTTGGAATTTTGGATTTTTAAGGGGGGAGGGAAGGGAAAACATTTTGGAAGAAGGGTACTCAACAAAGGAAATCGAACTGAACACCCACTACAAAGGGATTTTATGAAATTCCACCCTACCGCCCTTTGGAGAATGGGGGGCAAAAACATGTATTCATGCGTAACGCTGCACTAAATTATCTAAGGTTGGACATTTTTTATGTAAGGGACGATTATATGTATCTAACTCATAGTATGAAGAGATTTTGCGAAATTCACTCCTCCTTCAATCCTTTAAGAACGGGAGGAGAGATTAAAAAAAAAAAAAAAAAGTTTTAAAGCATAGCTCAGATTTAAATAATTTCATGATCTCAATTTTTTGATGTGTCGGTCAGGTATGTGTATGCAACATGAAATATAAAGTAATTTTGGAAATTTACCGCCCCCCCTCCTTCCTCTTGGGACGGGCGGGACAAAAACCACATTTTGAAGCTTAAATCCGTCCAAATTACCTAAGAATGGCGAATTTTGGTGTGTGGATGTTAATTAAGTGTGCGAAATATGCACTTTGATGAGATTTTGTAAAACTTTCAACTGTAACCGCGAGGGAGGGGGAGTAAAAAGCAGGTAAGGGACTGCCGAAGGCATTGGGCAACTTAAAATTAGATTTTAACGGATTTCAATGATTTTTTTTTTTTTTTTTTTTTTTTTTTTAAAGATATTTTATTATTATCAATGATATGCTGTTTTGGGGATTCATTTCAATATAATGACCAGCGAAGCGGGCAAAGCCTGCTAGTATATATATATATATATATATATATATATATATATATATATATATATATATATTTAATACAGTGTTAGAATGAAAATGCACTTAATATATTTATGATTAATAAGAAAAAGAAATTGCACCTATTAATAAATCAGCAAATAAGAAATATATATTCACTATTTCTTCTTTCTGCGCAGCACTAGTGCGACGTAAAACCCGACCATCCAACCATCCACTATTTCTTCGAACAAATAAAATTTAAGTACATTACAAAGATGTTGGAGGAAGGATTATTAATATAATCAATAATGTTACCTTACTTAAATCCTTACTAAGTCCGAGCTCCATTATATATTTCGGCTATCTAACGGTGCCATCATCAGAAACACTCGGTAAAAATGATTTGAAGGTGCTAAATTTGGACGGCTTGTTTATCTATTGTAGTTTCTTCTTCGATTTCTTCACTTCTCTTGTTTTCTTTATATAGCTGTTGCCACTCGGGACTAATTATGCTATGTTCGATATCATTGACAGTATAATTATTGGTTAGTATTTCGATAGCTTCTCTTTTGAGAGCATAATGGTGAGAGTTGTATGGGGCTATTTTATGAAAATTAATGGAATCAATGTTAATTGGGTTAGTATTGTTAGTCCTTGAGAAAGCTGTGGAATGTCTATTGTATTTTAAGTCGGTTATATATTCTGAAATACGGTCTTTTATTTTCCTTTTAGTCATTCCTATGTATGAGGCTTTATTTTTATTTTTATTTTGGTATTGGAAATCGATTTTATAAATGCCGGCTGTGTGTTTAAAATCTATGGAATCTTTTTCATTGCGAATTCGCTGGTAGATATTTTTGTTCGGTTTTATTGGAATGTTTATATTGTGTTTGGCGGCTTCATTTTTAATTTTTATGGCGGCTCCTTTGCAGTATGGGATCGCGGGGGTGAACATTTGTTTAGATTTTTGAGCATTCGGAATACTGTTAAGAGCTTTTATACGTTTTTTTATAAAATTTATCAACTATGGAGGGATTATAATTAGCTTTCTTGGCGATATCTTTTATTATTTTTATTTCGGAGTTTAGGTATTTTTTATTAGAGCATATGAGTATAGCGCGGTTAACGTAGGATCGAATAGCGGCATATTTGTAAGTGAGGGGTGTGTGACATTTATTATTTATGATTTCGTTGTTACTAGTAGGTTTTCGGAAGATGGTGGTGTCAATGGAATTATTTTTATTTTTGATAATGGTGACGTCAAGGAAATTTAAGGAATGGTTAATTTCTATTTCGTGTGTTAATTTGATGTTCGGATCGGTGTCATTAAGTTTTTCAAGAATGTGGTCGGGATTAATTGTGGGAGGGGTGACAGAAAAAAGATCATCTACATAGCGAATCCAAATTTTACATTTGTTGATCAAGTTGCTTACAGAGTTTTCGTGATTGAGCAAAAGACGACAATAATATTAGTGACACCTTAATACGCGTAAATAATCTTTTGCTCAATCACTCATACTTCTTTTTCAATGGATGTTATTACCAACAAACCCAAGGCGTGCCCATGGGTTCCCCCATCTCGTGGGTCATCGCCGAGCTCAAAATGCGAATGTTCGAAAACTCGGTAAGCAACTTGATCAGCAAATGTAATATTTGGATTCGCTATGTAGATGATATTTTTTCTGTCACCCCTCCCAAAATTAATCCCGACCACATTCTTGAAAAACTTAATGAAACCGATCCGAACATCAAATTAACACACGAAATAGAAATTAACCATTCCTTAAATTTCCTTGACGTCACCATTATCAAAAATAAAAATAATTCCATTGACACCACCATCTTCCGAAAACCTACTAGTAACAACGAAATCATAAATAATAAATGTCACACACCCCTCACTTACAAATATGCCGCTATTCGATCCTACGTTAACCGCGCTATACTCATATGTTCTAATAAAAAATACCTAAACTCCGAAATAAAAATAATAAAAGATATCGCCAAGAAAGCTAATTATAGTCCCTCCATAGTTGATAAATTTTATAAAAAACGTATAAAAGCTCTTAACAGTATTCAAAATGCTCAAAAATCTAAACAAATGTTCACCCCCGCGATCCCATACTACAAAGGAGCCGCCATAAAAATTAAAAATGAAGACGCCAAACACAATATAAACATTCCAATAAAACCGAACAAAAATATCTACCAGCGAATTCGCAATGAAAAAGATTCCATAGATTTTAAACACACAGCCGGCATTTATAAAATCGATTTCCAATACCAAAATAAAAATAAAAATAAAGCCTCATACATAGGAATGACTAAAAGGAAAATAAAAGACCGTATTTCAGAACATATAACAGACTTAAAATACAATAGACATTCCACAGCTTTCTCAAGGACTAACAATACTAACCCAATTAACATTGATTCCATTAATTTTCATAAAATAGCCCCATACAACTCTCACCATTATGCTCTCAAAAGAGAAGCTATCGAAATACTAACCAATAATTATACTGTCAATGATATCGAACATAGCATAATTACTCCCGAGTGGCAACAGCTATATAAAGAAAACAAGAGAAGTGAAGAAATCGAAGAAGAAACTACAATAGATAAACAAGCCGTCCAAATTTAGCACCTTCAAATCATTTTTACCGAGTGTTTCCGATGATGGCACCGTTAGGTAGCCGAAATATATAATGGAGCTCGGACTTAGTAAGGATTTAAGTAAGGTAACATTATTGATTATAAAATTTTAGTAGTTTCCCTTTTCCCAAGGGACACGACGGTAAAGCATATCATTAGAAAAAAAAAGATGAAATTGATTAAGATGCACATATAAAAAAGCTTATGCTTAATTCTCAAGTGTAACTTTTGGATTTTAGGGGAAATCAGTTTAATAAACACAGATTGCTGTGTTTTGAATAAAGAAATGAAAACTGTACAAAGTCATTGAGAAAATAGAACGTCATGTGTGGGTAAAGTTTTCTATAAAAGAATCGCTATTTAACAAATAGAAATAATACAATGAACTGTCTAATAATTGTCATATTTAATATTACATAACAAATGTGAAACAAAATATTGAGATTGCTTCTTAATTTAATCTATTTTACTTTAAAATATTAATATAAAAAATGACCAAGATATAATGTCAAACATTAAGCTTCTGTCCATTCAAGATTATATATCTTTTTATTTAAAAAAAAAAAAAAATCTTTACTTGTAAGTTTAGGTTTTTTAGAAGTACTTAATCAATAAAATCATACAATATGGAACATTTATGAACAAATTAAAACTCTGCTTTATGTAGCATCATCTTCATGTTTATTTATTTTTTTATTTTTTTAAAGCTTACGTATACATAGTTAAAATTGATTTTGTAAAAATGTTCGCATTTCGTTAGACATTTAAAGTTTTTACATCCCAGTTGAATTATGCTGTATCTAATGCAATATGTCATTTTTCCTAAAAATAGATTTGCATTGGGTATAATAACCATCCATTTTATAATAAAAAAAGGTATTTTTTTTCTATTTCTTAAAGAAACCTTTATATCTACTAGGTTATATATTGTAGCCTTATACAAGTTTATACAGTTAATTATGTGAAACATTATTATTACATATTACAACAAAACCGTGTTTCAGGCATTACTTTTTACAGCGTGATTCCAAACATTTAAATTTTTTTAAAGGTCCTTTTTTCAGTGTCAGGAAAAACGTTTGGCTAAACAATATGAGATATAACATGTTCTTTATACTCATGAAGTTTCGATATAATTCCTAAAATATTTCTTGAGATATTTGTCTAAACGTCTAAAATCGAAAGTATTGGATTGTTTATGAAAATGATGTGTAGCCACACAGTCTTAAAGAATTACTCGAAAAAGATATTTTTTTTATTCCCGAAAAATTATTCTTTTTAATTTGTAACAACTGCGAATATTTATTGCATTTTTCTTAGTTTAAAAGTCAGAAAACTAAAACTATTTAGATATAATTAATGCATGGTCTTACGTTGCGAAAAATTAAATAAGTTAAAAACCTTTAAATATTCTGATCTTAAAACTAATTTTACAACTGGATAATTTTACAAATTATAAATTTCGTTTATAATAGAAACTTTCTAACAGATTCGATTTTTTTTATCGATATCGGCTTTATGTATAAACCTTAGAAAAAACGTTGGCGTCACAAAAATTCTATGCAAATTCCACATTGTATTATGACGATAAATTCAGATGCTCTCCTCAAGTGGGATATTAAATTTCCTATCTCGGTAATATATAGTGGAATATGTTAATATTTCAATTTTCGTACCCAGTGGTAAAAACCGTAACATTCATTTTTTTTTTTTTTTTTTTTTTTTTTTTTTTTTTTAATATATTAGTTTCATCTTAAAGAAAAAAAATATTCTAGCAAATTTCCAGTTTAATAAAAACAAAAATATTTAAACATTTATTAACATGATTTTATGTTTTATTATTAGTAGTATTACTATTTTTATTATTATAATTCATATGCTTCGAAACTAAATTTACTCTAATAAATTCATGTATTAATCGTTTTATGTCTTATCTCAGAATCTACAACATTTTGTACAGTATAATTTTTTATAGTTTTCAACACACTGATTTATTTATTTATTTAGAAATCAACATAACAATAAATACAGAGTTAGAAGTCATCTGTAATTTGCATTTGTTGTTCGTGGCATCTGCAACTTCACAACATTATCTGCAGATGTTATTCCAAATCATCTAACAGATTTTTCTAATGTTTCATACTTGTTATGTGTTTGTATATTTTCGATGATGTGCAAAAACTTTTAGTTTATTATCTTAGGCCGAAGACTAAGTTAAGATAATATTTATGCTCTGTTTGTATGGAAATACAATTTAAAGAGTCATTCATTTTGCCTATAAGTAAAAAGAGATTCCGATTAGCAAATAAATACCTTATTATCCTTAAATTTCATACGTTATTATTATTAGTATTAAAAAATTATTTTTAATATAGCATTATCTTTACATATTATTGTAAATCAATTACTAAAATCAATTATTAGAAATTATTATATATATGTATATGAATTGAAACGTTGATATTATCATAAAACATACAGTTTAATTCAGGTTGATTCTTTCTATTTGAAGTATAAATATAATATATTTTGAATTGTTTTAAAGTTATAGCATAAATTTAAGTAATTCAATTAAAATGTCTCATATTTGTTAATGGTATTTCATTTGTTCAAAGAAGAAATGGATGCAATACCACTAAGTCATTTTAAAGCCGTATATTGTTAGATAACTAAATAAAAATTCTGAAAATTTCATTTACAAGCTTGAGAGTTCAAAAATTCAGAAAATTATATTAAAAAGCAAAAGGTTAGAAATTTCGCATTATGCTTATTACTTTTATAACATGACAGAAAACAAAACATTCATGTTTTATGTACTGTTGAAGTTTAGAAAAAAAAAGTATGAACTTTTGTGTACGGTTTGCATTCATTTTGATTTACAGTTAAATTTATTTTTAAGACTAAATAAAGAGAAGAAATATTTCTTTGTAAAGAAAGGTTCTATTTTCCAATTTTTTTGTAAATCTGTTTAATTCTAATTGAGCAAACAGTAAATAAATAAATAAATAAATGATATATTATGAAGTCTTATATCACATTTGTGTTTACTTTTTTTTTTTTTGTTATTATTTGTCATTATAAATGCAAAAATATTCAGTGCATTTTTTTTTTTTTTTTTTTTTTTTTTTACACTTTTGGTTTGAAAAATAGTTTTGTAAATTTTGCTTTAAAATTAATGAACGTAATTTGCGTAATTATTCTCAACTCTTATTTTGGATACTCTTATTATTCTCAACTCTTATTTTATTGTCAACTCTTATGCGATAATAGCCTAATGATTTATAATGTTTTCCAGGAGACGTAAACCACACCCTCTTTTCGGGAAACTTTCATTGTTGAAAAATGTGCTTCTTTTTTAATGGTAGTACCAGTGTTGACAAATTTAGGGATTTTTTTTATTCAATTGCCACCAGTAATTTTGCAGAATATTATTTTTTAAATACTTAATAGATTATTACCCTTCGACGTTATTATGCAACCGTTACAATTAAATTTAGCGGTGGATATTCAATTGAAAAGTCCTTAAATTTGACTAATTCCATACAGAAATTTTTATCGTATTTTTATAGCAAGGTGTCGTGATTATGTAGGATGGAGTTTATTGTATAAAAATAGCGGTAGCAAAAAACGTGGATATATGTCGTCGCTAAAAGTGTCCGATAAATAATAGTGGAGATTACGACCCCTTTTTGTAATAATAGGTCACATAATCTTTATTTTTTTTCAATAATTTATAAGGGAGCTAGTTCTTGTAATTATTTTTTATAATACATGAGCATTTAAGGTGAAGATTAAAAATTAAAAACTTTATGTACAATATATAAGTTAAATTTATTTAAAATAATATTTCAGAAATATAAACTATCACATGTTAATATAGTATTTAACATAATACTATTTTTTGCGTTTGGAAAAACGTAGTTATGCATTGATTCAATTCATCACAATAAAGAAGAATTTCTTTAAATTAACAGTCTTCCCAAAAGAGCATATTTTAATAATCAATATATGCATAATGCGGTTTGATAAATATTAACTTATTAAAATGAATTACGGTAAATATCCCAACTACTTCTGAAAATTTGAAACTAAATTGCAGCACTACCAAGGAAAGGTCCCCATAGGAGAATACGCAAACAATGTTGAAAAAATTATAGAATACACTCCTCATGAGGTTATGTATGTTTATAAAAAAAATAATTCCGGTGGAATCACTACGTATCGTTCGTAAAAAAATATTGAAAATGTTCGATTTTTGCTGCTTATTGCTCATTGGCGACATAATAAAAACTGTCGAAAAATGATTTTTTGATAAATACTCATTACAAAGAAACGTTTTCCATACTGTTCATACTAAACTAATTTAAGACAGTTTACTTTAAACAAATATATATTTTTAACTACAATTTTGCCATATGTATTTATAAATAAACCTATCGATAAAATTACATTTCGTTTAACGTGAAATACTTAAAGAAAGCTTAAGTTTTATTTGAGCTTAAAATATTATGGATTAAATTAAAACGGTGCGCACATCTAGTATTTATATTGTATAATGCATTAAAAAGAACTTACATAAGTAATTAGAAATGAAACAATAGTAAACGGAAATTACTTATCAGTGCCTGTTTTGTATTTTCAATGAATATCGATTTCACAACCAATAATTTTTATCAAAATTTAAATCGATAAAAAATATTTCAAATTTAAATTTAAGCCTTAAATTCCAATATAGATTACACATACACATTGAAATTGAAAACTTACACCTTTTTTATGATAATTTACTTTTTATTACACTGGTTAGATTAAAATTTACCAAATAACTTTTTTTTAAACTCTGCGTAACAAATTAATTTAAATAAGTTTAACCTAAAAAAAATACATTTGTATAACAGCAGTTTTTGGATTATGTATCGCTTGTTAATTTATTCAAACTTTAAACTAAGTTTTAATGGAAAAATATAAGGAATTAAAAATTTTAAGCTCCTAATGAATTTAAATAATAATCATACATTAAGAAGGGGAGTGAAACAGGTGTTTGCATTAGTAAAAATGCACGAATTGCCTGAGCTTATGCTTTAATATTGAAAAGTGCTTCATTAAAAGCGATAATTCTAACTGTCCTCCACTCCCCACCATCCCCCTCCGAGAAAAAAGCTTTTTATTTATTTATTTTTTTTCCTTTTCTGTCTAGTTACATTTCGTATTTGTTTCTCCCAATAATACAATTCACGATTTTTTTTTTTTTTTTTTTTTTTTTTTTAGATATTTGAATTTCGTTTGAACACTTTTTAAACTGTGATATGAAATACTAGAATTCACATTATGCCATCTATGTATCTGCGTGCGTTTCAGTATGTGCGTGCATGACTGTCATCTGCATAACTCGAGAACAAATAACAGCAAGAAGCCCAAACTAGGTGTTCTATTTCTATATTATATATTGATGCTACACGAAACTTGTCGTTGAGATCAAGCAAATGGTTCGTATACTGGGGCACCCAAGAGTAATCAAATGCACTACGTGTATGGGGGAAATTGCAGCTAAATAGAGTTGTATGCATATGAGCAGGTTTCCTGTAAAGTATGGAATGAAAATCATTCACCGTTCGTTTACAGGGCTACACAAAAGAAAGAGAATATGGTGGGGCAATACTTGAAAAGTGATAGAAGTGTATTTCTGGTTGTGCTGTGTTTTATTGATACAGGACTGCATTTATGTGCACCATTTAGTGTGCGCATAATTCTTTGGATATATACATTATACAAGTCTTCCAATAACAAAGTGAAAACATTCTTTTTTATTGAATGTAATTAGTGGAAGTACTTTACAGTAATATTTTAGAATATATAGGAAAGCTGCTTAGGAATTGGAATTGATTATTCATACCCATCCGGTAGATAAAATATTTTTTAAGTCTAATATCCATCGGTTGTTTTCTGTATATTTACACGTTTTGAGACTCCTTGAATACCGAAGTAAGTTTTAGCGTTTAATCTTTGTCTCTCTCTCTTATCAGAGTAACTTAAAAATAAATACTTCAGGTAATTCAAATGTTCTATTTTTAAGTTATTATAAGTTGATTTGGCTAGAAAAGTTTGATAAATTCAAAGGAATTGTGCATGTGAAAGTTTTCTGAATAATTTTAAATGAATTTTTAAATTTCATCACAGATTTGAATTCTATAAAAATGTAGGTACAATAATCAAACGGAGGATTCAGGACGATGGCAGCCCTCTCACACAGAATTATTTGTTAAATAAAGCTGATACGATGCCTAATTTTATTTGTTTTTAACGTACTTTTATATAACAGTATTCGTTATCTTACCCCTTAATCTCCAAATTGTATCTATACATTTCAAGGTAAGATAAAGTTGTGCGAGCATCACACCAGATTATTTCTGTTACAAAGTGACTTAATAACTATTACTTAGAAATGGAAACTGTTACCTGAATCATCGATTAAAAATGTTTTGTATATTCTGTTTTTAATATAAACGTACTAAACATTAATTTTTTTATTAAAAAAATTAAAATAACTAGCTTAATTTAAATTATTATTTATATTGATTAAATGCTATTTAACTATTTAAAAGCACACAATTATATAACCTAAAATTATAATTCTATATTAATTTTCTGATTCAGAAATAAATTATATCATTACTCTTTAAGATATTTTCTATATAATAAACTATAAACTGCTGTAAGACGGTTCATTTATCATTATAATGGAATTCCCATTTAATCCATTCATTATGAAGCTTTTAACAATAGAGTAACAACCTAAGTTGTCGTCATAAATCAATAAAAGTCTAGTGGAAGTCCACTTTCCGACAGAAATTAGCTCTTAAAATTAACTAACAATATGGTTAGTTACTCTGAAAATTAATTTACGCGTAAACGATTCTCGATTTTTATAGAATAATAATTTATCCAATGAAGCCTAAAACACAAAATAATGTCTATATTGATAAAGCTCAGATATAAAATTATAAAGTTAATCATTTTGTGATTTGAATCTTTTTTTTTTTTTTTTTTTTTTATCTGTAATTTTTAATATATTCACGTGCTCTCTCTTTTCCCGAGTGATTGTTCATGGGAGGACGTATTTCAAAACAAGACTATTTTTAAGGACCAAAATACGGTAAATGTTCGGACATCTTTCTACTACTTTTAACTCTTATTTTAGAGAATTTTTGTCATTAACCCTTTGACAGTTCTATTAAATTTCACTCTTCTGGTGAGTGTTGCCAAATTTAAGGACAATTTTTATTCAATGTGCACCACGATTAGTTAATGACATTAAAGTTTATTCGTCCATTATGTACGTCAAATACTACTACTTAAAATTACTGGTGTTAGTTGAATAAAAGTGTTCCTAAATTTCCCAACACTGATTAGAGCACTTTCGAGCTTTTGATTAGCCAAGGGGTTAGATAATGAAGCATTTAACAAATAAAAGGAGGAAGTGTAATGCCAAACTAATTATGCAACTAAATTATTGTTATTATTATTATTGTTTACATAGTTGAGATTGAGTGGATTTTACGTCGACCTGGTGCTACACTATGGGTAATTGGAGAAGGTCTGGCATTCTCTCTAAGGGTTGTCCGGAAGCATACACTCACAATTTTTATACTTCACGGAGGGGTTAGCTCCCCCGATTTGGTGACACCCAGAGATATAAATTGGATTTGAATATGAAGGCCATTGCGCCAACAATGGGGTTTATGAGTATTATTTTTCTTTAGAAGTAAAAGCATGGCTTTATTTTACACTTAAATGTTACTTCTTAAAGTTAATTCGAAAGTAAAGTCCAATGTGTGTTTCTTTCTTTCAACATCAAGAAATATAATTTAAATAAAAATTAGTAAGTAAACGACTCGGATTTTAATAAAATTTATGATGTTAACTAGATGAAGTAACACAATATCATAACTTCGTATGGGTGGCCTAATTGAAAAAAATAATCAGATTGTGCATAAAACATTGAAAATGCAGAAGGTGAAGGAAATTTATTTTTCTACTCTGTTAAAAATTTCAGCTCAAACTTAAACCACTGTATGGTGTAAATAATAGTAAAAGGAGGTTTCAGCTACTTCAATGCCCAGTTTTGATTCAAGCTAACATCAAAGTTTTATCAGTGTATTTCCTTTAAAATGCGTTGCGTCAGAGGATTTTATTTTATTTCTTATGTGATAAATTAATTTTACATGGTTAAAGAAAAAAAAAAAAAAAAAAAAAAAAAAAAAAAAAAGGGAAACTTACAGACTAGTCTTTTTAACTCATCATATTTTTATTGATCGCATTAGACACATTTTCCCTCACACCTGTACATTATTTTATAAATCAAATTCTAACTTCACCGACGATAGCATCTATTTAAGAAAAGTTTCCTAATACCTTATTTGAAATTTACAAAAAGCGGGATCCATGTTTGTGCGAATTTTTGCTTTAAATAGTCCATATCCCAATTTTTTTGTTTTCAATATTTTCCTTAAAATTTGAATTTCAGTCACAGTCACATGTTCCTTGAAAGCCTACAAAATTTAATATCCTGAAATTTTCACCAGTTAATTTTTATAGTTTATTATTTTATTTTATTTTTTACTGTATTAAAGAAGTTTAAACAGGAGTTATTTTTCGATAATGTTACACATTCAATGATTGAAACATTACGATTATTTTTTTCAAACATTATTGTAAAAATCGAAGTACAAGTGCACATTTTTGCGCCTCGAAGCTCTACAAAATATATTCATATTATTTAGTTACATATTTCATTTATTTAGTTGAAGATATCACTTTTAAATGATCCTTTTGCACTTCTCCATTTTTCTTTTAATTAAATGCAATTACGAGGCTAAGTTGGCAAAGACTGTTTATATTAAATTAAAACTTACACATGCATGTAATATCTCTCTCTCTCTCTCTCTCTCTCTATACATATATATATATATATATATATATATATATATAAGCAAAGTAATCAAAGCCAGATGAAAATTTAATCTCAAAATACATAATGGCCTTCATCAGGGAAGCTCCCCCATGTAGGGAAAGGAATATGAGAAGTTTCTTACGAAACGCTGGTATATAACCAAAAAACACGTTTCTAGCCCCCAACTTCTCACAGATGGAAGTAAGACCATACAGCAAACTAATTTTAATTAATACAAAGCATAAAAAGCAATTAAATTCAGAAATCAAGCACAAAATATAATACATCAATATAAAATACAAGAATATAAATAATAGACGAACATATAAATACATACATGGACAAACTGGAATAGTCAGAATATGTAAAATTGAAAACCATCCCCCATTATAAACACAGAACCCGTTTCAGCTAGTACGGCCACTTACCAGCACTTAAATGTCGCCCAAAATGGAACAACAAACCTTTGTATTTCCGGTTTATAAAAACTTTGTTCTAGTTCTATTTATTTAATGATTCAAGTTTTACTCCCTCCTATATTTAAATTTTATCTTATATATATATATATATATATATATATTACAGAATAGGTCTATGTCAGATGTTAGTGTGAGCCACACTAACTCAAAAGTTCGAAGATATTCTACCACTATTAAACTTTGGCAATTCAATAATGACAAACAAGATAATTAGCATTATTAGAAAATACTCGAGAATACAAAATTATCTCTGTGTGTTCCTGATGCAATATTTATATGGAATTACATTATAATATTAGGTTGGCGGGAAAGTTCTGTCGTACTTTGAATAGAATATATTTTAAACAATTTTAATAACGTTTATTTACATTTTAATCAATAATTTAATATCCATTATTTGCAACTATTCGTTTTCATGTTTCACGTAGCTTGTCGACTCGCCTAGCGTAGACGTTCTCAGCCTTTGACACAAAATATTCAACAACTGCTACGGAAAAAGCTTCGAAAGAAATAGTTTTTTTCGGGCAAATAATTTTGAAGTGATCAAAATAGATAGAACCCGATGTAGATATGTCTAGTCAATATGAGGGGTCACTAAGAACTTCCCATTTAAACCCAAGGACATTTTGTTGCGCCAATATTGCAGTAAGTGTCTTGCATTATCTTGTTGGAACAGGATTTATTTTGTAATATCTAATACTGACCACTTTTCCTTGATAGCTGCATTTAGTTTATCAAACTGGTTACAATATATGCTCGCATTGATGGTTTGCCCTGTTCAAGTAACTCACCATACACTGGACCTCGTTTATCCCACCACAAACTGAGCATCACCTTCCGTTGATAAAGGTCTGGTTTTTCAATAATTATGGCGGTTGTTTCAGGTTTGCCGTAAACTTTTTTCTCTAAATAATCTTGTAAATAACACAGTTTCCCTCTTTCATGTTGATCTTGTGCGAAAAAGGCTTTACATTGTGTCTGACAAAGAGAGATGAACAGATTAGCACACGATGCGGTAAATTTCTTTGAATCAAAATGTGCGCATCCAAATTATCTGCTTCAAAACAAATCCAAGATGTTTGGTGTATTTCTCAGCAGTCGAATGATGCAAGCAGAGGTCGTTTGCAATCCTTTTAATGGTTAGATGTGTTTACTCTCCAAAATGGACCACAAAATCTCATTATTGATGTTGGATGTCTGTCCAAACCGAAGATCTTCTTTAACCCTTAAATCTCCGGCAAAAAAACCTGGCAAATCATCTTTAGCAGGTCCGAACACTTATAACTTCATTTCCGAATGAGTCACATAACTTTTTTCAAACAACCGATGTCTTATTTCTTTTCTGGAACTCTGGAAATGCAATGTCTTCAATGCACTTTATTCATTGGCATCTTAATCACTCTGTACTTCGCATCTGACTGATGAAGTGTATTAAAAGTAGTACTCTTATATTTAATGAGAGGCACGCTTAATAATAACACCGCACATGACGCATTCTACCTGTTTGCCTTGACCTGACAGCTAGTAAAATATGACAGAAGTTTCCCGCCAACTTAATAATTATTGCTTTATACTATTTCTCGCAATTTATTTTTATAATCTAAAATTTTGTTTCAAAAAAAAAAAAAAAAAAAAAAAAACTATACATTAAACGGAATTATCTGGTATAATAAAAATGAAAAAATACCAGAAGAAACGCTACTGTCATCTCACATTTCTATGTGTTTAGAATTATACTAAGAACATATTGCCAAATCTTGCAAAATACTTGCATATTTTTAATATTTCTTACAGCAGCATGTTACTTTCCACAAATCAAGTTACAAATCTTCAAAACATTTCTAAATTATCTTTATCACTTCTGGAAAAAACCTCCCAGGCTTAATTTTTGACACCCTGTAGATTCAATGAATAAATGAATCTGAGAGTAATTCCTGTAAGACAAATATGTGTGGTAATATGCTGTATGACGCCTCTTTAATGTTCGTGTTAGCATGAGTTAATATAACTTGGATATTTTAAATTAATGTCGCAAAAATGTGTCTTTTATTTTGAAAGGTTTTCTCGGAAAATATCTTTTACATCGAATTCTTCAACAACTTGAATTTTTAACAATGAGTTAAAAATAGCGTAGATGCATAAATAAAAAAATTCTATCGTAGATAATTTACAAATGTCGTATAATTGCAGTGCGAGATGTTCGGAGATATTTACTATAAAATATTCTGTCATACTTCAAGTTTGAATATGGAAAGTAGTTAAGTTTCAGAAGAATATCTTAACAACTTCTGATAAAAAATTATGAATGGTGTGTGAGTGTTTATTATTATACTTTTGTATTTATTTAAAATTCTACATTAATTAAAATTTTGAAATCACCGTGCTCATTTTATAAAAGAAAATCTTATGTTTAAGACAATCATTGTTTATATATTATAATTTAAAAAAAAAAACTTTAAAATAAGTAAACTGCCTCTTCATTACTTTTAGAATTTCATGTAATAAGTAGAATATATTACAAATTGTATTTTACAATCTAATGTCCAGTTAATACCACTTAATAAAAAAGGCCAAATCAGTTATCGATTGTGTTTAAAAGAAATACTAATTATCTTGCAAAGAGGCACTTTGACATGTATTGTATATTCTTCGAAAAAAATTATTTTATTTAACTAAATCACACTTCTTAGTAAAAGTTTACCATAGTAAATCTTGCTTTTGTTACATGCCTAACTAAAAACTACATAAAACAGTTCTTCATATTAATAACATTTATGTTTGTATCTTTGCCTTTATTTTATTTTATTTATTTTATTTTATTTTATTTATTTATTTATGTTCTGATGTTGTTTTTGATTCCGATTTTTAATTTTTAAAACATAACTTTAATTCTTAATAATGACTTAAACTATGTGAATACATCTGTTTAAGTAAGTATAAAATTCAACCTATTTTTTAGCACAACGTAAAAATATAACGTGTCTATACAATATGACGTGTTTCGGAAAAAAAAAAAAGAACAAGTACCCACGCAATCATCAATGAAGCAAAAAAGAGCATCATAAAATCAGGTTACTAGGACAGGGCATAGAAAAAGAAGGTTGTACCTAAAAACTAAAATAGGACTAAAAAAAATAAAATGGAGAAATGTCGCATTGTGAACAAATAAATAATTTGAATACCAAGAAGTGAAAATAATGCATATATTTTCATGTAGAGTTTTTTTTTTTTTTTTTTTTTAATTTATTACTTTTTTTCCTTCAAAACATGGAACAAAGAAAAATTATAATTTTCATCAACATTTGATTGAAAATGTAATAGATAGTACATGCAGTGCATTGGTAACTATTTAAGTCCCACTCCTTCCTTTTCTTCGCTCCTTCGTCCAACCTTCACTAGACTTCACACGTTACTATTGCTTGTGTTCAACACTCCTCAATTTATTAAAAGATTTAACTGTCAACCGTAAAATGTAAAAGACGTATAAAAACTGCTCATTTGAAACATGTACTAAATTCCTGATGATGCTTTGATTTCTTAAAGCGAAAAGCTTTTGATAATTTTAAAATGTTTTTCATTAAAATATAATTTTAGAAAACGTGTTTTTAAAGTGTTTTAAATCTTAATAACACATATGAAAATAAAATTAAAAATAAAATTCACACACAAATTAATGTGAATTAGAACATAGCGTTGTTTGCCATTTACAATTTAGAAATTATTTTTAGTTCTAATTAGCTGATACTTTTCTCCTTTTTCTTCATTTTCCTCTTCTTTTTATTATTACTATATACTTATGAAATTTGATTTTATGCGGAAGCAGCCTGCTTTTCCCAGTTCATTTATAATTTGAAGAAAGCGAAAGAAAACAAATTTATTAAATTTACATTAAGAAAATATTAAGAAAATTAAGAAAATATTTAAAAATTAAAGTAAATTGTACATTAGTTTTATTATTATTATTATTATTATTATTGTTATTGTTATTATTATTAAAATTACGTTACCTCATCGGTTTCAATTTCATTTATTTATTTATTTGCTTTTGTTCACTATTCTTTTCTGGATTTTCCTACATATATTTTTTTTCTACGTTTTTTAAGTACATATTTCTTCTTTTATATTCGTGTTACACGTTATCTCATTGGATAATGCAAAGTTCCTGGTTCCTAGCTAACTGCGTGGTTACTTCTTCTTCCATATCTTTTCATATCCCGCTTCTACGTGATGAGTACCATAAAGTCTTCTACCTGATGGTACTAACCTTCGATTTCCATATTTTAAGAAATTATCACATAGTAAAATTATGTTATAATTCGCCTGATATGGATTCATAAATCAAAACATGTAAATATATATATATATATATCGAATTATTTAGAAACAAATTAAATGTAAATGAAATTTTCTTCTTTTTTTTTTTTTTATACATGTATATATACATATAGTATACGAACTGAAAGCTGTATTCTATAAGAAATGAAAACAACGGAAAAGAAAGGAAAAATTCATACAGACAAAACAAATATAACATAATAAATAAAGATTAATCCAAGGTACTTAAGAAAAATGTAGAGTTATTTTAAAATACTTAACTCTGACAAAATCGTTCTCAAATGCAAGAGGAAAGAAGTAATACAATATTTCTAATGATAGAATTTGATTAAAAAACTCAAAATATCGTAATTAATATGTTCGACATCTCAGTAAGAACAATGTATGTATGTGTGTGTAAGTATGTGTAAGTATGTGCTTGTGAAAACGTTTTCAGATTTTCACGGACAGAAATATCACAAGTTTAGAATTTAATTTTAATCATTTGAATTTTAACTTCAAGAACCTAAACATTCAATTGCTGTATAAAATTTATCCTGGAAATTTCGAATTAAAATGAATTATCTTTACAAATGTAAACATTTTTTTTAAAATAAGGTTATTTATTTAATACAATTAAAATAAGAGCAATTTTGTATTTTTAAACAATATTATAGTGAAGTCAGCAATCGGCGATTATAGTAAAAAAAAAAAAAAAAAAAAAAAAAAAAAAAATGTTATATAGAATAAAAGTTTAAAAAGTAAAAAAAAAAAATGCTGATGATTTCAACTTTCATTGCCTGTGTACACAGAATAACATGAGAATGTTATACAGTTCCCGCCGCTTATTAAAATCACATTCGTTCTGAAACAAAGTGATTTTATTAAGCGGCTGATTTTTATATCCGGCAAGCGTTCCTGCACTTATAAGGAAAATATATTATTTCCCTGAATTTGAAAGAAACTTCAATAGGTAACGAATAATGGAATTAGTAAACAATATTAATTAGTTTTTGATAGATAATTAATTAATCGTTCCTTCGACATAAGTAAATTAAACGCATTCCAAGTTCCCATGCGTTTTGCTTTGAGGAAAATCATCATTTACTTGACCAAGAGTTCACGGTGTTCTTACAAATTTAAAACCTTTCCGTTTAAACCTCTTGAATTATGGTAATTTCAAAATAAAAACTAGAAATTGCCTTTTAATACTTCAAATTCGTAACTTATTAAAGCGCTTTGAAGAATACTTTTCGTTGAAATCGTTACCGAGACAATTTATGGGACGTGTTTAATTTGTAACTGTGATGCAAGTTCAAAAACGTCGACAATGAGCAATAACGGAGGGTTTGTTGTGCTTTAATTTCTTTTTCTAAAAAAAAAAAAAAAAAAAACAATGTAAATTAAAAAAAAAATATATATAGTGTGCATAAATGATATTTTTAGCTGTTGAGGAGATATTGAGTTTAGTAACCGGCGATGCTGATTTTATTAAGAGACGGCTTTAAAAGTAGTTTGTATTCATTTGATTCCGGCCCTGGCAATTTGATCAGATTAAGTGGCTGATTTTATTAACCAGTGAATTTATTAAGCGGCGGTTACTGTATTTAGGTTACGTCTAAAACAGTATTTTTACTTTTTTCTGATTAAATATCAACAATTATAAAATAGAAATTTACATTTATTAATTCATCAACCATGGAAATTCATTTTAGATAGAGTGGCGTGTAAGGTTGCTTTTTATACCAACTATGTGAAAAATACCAGAGCTGTGAATCAGTCCAGGCACTCCGCTTAACCTGTGGTTGCACTACCGCTGAGTTTCGCTGGCTGATAACCATTTCGGCTTTTCTCGCATAAAGTCCGTTGTCAACGTCACCGTGTCTGCACACGCAGTTGTGAAAAATAAACCTTACATTCTACTCTATCTCAAGTGATTATATAAAATAGTTTTACTTTAAAGTTAATTTATTATTATTCGAATTTTACACTTTGAAATGTGTTTAATAACATACACTCGGCTGTAAAATTATTAAATCACTAGCAATAATTCCTGTGTAAAAGATGTGCAACTAATACTGTTTTTATACATAAAATTTTGGAGTGGAAGGCTGATTTTTTTTTTTTTTTTTTTTTTTTTTTTTTTTTTTTTTTAAATACCAACTATGTGAAAAATACCAGAGCCGGGAATCGAACCCGGGCCTTCCGCTTTACGTGAGGATGCTCAAACCATTGAGCTACCCTAGCTGATTGCCAGCTAGGCATTTCTCACGTAACATTCGTTGGCAAAGTCACCGAGTCTGTAAACACAACTGTATCAAGTGACATTAATATTTATGGCACAACTCCAATAGACCACGAAATTTTTAATTTAATTTAGAAATTTTTTTTTATCAACCTTGAAAGTTCATACAGAAAATTTTGGAGTGGAAAGCTGATTTTTTTTTTTTTTTTTTATACCAACTATGTTATAAAAAAAATCAGCCTTCCACTCCAAAATTTTTTTCAACGTCATTTTTTTTTTTTTTTTTTTTTTTTTTTTTTTTTTTTTAATAATATAAGCTAAATTGATGACAAAAATTTTCTACAAAATATTCTTAGAAATTTCAGAGAGGAATATATATATATATATATATATATATATATGGACCGTACAGACCTTGATACTGCTTGTACAACAAAATTTATAATAAAAACATGAACTAGTGTTGAAACAAAAAATAAAACATTATAATCAAAATAATAATATTTTTGTCCCGTTTTTAATTTTCATTTCTATTAATAAACTTTAAGGCTTTTTATAATAAATAATATTTTTATTTCACATTTTTAAACAATTCAATTAAAACAAAAAGATATCAAAAAATCATCATATTAAGAAAATTAAGAAAATTAAAAATATAAAAAAATAAAAATAAAACGAGGCTCATTTACTAATTTATATTTTTTCAAAGAATAATTTATTTCCCTAAATGTTAAACAAAAATTGTTATTAAATATTAATTATTAACTTAGAAAATTTTCCCGTATATATTGTAACGTAATATTTAATTGAAGAATATAATTGGAAATTCTTAAGATTTCAGATAAATACAGGTATAGAAGATTCAAAAGAAATAAAATAATATAATTTACTAAATGTTATATGCGCAACATTTTCTTGCAGAAATTATATATATATATATATATATATATATATATATATATATATTGTCTTTACTTTTGTATTGAATTATAAATTTCTGTATTGATAAATAAATAAACAATATCTTAAAGATTTTTTAATGTATCCTGACATTATAAGATGTAATAATACTGACAGAGAAATTATTAATACATAGAAATGCGTTTTATAGAGAACTAGTAGTGTTTTGCTTCCGAACTTTTAAGATAAATGTTAAAGCATCATTTAATATGCCATTTATCATTCAGTCGTCTCTGTTTTTTATACTATGAAGATGACATTTTCGACATTTTCTTGTCACACACCATTAACCAAGCAAAATATTTTATGAAAATGCATATAGTTCGGAAGCGAACAAAAGCATTTATAAAACAAATCGCCTATAGTCATGTTACCTAAAATAGAATGGTTCTATATTTGCATTAAATATTAATTATAATATATAAGTACAAATAACAGATTTTTTTTTTTCTTTTTAACATTTCTTTTGTTTCATTTACGAATGACATACTATAAAGTACACATTTTCGTTTTAGTTTTAATTTACTAAAATGTTGAGATTATACTTCAAATAAAACTTTTTTTTTAAATTTATAAATATCGTTTATTAAAGGAAAAAACATGCAATTATATTCCTGTTTTACAAGAGAATAATGTATTTTCTAACAGAAAATATAGGTAGAAACTGGAAAATTGTATAAATTTCATTTAAAGTGTAAATTGTACATTCTAGTTTTTTGCCTAATAGTCAATGTTTAGGTAAAAAACAATAATAATGAAGTAATTATTTTAACCTGTTTTGTTTCATTCAGTACGTTATAAGAAAATTACGGTGACTAAATAATACAAGAAGCTAAAGTTTGATTTTAATTGCGGTACTTAGGACACATTTTGCTTACACTTTTTATTTATTTAAACAATTATAGTTTTCAAAATGTTTATTTTTTATATTGTTTAAATTATTACATTGTTTAAGAGGCACAAAAAAGAATTAAATATATTTTATATTTCTAAAAAAATAATGATAATAATAATAATAATAATAATAATAATAATAATAAAATTTTACAAGATTACAATCCACAACGATAATATATAAGCACAAATAACAGATTTTTTTTTTTTCTTTTTAACATTTCTTTTGTTTCATTTACGAATGACATACTATAAAGTACACATTTTAGTTTTAGTTTTAATTTACTAAAATGTTGAGATTATACTTCAAATAAAATAAAAAAAAAACTTTTTTAAATTTATAAATATCGTTTATTAAAGGAAAAAAAACATGCAATTATATTCCTGTTTTACAAGAGAATAATGTATTTTCTAACAGAAAATATAGGTAGAAACTGGAAAATTGTATAAATTTCATTTAAAGTGCAAATTGAACATTCTAGATTTTTGCCTAATAGTCAATGTTTAGGTAAAAAACAATAATAATGAAGTAATTATTTTAACCTGTTTTGTTTCGTTCAATACTCTATACGAAAATTACGGTGAATAAAAAAAAAAAGAAGCGAAAGTTTGATTTCAAATGCGGTACTTTAGGACACATTTTGCTTACACTTTTTATTTATTTAAAAAATTATAGTTTTCAAAACGTTTATTTTTTATATTATTTACATTATTACATTGTTTAAGAGGCACAAAAAAGAATTAAATATGTTTTATATTTCTAAAAAATAAAAAATAAAAATAATAATAAAAGTTTACAACATTACAATCCACAACGGAGATTAATATATATATATATATATATATATATATATATATATTTATTTATTTATGCATACTAATTCTCAAATTACAGAGCTCGTGAAGGAAAAATTCTACATCACGTCTTCTAAATATAATTTAAACTTAGTATTTTCACTATATTATATATTCTATTGGGGTTTTATTAAAGATAACAATTATGTAATTTTTATATTTTCATTGGTGAAATTATGCCTCCCAAGATACACGGAGACTCCAGAATATTTAAAATAAGAAACTGCCTTTCAGAAAATTCCGATATAAACTGGATTTTTAATTTAATTTTTAAAAAGTCATGTACTTTTATGGATGAATCCTTAAAGTTTTAACATTTTCCAACATGTACTATTAAAACTTTCATCCATATATTAAGTTTTTGAAACTATAAACTTAAGTATAATAACAGTAAATAATTATCAGACACTCATCAGGAAATGAAAGAGTGCAGTTTATTTTTTTATAAAATCAAGTGCAGTATATATTTTTAAAATCAATTTTTTCCCCATATATATATATATATATATAGGAACAGATTATCAATGAATAAAGTAATTTATCAATGAATAAAATGAAATAAACCCCTAAAATACACTGAGATCTTCATCAGGGAGGCCCCTCAGTGTAACGGTGAAAGTGAAGTTTCTGAAAGGAAAGTAGCATTTAGCTAATAACTGTCCTTAGCCCCCAACTTCTCACCAAACAGAAAACCACCATTAACTGAGAAGAAATCTGACATACATATACTTTAATAATTCCAAAAACAGTTATAAAGTTACCAAAATTACCTAAGTAGTAAAAATACAACAAATTAATGAATACGAAATGTACTAGAATACAAGAAATTACAAAATACAATAAAATGGACCTCTCCTCCTTTTCATTTAATTTTATTCGTTGATGATTTATTTTATTCATTGATAATCTATTCCTATATTTAAGTTTTGCATTTCCTTTTGCAGCAATTTTGTGCATTGGTTTGAAATTCTCCTTATTTGTTTTTCTTATCTTTAAACTCATAAATTCGTTACAATAGTTATCTATCTATATATATATATAACTTGCATTATTTAGTAATGTCATTAGAAGAAGAAATAGTTTTGAAATTTCATAAATAAATATTTGAATATTATTATAAAATACTATATAATACACAGACATGCCCTGGATTAAATATGTTTTGTAAACTCTAATGATTGCTTTTAGTTTTTTTTTTTTTTTCCTTAGGCATATGGATTAGTGACAGATTAAAAATATACGTCAGTTAATATATTTGTGTTATTTCCGCCCCATGGATTTCATCCAATAAAATAAAAAACAAATTAAATTAAATTAAGAGATTTATTTTGTTTAAAAGAATGTTACAAATGCAAAATGGAGAATTTGGTGTGTCTAATTGCTACACAGTATAATTAAGAAAATGTTAATAATTTAGAAAATTTCTTACTATACATTTACGTTTAACAAAATATGATAATAAATGAATATAAAAAAAATATATTCCATTTTAAACGATAAGAGAAATGCTCAATATAAAAATTGTTAGTAATTGATATACGTTTCAGGGTTTCTTTTTGCTTTTTTGAAGCTTAATAAAGTTCAGAATGTTATTTAGCAAATTATGGAATACTCTGAAGTAAATAAATAGATGAGAGACTTGTGAATTTGAGCTAACTTCACAGAATCGAATTCTGGTTAGAATAATTTTTCAGTAAGTCTAAAACAAATTTAATGTTCCATTACTATTTTCTAAAGTAATAAAAACAATAAGAAATATTATAAAAAATATAATATACGATCCATTTCTATTATTTTGTAACTAAAAGAAAAAGTGGTAACCAAAAGACGTCTTTGTAGAAATAAGCGCAAGTTTAAACATGACTTTTTTTTTTTTTAATACATTTATGTTTTTATTATATATATATATATTATATATTTAACAGAGGATATTTTCTTGGAAAATAAAATTTAATAAAAAACAATTATAATTTTAACAAACAACAGCAGAAAACTAAAAAAAAAAATTAAATTAAAATTAAAAATATACTGTACTTGTTTTATTTTATTATCTGTCGGACATTACCAAAACTGAAAACATGGAGTGGAAGGCTGATTTTTTTTTTTTTTTTTTTTTTTTTTAATACCAACTATGTGAAAAATACCAGAGCCGGGAATCGAACCCGGGCCTTCCGCTTCACGTGAGGATGCTCAAACCATTGAGCTACCCTGGGTGATTGCCAGCTAGGCATTTCTCACGAAACATTCGTTGGCAAAGTCACCGAGTCTGTAAACACAACTGTATCAAGTGACATTAATATTTATGGCACAACTCCAATAGACCACGAAATTTTTAATTTAATTTAGAAATTTTTTTTTATCAACCTTGAAAGTTCATACAGAAAATTTTGGAGTGGAAAGCTGATTTTTTTTTTTTTTTTATACCAACTATGTTATAAAAAAAATCAGCCTTCCACTCCAAAATTTTTTTCAACATCATTTTTTTTTTTTTTTTTTTTTTTTTTTTTTTTTAATAATATAAGCTAAATTGATGACAAAAATTTTCTACAAAATATTCTTAGAAATTTCAGAGAGGAATATATATATATATATATATATATATATATATATATATATGGACCGTACAGACCTTGATACTGCTTGTACAACAAAATTTATAATAAAAACATGAACCAGTGTTGAAACAAAAAATAAAACATTATAATCAAAATAATAATATTTTTGTCCCGTTTTTAATTTTCATTTCTATTAATAAACTTTAAGGCTTTTTATAATAAATAATATTTTTATTTCACATTTTTAAACAATTCAATTAAAACAAAAAGATATCAAAAAATCATCATATTAAGAAAATTAAGAAAATTAAAAATATAAAAAAATAAAAATAAAACGAGGCTCATTTACTAATTTATATTTTTTCAAAGAATAATTTATTTCCCTAAATGTTAAACAAAAATTGTTATTAAATATTAATTATTAACTTAGAAAATTTTCCCGTATATATTGTAACGTAATATTTAATTGAAGAATATAATTGGAAATTCTTAAGATTTCAGATAAATACAGGTATAGAAGATTCAAAAGAAATAAAATAATATAATTTACTAAATGTTATATGCGCAACATTTTCTTGCAGAAATTATATATATATATATATATATATATTGTCTTTACTTTTGTATTGAATTATAAATTTCTGTATTGATAAATAAATAAACAATATCTTAAAGATTTTTTAATGTATCCTGACATTATAAGATGTAATAATACTGACAGAAAAATTATTAATACATAGAAATGCGTTTTATAGAGAACTAGTAGTGTTTTGCTTCCGATCTTTTAAGATAAATGTTAAAGCATCATTTAATATGCCATTTATCATTCAGTCGTCTCTGTTTTTTATACTATGAAGATGACATTTTCGACATTTTCTTGTCACACACCATTAACCAAGCAAAATATTTTATGAAAATGCATATAGTTCGGAAGCGAACAAAAGCATTTATAAAACAAATCGCCTATAGTCATGTTACCTAAAATAGAATGGTTCTATATTTGCATTAAATATTAATTATAATATATAAGTACAAATAACAGATTTTTTTTTTCTTTTTAACATTTCTTTTGTTTCATTTACGAATGACATACTATAAAGTACACATTTTCGTTTTAGTTTTAATTTACTAAAATGTTGAGATTATACTTCAAATAAAACTTTTTTTTTAAATTTATAAATATCGTTTATTAAAGGAAAAAACATGCAATTATATTCCTGTTTTACAAGAGAATAATGTATTTTCTAACAGAAAATATAGGCAGAAACTGGAAAATTGTATAAATTTCATTTAAATTGTAAATTGTACATTCTAGTTTTTTGCCTAATAGTCAATGTTTAGGTAAAAAATAATAATAATGAAGTAATTATTTTAACCTGTTTTGTTTCATTCAGTACGTTATAAGAAAATTACGGTGAATAAATAATACAAGAAGCTAAAGTTTGATTTTAATTGCGGTACTTAGGACACATTTTGCTTACACTTTTTATTTATTTAAACAATTATAGTTTTCAAAATGTTTATTTTTTATATTGTTTAAATTATTACATTGTTTAAGAGGCACAAAAAAGAATTAAATATATTTTATATTTCTAAAAAAAATAATGATAACAATAATAATAATAATAATAATAATAATAATAAAATTTTACAAGATTACAATCCACAACGATAATATATAAGCACAAATAACAGATTTTTTTTTTTTCTTTTTAACATTTCTTTTGTTTCATTTACGAATGACATACTATAAAGTACACATTTTAGTTTTAGTTTTAATTTACTAAAATGTTGAGATTATACTTCAAATAAAATAAAAAAAGAAACTTTTTTAAATTTATAAATATCGTTTATTAAAGGGAAAAAAACATGCAATTATATTCCTGTTTTACAAGAGAATAATGTATTTTCTAACAGAAAATATAGGTAGAAACTGGAAAATTGTATAAATTTCATTTAAAGTGCAAATTGAACATTCTAGATTTTTGCCTAATAGTCAATGTTTAGGTAAAAAACAATAATAATGAAGTAATTATTTTAACCTGTTTTGTTTCGTTTAATACTCTATACGAAAATTACGGTGAATAAAAAAAAAAAAAGAAGCGAAAGTTTGATTTCAAATGCGGTACTTTAGGACACATTTTGCTTACACTTTTTATTTATTTAAAAAACTATAGTTTTCAAAACGTTTATTTTTTATATTATTTACATTATTACATTGTTTAAGAGGCACAAAAAAGAATTAAATATGTTTTATATTTCTAAAAAATAAAAAATAATAATAATAATAAAAGTTTACAACATTACAATCCACAACGGAGATTAATATATATATATATATATATATATATATATTTATTTATTTATGCATACTAATTCTCAAATTACAGAGCTCGTGAAGGAAAAATTCTACATCACGTCTTCTAAATATAATTTAAACTTAGTATTTTCACTATATTATATATTCTATTGGGGTTTTATTAAAGATAACAATTATGTAATTTTTATATTTTCATTGGTGAAATTATGCCTCCCAAGATACACGGAGACTCCAGAATATTTAAAATAAGAAACTGCCTTTCAGAAAATTCCGATATAAACTGGATTTTTAATTTAATTTTTAAAAAGTCATGTACTTTTATGGATGAATCCTTAAAGTTTTAACATTTTCCAACATGTACTATTAAAACTTTCATCCATATATTAAGTTTTTGAAACTATAAACTTAAGTATAATAACAGTAAATAATTATCAGACACTCATCAGGAAATGAAAGAGTGCAGTTTATTTTTTTATAAAATCAAGTGCAGTATATATTTTTAAAATCAATTTTTTCCCCATATATATAACCATTATGAACAAAGTTTCTGTAATGATAATGTCATTATGTATAGGTACATTGATGATATTATAATTTTTTATGTTAATAACTCTACTCCATCTTCATTAAAATTTCAATATCCCTCTCACCTTACACTAACACATAATTATATTAACAACAATTGTATTAGCTTTTTAGATTTACAACTTAAATTAAATGGTGGTAAAATATCTACTGATCTATATGATAAACGAAAAGATTTCTGTTTTAAAGTAAATTTATTTACACATTTTAATTCTTGTCTTCATTTATCTGTATACAGAAATATTATTCTTAATCATCTATTTCGAATAAACAGACTTTGTTCATCTCATTACAAAAACAAGAATATTAACAATTTAATTAAAACTGCTACTGCTATGGGTTATCCCAAGAGATTTATTTATTCGATTATTTATCAATAAATGTTCTTTGTCTCACAAAAAAAAAAAAAAAAAAAAAAGTATTTATGTATATATATATATATATATATATATATATATATATACATCTTTATATTAAAAAAAAAAAAAATTAAAATATGGCGGATGGGAGGGCAGATGTTTGATTAAGGAGGAAGGGTGGTGTTGTTTGGCTGGTTGGTTGGGTGGGTTGTTGAATTTAAATTATTAAAAAAAAAAAAAAAAAAAAAAAATAGGAAGCCTGGTCTTATTGCGATTACGGAATACATCATCTCTTTCTGGTTGATATTGATTAAGTTTCAACAATTCATAATATATTTGCTTCATTTAAAAATTAATAATAAAAAAAAAAAAATTAGATCTCATTCAAATTTGGAGTGTTCATACTAAACGTAAAATAAAAATACTATTCAATATTATTAACAATAACTAATAAAATATTAAACTTATTCACCATTTTTCTAATTAATAATAATAATAAAAATAATAACAATAATATATTAATACCATAATACTTACCAAAAAAAAAAAAAAAAAAAAAAAAAAATTAAACCTATTCACTATTTCCTACTTAATACTAATACTAATAATAATATTAATAACAATAATAATTATTGAAATTTAAAAAATAAAATTATTCACCAATTTCTTAATAATAATGACTTTATAATCACTTGTTGGTCTTTTCTTCTGTTAGCTTAAGAATCTAAATTACACTCATGTAAATTGAACCTCTAATCGTACACTTTTTCTTACATCAATTAATAGTAACTTATTTTTTCCACGTTAGATGGCACGCTCATACGTTGTGTCGAACGTATGCCATACAGTGACAATCGTATTGTTCTGCATTATACTTAAATTTCCCTCTAGAATATTCTTTATTTGTGATTTCAGCTTTTAAATATTAAGCACAATAAATATCACTTCATGCTTACATTTATTTCATTTCAGAAATTATTTCGATTAATCGATTCTCTACTTTTAAACATTTCTTTTCAGTTAGTTCGTTTGGCAACCGCCTGGACTTTTATTCGATTTGGATTTGAATTGCATGTGGCCCTCGTCTTTCACGAATATCATTTTTCATTTTGGTTAAGTTGTTTTATCAGCCATTTTCCTTTTATCTTTCTATTTTTTTTTATGCAAGATTGGAACTAGTATTGTATATTTGCTGAACTAGCTATACAATATTCGAAATCTTGCATCTCATGTTGACAGTACAGCTAGTTTCCTGATGAGAACTGTACTGGGTTTCAACATTTTTAACTCTATTTTTCCTTCATGCATTCCTTTTTATTTCAATAGTATTTTGGTTTATTTCTTGCAATTCTTATCTTGTGTTGCTGAATTTACTCGATAAATGGATTAAAAAAAAAACTATCTCATTGTTTTAGGCATTAGTGATATCTACGTCATTTCTCTTCTGTGTAAGTATTTTAACATGATTTTACTAATCGGTGAATTTTACTTAAATGGTATTTGTGACAATAACTTTATAAGTAATCCTTCTAAATATTAATATCATTGTTGGTATTTTCATCTTTCTCTTATTTGCTGAGTATTGTAAAGGAATTAAATTATTTATTATATATATATATATATATATATATAGGAATAGATTATCAATGAATAAAGTAATTTATCAATGAATAAAATGAAATAAACCCCTAAAATACACTGAGATCTTCATCAGGGAGGCCCCTCAGTGTAACGGTGAAAGTGAAGTTTCTGAAAGGAAAGTAGCATTTAGCTAATAACTCTCCTTAGCCCCCAACTTCTCACCAAACAGAAAACCACCATTAACTGAGAAGAAATCTGACATACATATACTTTAATAATTCCAAAAACAGTTATAAAGTTACCAAAATTACCTAAGTAGTAAAAATACAACAAATTAATGAATACGAAATGTACTAGAATACAAGAAATTACAAAATACAATAAAATGGACCTCTCCTCCTTTTCATTTAATTTTATTCGTTGATGATTTATTTTATTCATTGATAATCTATTCCTATATTTAAGTTTTGCATTTCCTTTTGCAGCAATTTTGTGCATTGGTTTGAAATTCTCCTTATTTGTTTTTCTTATCTTTAAACTCATAAATTCGTTACAATAGTTATCTATCTATATATATATATAACTTGCATTATTTAGTAATGTCATTAGAAGAAGAAATAGTTTTGAAATTTCATAAATAATATTTGAATATTATTATAAAATACTATATAATACACAGACATGCCCTGGATTAAATATGTTTTGTAAACTCTAATGATTGCTTTTAGTTTTTTTTTTTTTTTTTTTTTTTTTTTTTTTTTTCCCTTAGGCATATGGATTAGTGACAGATTAAAAATATACGTCAGTTAATATATTTGTGTTATTTCCGCCCCATGGATTTCATCCAATAAAATAAAAAACAAATTAAATTAAATTAAGAGATTTATTTTGTTTAAAAGAATGTTACAAATGCAAAATGGAGAATTTGGTGTGTCTAATTGCTACACAGTATAATTAAGAAAATGTTAATAATTTAGAAAATTTCTTACTATACATTTACGTTTAACAAAATATGATAATAAATGAATATAAAAAAAATATATTCCATTTTAAACGATAAGAGAAATGCTCAATATAAAAATTGTTAGTAATTGATATACGTGGTGTTTCAAGGTTTCTTTTTGCTTTTTTGAAGCTTAATAAAGTTCAGAATGTTATTTAGCAAATTATGGAATACTCTGAAGTAAATAAATAGATGAGAGACTTGTGAATTTGAGCTAACTTCACAGAATCGAATTCTGGTTAGAATAATTTTTCAGTAAGTCTAAAACAAATTTAATGTTCCATTACTATTTTCTAAAGTAATAAAAACAATAAGAAATATTATAAAAAATATAATATACGATCCATTTCTATTATTTTGTAACTAAAAGAAAAAGTGGTAACCAAAAGACGTCTTTGTAGAAATAAGCGCAAGTTTAAACATGACTTTTTTTTTTTTTTTTTAAATACATTTATGTTTTTATTATATATATATATATTATATATTTAACAGAGGATATTTTCTTGGAAAATAAAATTTAATAAAAAACAATTATAATTTTAACAAACAACAGCAGAAAACTAAAAAAAAATTAAATTAAAATTAAAAATATACTGTACTTGTTTTATTTTATTATCTGTCGGACATTACCAAAACTGAAAACATGTTAATTTTCTGTAAACTTCTATATAGATAAATTATATTGATGTAGAGGACGAAATTAATTTTCTAATTGAATCAATTGATCTAGAAACGACAGTTCTTTGGGAGAAATCTCTTAAAATAATATTTGATAAAGGAATTAATTTTCTGGATAGATTTGGAATACGTTTAACACAGCGAAGATGAAAGTTTAAGTTGAAAATTACTCAGGTTCGAGAATATATTAATACAAAATAACGTTTCCAACTTTTCCCTAACAATTATAATAGAATAAAAGGATTACAGACACACAAAACTGCACATAAATATACACAAACTGAGAATCAAAATAGTGATCTTTAACTAATTTTTAACAAAACGATACACACACACACTAAAAAAAAAAAAAAAAAAAAAACTTTAGAATCAAATGGTTATTCATTAAAACATTATATTATAAGATTATTATAAATACTTTATGAACAATGCTCTTCACTATATATATATATATATATATATATATATATACTAGCAGGCAACGCACGCTTCGCTGGTCCCTATTTTTAAATGAATCACTATAATGAAGTCTCAAAATTGCATTAATTTTTATCACGTGAAAAAAAAAGAGAAACAAAATCTGAGTAGGAAAAATGTCGCACCGGGTTCTCACTGCCTTCGGAAAAAATTCCCAAAATGCTCTAACCCTTATTTCTATTATTTTCCCACTTCGTCCCCCCCTCCTGTCTATCCTAATAATTTTACAAATTTGAAAATATCCGCAATCGATTTGTAAGTATCAAAAACCAGTTTTTAACGACATATCTCTATTTTTATTTTTTTGTCGCTCTACTCCCCCCCGCCCTCCCAATAATTTTAAAAATTCGAAAATATCCGCAATCGATTTGTAGGTATTGGAAACCTTTATGTACCAATTTTGAATGATCTAACTCTATTTTGTTTTTTTTTGCCCCTCTGCCCCCCCCTTCCCGGCCTTCCTAATAACTTTACACTTTCGAAAATATCCACATTCGACTTGCAGGCCTCTAAAACCTATCTGTACCAATTTTGAACGGCCTAACTGTATTTCTATTTGTTTTTGCCCCTTAGCCCCCCCCCTTACCGCCCCCCTTTCCCGCCCCACCTAATAATTTTAAAAATTCGAAAATATCCGCAATCGATTTGTAAGTATCGAAAACATCTATATACCAAATTTGAACGATCTAACTCTATATTTATTTTTTGCCCCCCTCTCCCCTCTCCCCCTTCCTGCCCCTCCTAATAACTTTACACAATCGAAAATATCCTCATTCGACTTGCAGGCCTCTAAAACCTATCTGTATCAATTTTGAACGCCCTAACTGTATTTCTATTTGTTTTTGCTCCTTAGCCCCCCTCCCCCCCCCTTGCGGCCCCACCTGGGGCTGAATTTCTAAAATTCCAGAAACCGGTTTTTAGATATTTGCATTAGCTATATTTTGGAGCAAAAATTTCACGCATAACTATTTTTTTTGTTTGAGATATATAGGATTATGCGAAATCACGTTTTACGCATGTGAAATCACGTTTTGCCCCCCCGCCCCCCTTGGGGACCGAATTTTGAAAATTCCAGAAATTGGTTTTTTGACATTTGTATTAGCTATATTTTAAAGCAAAAATTTTACGGATATCTGTTTTTTTGTTTGAGATATGAAGGATTTTGTGAAATTACGTTTTGCCCCCCTCCCCCCCCCTTGGGGGGCGAATTTTGTAAAATCGCTTCTTAGTGGAGGCCTACGTCATAGAAAGAACATTGTCACGAAATTTCATGCTTCTAGGTCCAGGGGTTTGGTCTGGCCGTTGATAGATCACCCCCTCACTCACTCACTCACTCAGGAAGTGTTCTTTTATATATATATATATATATATATATATATATATATATAAAGCTAATTAAATTTTAATATATTAATTATTTGATTTACTTTTTAAATTCTCGAGTTTAGTATAATAATAAAATAATTCAATATATTACTGAATTTCATCTGTCAGCACTTCTAAATTTTAATTAAATCTAATATATGCTGAAAAAAAAATAATAATTCTTTTTAAATAAGACGCCATATATAGTTTTATTTCTTTTTTCCTTCTGAAAATCAGAAGTATGCAGCTGTTGCTTTTGAATTATATCACGCTCTAAAAAGAAAAAAATAATAATAATTTGATTCAAAAATAAAATTAAATAAATGATAAGTTTGATTAAAATGGAATATATTTTAGTAAAATGTTAGGTTTTTTTTTCGGATATATTTAATGAAAATTTTAAATACAAGAATTGTATTATTATTAATTATGTGCAGTATGAAATATTGATAAATAAATATACTCGGTTCATCTACTTTTAAAATTCATATTACTGTTTACAAACAAAAATTTAAAATGGAATATTTTGTTTAAAATTAATTAAAATAATACATAAATTTTATGAAGAATTAATTGAAATAATTTTTAATTGAATTTTAATTTCAAAACCACACCTCATAATTTTAATTAAAATATAAAACCAAGGAAATAATTACTGTTATTTCTAGTAACTATAATTGAACGAAATCAATGCATATGCAAAAACATTGTATTTCAGCAAACATACTAAATCTATAATAAATATTTAAGTAAAAAAAAAAAAAGAAATAATAATAACAATAACATTAAAGACTTTTTATTGTGACACCCTAAAAAGCAAAAAATAAAAATTTATTGTGGCAAAGACATGCTATAAAGAAATAAAAGTTTTAACGCTAAAGATATTTTAGAGAAAAATATGGATAATTTATTTTTGCAAGAGATGAAAATTTTTAAGTAATCGAAATATTTTAAAAAGCATTCGAGACCAAAATTCTTAGTTATTCGTTTATATATATATATATATATATATATAAACGTTAATCCATAAACTTGAAAGGCCTCGGAAGCTTTTTAAAATATTTTGAAAAATAAATGAATATATTAAAAATGAATTTGTGCATGATAAAAAATAAATTTATATGCCGTTGTCTACGTTATACGAGGTAAATTATTTATATCACAATGAGAAATTGCATTTTTCTTCAGCAATAAACTAGCATTCTATAATAATTTTCGGTATTTATTATTTTTTTATATATATATTTTACAATCTGAAGTTTTTATAAGTATTTTTCTTTCGTAGAAGTTATTATGAGTTTATGTATTTTCCTGATTTAATTATGATTACCCATTGCGTCGTACTAGTGCAACGTTAAACACCACCAATCAACCCAATTTAATAAAATTTATATATTCTATACTTAAAATATTTCAGTATTCAGTCAAGGTTTTCCTTTTGGATTCTAAAAATTTATTTTTTTCCTTTGTCGATTTATATAGCTGAAAAATGTCTGTTAATACCTTAAACATAATTCTATATTTTTGCCAAATGTATAAATTCTCTAAAATGTGAGATTTATTTTTTTTTTTTTTCATCTCGTCTTGTGTTACATCAGATTTTCCCATATTTATAAATATACAGTTAAGTCAAGATAAAACTCATAAACATTATGTTTTCCCACAACATTTTAACGAAATTTGTTTATTACCTCTCTTTGTAAAAAAATCCCTGAAACACATTTTACAATATTATTTTGCAATTAGTAAATTCCATGCAAAATTCCTGAATTTAACAATCGTACAACAATCGTAATTCTCCATTACATTCAAAAATTAGATTTTTAAAAGATACTGTTCATTTAAAAACTATTTTTATTTTTAAATATAATATCAGCCCAATTCAAAATAATGAAGATTTTTTAAATAGAAAAATAGTTTTGAAAATTATATATATAATCATTATTTACATATTTAGCTTTATTTACATGAGCAATTTTCTTAGATTCTAGGTATATTAAATATATTAAACAATACTAAACATTGTTTAGTAATCACGAAGTTGTTTTCAGTGATAAAATCCTCGGAAAATTAAAAATAAATAATAATAAAACATATTTTTAAATTTGTTAACCTTACACATAATAAATAAATGGTTTCTTCAACTCTTTATTAAAAAAAAAAAAAAAACTCATTTATTTTAGTTTTCTCTTTTTATTACTTAATTTTACATTAAATTAAAAATTTAAAATTTCAATTTCAATGAATAACCTAACAGTAAATAAATAACATACAAATTAATATGCATTCTGTTATCTGTAAATCCAGATTATATATTTTATTATTTATTTTGCTACGAGATAGTCGGTAAGTTACAAGTTTTTTTTTTTTTTTTTTTTTTTTTTTTTTAAGTAATCGTTATTTTTAAATGTAAATAATTGTAAATATTACGCCCCGCATTCAACTGAGGAGAATTTCTGTAATCTTTCGAGGCCGAATTATCGGTCTAGGTGCTCCCTGAAAATTGTAGGAGGTACAGATTGGCCTCCATATTCTCCAGACATAAACGTCTGTGACTTCTTTATGTGGGATGCCGTGAAAGATAAAATGTATGCGAACCCTGTAAAGGACTTGGAAATGCTTGCAGATCGAATGAGTGAGATAATTCAAGCCATTCAAGCGGAAAAAAAGCATGCGGCAATTGAGATTTTTTACATAGACATTACATTTTTACATACAATTGAACCTTGTTATAATTGAGGGACGACATTTTGAAAACTCGATACACTAATGCCCATCTTTTCGCAATAAAGTACTTTTTTATTTCGATTTCCTATCTTTTGTGGTTAGTTTTTTATTCTATTTTTAAAATCATGTGACTTACCTACCACCATGTATATAATTTAATTTTAAGACATTTATTCAATTCCATTTAAATGTGTTTCACATAATTTTCATAAACGCTTTTCATAGGGCATTATTACTTTGATAAATATACATGAAATATTTCTAGTTTAATTCAGTATAAAATTTTTCATTAAATCCATGACATTTTACAAAAAATAAGAATAGGAAAACTAATGTTTAATGCAGAAAAAAATATTTATTATTTAATTGCGTACGCCATTATATAAAGGTATATCATATAATATTTTTTTTTTCAAGGAGTATAATTTACGTCTCATATAAAAATTCTTAGACAGGCTTAAAATTTATAATGAAAGAGGAATATTTTATAAGATAACATACTATAAGTATACTTCTTGTGAAACTTTATTAGTAGAATTTATTTCAGAATAAATTAGAGTAATTCCCTTCTGACGTAGTATTATGTGCATTTAATGCAAGATAATCCTCTTTAAAGAATGTTATAAACATAAATCTGTTTAAATGTCTTATGCATGCACTGAAAGCACTGAAAATAAACACAAATAGAAATCCTATGGTTTGCAGAATATTTTCAAATACGTATTAATTAAATTTACAAACAGCTTTGACTGTTGGTATCATATATACCATATAACTTGAAGGAAAATAAAATGTAATTATTGAGATGCATAAATATATGCAACAATCAGTTTTCATCCCATACGTTTGTGACAGTTACAGAAGAATTAAATATATATATATTAATTTGAAACATATTTTTGTCTGTATCCACTATATTGAGAGAACGGTTAGGTGTAAAAATTTGGTTGAGGTGTCTAAAAAGAGGTCTTGGTCTGTAGATGTGTTATGGAAAGAGAAAAATAAAAAAAAGTCGAACGCTCCCAATTATTATACGAAAAATGCACATTTCTTTTTTAGAATGACGTCATTTTCGGAAATTCAAAAATACAGCGAGTTAATCTGAATTTTTATTGCCTTCTAAAAACAAAGTTCACGTGTTATCATTTTATTTTTAAATTGTTGTTCCTTTTTTACAGTGTGGCAACAGGAAAGAATATTTATTTATTTTGCCGCTTTTTCTCTTATTTCTTTATTTCATTTTTGGAAATGCAAAAATACAGCGAGTTAATCTAAATTTCTAGAAATTTTATTGCGTTATAAAAACAAAGTTCACGTTTTATCATTTTATCTTTTAATTATTGTGCCTTTTTTACAGTGTGGTAAAAGGAAAGAATCTATATATTAATTTGAAACGTGTTTTTGTCTGTCTCCACTATTGAGAGAACGGCTAGGTGTAAAAATTTGGTTGAGGTGTCTAAAAAAAGGTCGTGGTCTGCAGATGTGTCATGAAAAGAGAAAAATATAAAAAGTCGAACGGTCCCCCCCCCTGGGGGGGCAGGGTTTAAAAACACGTTTGCGAGATAAACTCAGCTCGAAATTACTTCACGGTGAAGAAATTGTACATGAGGAAACTAGACTCGAATAGTAAAAAAACAATATCTCTAATTTTGGAATTTTCGTATTTAAAGGAGAAAAAAGGGCGAAAGTAGACTTGGAAGGGGGAAGAGGGGAAATTTGTTTGAGAGGGTAATTCGTTCTAGGCCCATACATGTAGCACCTCATTTTAAAGGTCTTGAAATTTCATGTTGATTGGGGATGTTTGCATACAATTTAGGGCGCCCCCTGGTGGTGAAAAATGGAACTAGGTGATTCTGAAGTAGGCCCTATCATGTTACACCTTATTTTAAAGTTCTTGGTATTTCCTGACCTTGGTGATGTTCGTACAGAACACACTGTGCCTCCTGGTGGTGGAAAGTGCAACTAAAGGATTTTGTAGTTGACACAACCATGTGACACCTTATTTGAAAGGTCTTGGAAATTCAAGACGATTGGTGATAAAGGTCTTGAAATTTCATGTTGATTGGGGTTGTTTGTATACAATATAGTGCGCCCCCTGGTGGGTAACAAGGGAACTAGGTGATTTTATAGTAGACCCTATAATGTTAAACCTTATTTTCAAAAGGTCTTGGTATTTCCTGATCGTTGGTGTTGTTCGTATCGAACACGCTGTTCCCCCTGGAGGTGGAAAGTGCAACTAAAAGATTTTTCAGTTGACACCACCATGTGACACCTTATTTGGAAGGTCTTAGAAATTCAAGGCGATTGATGATGTTCGTATACAACATACTGCGAGCCCTGGTGGAGGAAAGTGGATTTTGCAGCGCGTGCGTAGCATGCCTTCTATACGGTGAAGCAGCCACAGGCAGAGGTAACACGAGTCAGAGGTTTGTTCGGTTTAAAGTTAATTTTTGTGAATTTTCTCATGTTATTAGCGGCCGGCATATACGCTGCCGCAGGCACCGGGTCACGAGCCCGAGTTTCTTTCTGTTTGAGTTTTTTTTTTTTTTTTTTTTTTACAGATTATTATTAATATTATTATTTTGTGACGTTTTCATTTAAAAATAGAAATTCAAACAAAATCGAGTTAAAGATATAAAACCATACAAATTTAAGGTTCAATTAAGGTTATTATCATGGGCCCGGGCATTGCCGGGCGGGTTCATTCGGTTCCAAGTTAATTTTTAGGAATTTATTTATGTTATTAGCGGCCTGTATATGCGCTGCCGCAGGTACCGGGGTCACAAGGCAGAGTTTCGTTCGGTTCAAGGTAATTGTTTTGTTACAGCTGATTATTTTTTTCGTGATGCTTTCAGTTAAAAACAGAAATTCAAGCAAAATCGAGTTAAAGGGATAAAATCATACAAATTTAATGTTCATTTAAGGTATCATGGGCCCGGGCAACACCGGGCGGGTTCGTTCGGTTCCAGGTTAATTTTTGGGAACATTTTTTTATGTTAGCGACCGGCGTATGCCGAAGGCACCGGGGTCACAAGGCAGTGTTTCGTTCAGTTCGCGGTAATTTTTTTTGTTACAGCCGATTATTTTTTCGCGATGCTTTTATTTAAAAATAGAAATTCAAACAAAATCGAGTTAAAGATGTAAAACCATGCAAATTTAAGGTTTATTTAAGGTTATTACCATGGGCCCGGGAAACGCCGGACGGTTCAGCTAACATGTAGTCTTAGTATTAAACAAAATAGAAAATAAAAGATAGCAAGTGTTTATTTGGAGTCAGTTTTAGTCACATTGACAGTACTTTGTAGAAAGTGATGTCATATATAGTATTTCTATTTATAAGCATTTTCCAGGCTTTCTTTTTTTTAAGTGAAATGTCATAAATTATATTAGATTTTTTTAACTTGAAATACATTTAACTAATGATGCGACGATTTTTGAAAAATTACGGTCACTAAAGTAATCATCGAATTCGACGGGTTCCAGCTAGTATATACATATTAGAAAACATTAAAAATGTAAAAGATGAACTTGGGGAAAAAAAAAATGTACCAATAGGATTTTATTTGTGTGATGTTAGAAACCCTTTACACGTGACCACTATTGTGGAAACTGCAACATTCCTATGTTTTTTCGTATGCTATGAGAAAATGTTTGTGTTCTAAAGGGAAATACTTGTATTCTGTGGAATAATTCAGTGGGTATTGTGGTTTGTTAAGAGGATTTAACGCGTTAAGCAAGTTGCGAAGATTAGGATATCTCCTTTAATGATGGTCCAGAGATATCGCATCACAATTCTGGTCCTCCACAGAAAGGATGGCTTCCCAACATCGATGAAAACCAGTGTATTCGCGGATATTGAGGACGTTGCGGCTACAACATAGACTAGTCACTATTTATATACACAGCAACCTCCATTAGAATCGAATTTTGAACACGCAGTCTTTCAATTACTAGTTCAGTATTCTATCAACCAGGCAACCACGGCCCCAGAAATTAATGAAGAATGAAAATACAATTGCGATGGAAAACAATCTAGGATTTAGTCTCAGACCCAACGAAAACGAAGGAGCCGTAGTCACTGAGCAAATATTTTGATTATATACCAAATACTTTGATGCTAAGTTTAACCGTTTTAGGAATGATTTAAGAGGTCGAGATTGAGTAGGTTTAATGCCATAATAGATAATACAGTGTGAAATTGTTGATGGTTTGAGATTAATCCTTAGGAGTGATCGGGAGACGTGCTATCACAATTCTCATTATCGATCGAGAGGATTATGGAGCTATTTTTCTAATTTAAGGTAAATTTTGATTTTTGACACTGCAATTGACATGTGTACTTTTGGTATATGTACATTAAAAATGTGACTTTACTATTTTTATTTGCAAATGTCCTGTCTTGTAAAATTGTGGTAAGTATATGTTTTTTTTTTTTTTTTTTTTTTTTTTTTTTTTTTTGACAAAATTACAATTTCTTAAAATAAAATTTTTAAGATAAATAATGTATGACATTAAAATGTATATTCCATGATACAAACTTTAGAAGTAGAAAAAAAAAAAAAACATCTTTCGTAATAGTTTTTTTTTTTTTACAAATAAAACTGTATCTTCAGTCAATCGAGCTAATTATCTACATGGTGATTTTTTTTTTTTTTTTTTTACAAGCCTTTTGTTTTAAAGTATATATTTCTTAAACCACATGATTAAATTTTAAGAATTTAATCATGCACGCCTATTATACAATTGTTTTTATTAATAAAACCGTGTACTGTATCATATTATTTCATTGTTTACTTTTTAGCATTTATTCATTTTAGCGATCTTTGAATAATATGCAAACTTAGTCCTTTAATACAAAAATTTGTTTAGTACAAAAAAAAAAAAAAAATAGAGAGAGAGAGAGAATTATAATGTGTATCTAACCCAATGCTACAAGATGGCGAGAATGAAATATCTAAACTATAAACTCTAAAACTATAACCATAAATCTAACTATCGGAACTATAACCATCTAAACTACAATCTCTACAACTGCAATCATCTAAACTATAACCATCTAAATTATAACCTCTGTTAATCCGGGACTCGGATAGTCGGGGCTCGGGTAGCTGCGGTTCTACTTTATTTAAATGAAAATTTGTTTTATGAAAGCTTCGAGAAAAATGTTATAAGGTACTTGTACCCAATATGGACAGTGCTCTCAATATGGACACCCCTAATATCTTTAAAAATAACAAATTTTATCGAGAGATACTGCTACATGTCCGTGAAGAAAAGCAGTTGAAAAGATAATTTAGCTTGGAAAGCGCAAAAAAAGCGCGCTGTTCGCCATTTTGAAGGAAACTTGTTTTTCGGGTGTGCTGATCGTAATTACAGGTAAGTTTAAATTCTTATTAGATATGGTAAAATTACTTTAAATATTGAAAAGTGGAGTGTTTTACAAAGCTGATGATACATATTTTCGATTGCTATTGCATAAATCGCTTAAAAATGTTTTCTTTGTTTATTTATTACAAGATTTAGTAAAACTATGCCCTATTCCCAATATGGACACCGTATTGGAAGTACAGCAAGTGAATCTTCAGATTCACAAATTTGTAAAATATCTGTTTAATGTATTTTATTTAGCTAATTCATAATAAATTAATGTTTATATATTTTTTAAATCTTAATTATAGTATCCGTACATTACATTACGAATAAAGAGTGGAAGTACAGATGCTGAATCTCTTGTTAACAACATACCTTCTCCTGTTATTGATCCACCTTCATCGCCTGCGAGATCATTTTCCATGGAAAATTCTTTCACCAGCGTGTTATCAACTCCAACTGTAAGAAGAAAGAAGACACAACGTCGCCAGGCGATAAACTCAAAAGACATCAAAGGGGTAAAATCCTTGTTCAACAAGATGTCATCTGAACAATCTTCCAAGGAGCCTCCTCCAAGAAAAAAATCCTCCAAAAAGCCCTTGCAAAAAAATCAAAAGAAGCCTCCCCTCAGTAGGGTATCTGTTGGCGAAATTACAGGTACCAGCGGTATCACTTCCTCAACAAAGGAGAGCTGGTACTGCTTCTTATGCAGTATTGATGCTGTTGCAAACATGCGGCCATGCATCAAATGTGGCAGATATGTCCACGAGGACTGTGTGGGACTTAGCGCCCATGATAAAGAACTTCTTATTTGTCGATCCTGTGAGGACTAAGTAATAACAGATGTAAATTCTGCAGACAGATGCAATAAAGCTAAGCAAAAGCAACTATATTATTTCATAATATTTTTTATAACTGAGGTGCTTTGCATGGATCTTCGAAGAGCCACAACCGAAAATGTCTCCCCTCCCTTCTGAAGTGCATACTCTGAAGATATTTACTGTGACCCCCCCTCCCCCCAATACTTTAAGATATATTTTTTTTTATCTCCTCTCCTCTAAAATTCTTTGGAAGAGTGGCTCTTCCATACACCCTGTATAGTAGGTGAATAAGGAGCCACCTGTCCCTAATATGGACATGCATGTCCATAATAGGGACAGGTGGTTCCTTATATGGACACTTATAAACATTTTTTGTTTTTATCATTTAAATTAAACCAGAATAATTACAAGGTCGCTAATTTCAATAATGATAGTGAACAGACCAGGCATAGTGGTCATACATTTTTGGAGTCCTATGACGTGTACACGGGGGTGAAAAAAATACATTTTCCTTAGGGTGTCCATATTGGGTACAGGTACCTTATTTATGTTATACTAAATGTTATATTTATAAAATAAATTTAAAAACATGATTATTTAAAAATAAATTGCAGAAAAGAATAAAAACAATCCTATTTCTATTTTTCAGCTAATCTTTTTTTTTTTTTTTAATATTGCAAGATTGTTTTCATTTCATTATTTCTTAAAACATAAATTCAAACAATTTGTAAGTTTTAAAATTTCATGATTCAAGACTATAGTTTGCTCAAGAAAGCAATTTTATATAATATTTTATGCGATTCCAACAAAATTACTTTTTTTTTTTTTTAATATAAAGCATTAGTACTTATTTAAAAGTAAAACTTTATGTTTGATAACTTTAACATTTCACTGAAATACATTTAAGTTTCTTTTAGAATATTTTAATTTTTCTCAATTGCATATAACTTTCGGCCATACAAAACTAAAGCAAAAATAATTTTTTTCTATTACAGTCTTTACAAATAATTTGAAAATATAAAATCTTGCTTTATTTTTAAGAAATGTATTTTTAATAATAATAAATCAAAATCGCTTTATATCTGCTATAGCTACACTTAATATTGTACAACATATGAACACTTAGAGTAATATGTTATTTTCTTCACCTAATTCTTAATTAAAGAGAGTTAATATTACAATAAAAATGTTAAAATGTCGAAACTTGTTAAATTTAACTTTAACTCTTAACCTAACTTTTAAATATTGAAAAATGTATTTTAAAACATCACTTTAGATATTCTTCTTATTTAAAACAACTTTATAAAGAACTGGAGTTTTGTTTTTGTAACAAAAAATGTTAAATAATGAATGCAAAATCTAAACAAAAGTTCTTCAGTTAATCATCTTCAAGAAATCTGTGTAAACAAGTTTAAATACTTACTGATAAACTGACTTTCAAATAGTTACGTAAAATAACAGAATTATTACCTCAGAGAAAAAAAAAAAAAAAGCGTTTTCTTTCGTTGAGTTGATGTTTACAACAAGCCCGTTTTGACTATTATTTAAATATTTGACTCTGAACAGCATTTATAGAGTTTCGTGGAAAAATTCGAAGTTCTAGTTGTTTAAAACTTGTGCACATATGGATACAAAATATGTCACTTTTAATGATTTTAAAAAAAAATTACGTTTTCTAAAAGTGAAATGGCTTAGAAAATTTAGAGAAGTTTTTTTTACAAGAAAAATAACTTAGGAGTGTAATAATAATAATAATAATAATAATAATTTCTAGAAAAACAATAAATATATAAATTTAAGACTGATTTTAAACATATTTATCAGAAATGTATTTCATTTTTATTCATTGCTGGCAGGCTACGCCCGCTTCGCTGGTCACTATATTTAAATGAATTTTCGAAAGAATTGAATTAATATTTCTTTTTTTACACCGCATTATAGACAAAAACTTTTAAAAAAAAAAAAAAAAACTGAAATTGCTCCAAACCTCGTTTTGGGTACCTGCTGTCTACGGCAGCTCTTTTCCCGCCCTCACTGCATCAGGTCAAGGTTTCCCATGCCTGCAGATAGATCTTTCCCGGGCACTTCAATCTGGATATTTACCGACGACAGGAGGGAGCTGCTACTATTTAAGAACTACGATTTTAAAGATGACTATGTCTCAGCATCTATTAAATATTTAATTTTGAACCATGTATTTTATAGCCCATGCTATTTACACTATATTACGATTTGATTCCGACCAATGTAATAAAATAAAATAAAATAAAAAGTAAATTAAAAAGTATATATATATATATATATATATATATATATATATATTTATATGTTGGTATCTTCATCTGTCTTTTGTCTGCTGAGTGTTACAACGGTACTAAACAATTCAAATTATACATATACAAATATAAATATATATATATATATATATATATATATATATATATATATAAACAAATAAATTTCAATCAATTTAATCCCTTTTACTATGTATATAAGACCCTATTTCCCGATAAATACAGTAAATTAAAAAATAATAATAAATAAAAGTTTTTTTCTTTTAAAGCAATTAATTAAAAAATGAAAAATAAGAAGTTGTTCTACTATTAAAAAAAAAATTAAACATAACAGTTATAAATACGTTTTTAAATTTAAAACTAATTATACTTAGTTTTTTCTACTGCATTACGATTTTATTTTCAATAAATATAACAAATAAAAATAAAAAAATCGCTTTCAAATGAATGTATTAAATAAAAATATGTTGCGCAATAGCCGTTGCTAAGATACGCAGACGATTGAAGCAAAAGAATTAAATTTATGAAAAATGATGCATTAAATCCAATATTTAAAATCGAAAAAAAACATTAATTAAAAAAATTCAAATTCGAAGAAATCTCCATGAGGTGCACACCTGTAGAGTCCCAGGTACCTATATGCCAAATTTGGAAGCTCTGCGATCAATAGTGTGAGCAACAGAGCGCAGACAGACACACACACACAGACATTTCTCTTTATTTATATGGATTATTATTTATTCTTAATAGTTTTGCTGCAGTGTTTCATAAAAAAGATAGCGTGCAATTTTACCATTAATAATGTGTGGAACGTTAAAAATATAGATAAATCAAAAGGTATGTCATTTTTAATAATTTATTTAGCCGCAGTTTTGACCCCGCAAATTTACTTCACACCACTTTATTCGTAGAACAATTTTCGCCAATATATGTTTACATAAAAAAAGGGGGGTCTACGAAGAAGGCGGGACTAAAATTCCGTCTGAATAAATTTTAAATCTGACAACTCCGTAGGTGCCAATATTCACTTTTTTCAAAGGAAGCTTTGAACCGAAAGATTTTTATAGTTGTTTTAGTGTATTTAATCATCGAAAATATATAATATATATACATATATATTTAAATATTTTTTTTAATAGTAGTGACAAATCTGATTTGAAAGTTAAAAAGGTTTGTAGCTGTACAACTCTTAAGATAATATCATTTTACTAATTAAAAAAAATTATTAAGACATAAACTGCGTTGAAAATCTAATCATCGGCATAAACTCCGTTAATTATATGTAAAATATGCCTCAAACCCAAATAAATTCATGAAAAAAATTCTCAGCTTTGTATAAAAAATTGAAATAAGTTTATAAGAAATCGATGAAATTTTAATTACAAATTAAAACAAAAATATGTCTATATATTTATAATATCGTCTGAACTTCTAATATTTTGACTTTAAAACAAGTACTAGTTTTTTTTTTTTTTTTTTTTTTTTTTTTTTTGTGTGTGTGTGTGTGTGTGTTTCTGTGTATCTTTGAGAATATAAGTTGAGATCTCATACACATGTTTAAGGCTGCTATCTTTTTTTTTTTTTTTTTTTTTTTTTGTATTTCTGTATCGCATAAAATTTTTGTGATGTAAATCTGAAATTTTTGTATATGATCTTATTTGAGTAAAGTGTGTCTTCTAATCACTATTTTTTTTTTTTAATTAATTTTTTTTTTTAAAAAATTATACTCGATTTTATGAATACTCCGCAATTTTTTTTTTCTTAAAACAACTTATGGTTGCCCCTTACTTCTTTTTTTTTTTTTTTTTTTTTTTTCATTTATCTAATATTAATGACGATATAATTAAATAATGTTATTTAATTTAGTTATAAATTAATTCTTATTGATTATTTTGTTTTTTAATGGTCTTTTCCCATCTATTATTCTTTATTTTACTACTTTTAATAAATAATTCTTTAATATATATACACATAACTGCCAACTTATACTTTTTTTAAGTAATATTTTAGCAGTTTTCTTCGAGTAAACGTGATAAATATTTTAAAAGAGAAATACTGGTGTTAAAAACGCATCAAGTTGGCACCAATGCGTGTACATATGTATATACACATTAAAAAAAAGTAATAATAAATAAATAAATAAATAAATATTCCTTTTTTTTGTTGTTGTTCAATTAAATTTAGATATAATAACTATATTTATTGTGTTAGTTTCTTTAATATAGTATAGATATCGTTAAATATATATTTTCTATGGCTTTGGATTTAGGTTAGTTATCTCGCTAGAGATATGTATATAAATATACATACATACCTTGCGAACATATCTTGTACACATCGTCTGAATTTCACGGTGCTGTTTGAGTGAATGTTGATTTTTTGCCTGTTCCATTTTATTTGAACAAATTTTCTGCCTGTATCATCTAAGTTTTTACCTGTTCTATATTATTTTATTCATATTGATATTAGCCTTATATGTGTATTTTTTGTTAAACTGTCGGCCTGGCTTGAGAGTTTTGATCATTTAAAAAACGTGTTATAGACAAAATACTCCTTTTCAAAGTCATAATGTTAAAAGAAGAATCTTAAATGAACAATATGAATTAAAACTCAGTTTTGATTCCCTTCTTTTAATTACTTATTAATTACTTATTTTAATTACTTATTATCGCTTATGGTTTTTATTTTATTTTGCATTTCATACTTGGAAAAAAAAATAGTTCATTTATATAAACAGTTCCTTTTTACTTCTTCAAAATATTAATGAAAAATTATCAGAATAAATCTATTATTATCAAACATTATTTCATTTCCATTTTAAGAAATATATAACAGCTGTCGCGATTAGAAAAAAAAAAAGGTCTTTTTGTAATTTTTCATTAAACTAATTTGCTTTTGACATTTCTAGTTTGTTTATGAATTACATATCTATTATTTTTAGTTAATTCATTCTCTGATTTTTTTTTTTTTTTTTATAAAATAAAGATTAAATACTTTGGAGCCGTTTATATATATATATATATATATATATTAAAAAAAAGTTTTACATATTTATTCCTATAGTGTGAAAATGTAATTTAAAATAAGCTTATTATTATTATTATTTTTTAATTATTAATATAAAAAAAAGGACATTAATAAGTAAGAAAATAATTTTAAATATTAAAACAAACGTTAATCAAATGCATAAGATTCATTAAAATTACCACGCGATTTTAATTAAGAAAAGAAAAAAAAACTTTATAAATCAATTCATCAGAAATAAAACTTAATTACATTAAACCTCAGTTTTTGCAATTGGTTTAAAATGGAACTTTGATATGAAGTTGATTAAAATTAAAGATTATAATTCATTCTGTAAAGTAATTTTTATTTAATTTGTAATAAATATCTTCATAGTTTCTTTAACACTTAAAACTACTTTACGTTATAAAATATGTATGATTTCAGTTGAAAGAAATTTACAGATAGTAAAAATGTAATTTAAATGTGTGTTATTGTAAAGGTTTTACTTAAGTTGAGAAATAATTGTATATACGTGTTATACGTATGTATATAAAATTTTCTAATGTGTAAATTTATCATAATTTAATAAATGTGTAGAAAATATAGCTATCTTATAAGTTTTCGAATATTTCAATGCTTCAAAATTTCTAATGTAGTATATTTTTAACATAAAAAGGAAAAAAAAAAAACTTCTGTGACATTAAAGAAAAGATATACTTATATGTAATGTTTAATATATAAGATTTGATTTTGGTATTATCAATATATTTTATAATAAACCATTCACATAATGTAAATCAATAGTTGAAATATTATGATGAGATAATTTAAATAACAAACTTACTATATTTAAAATTCAAAATTTACTTTCATTTCATAAATTTTTAAAAGTTTCATATGTTATAATATGATTATGTAGAAATCTAACGCAGAAAATTATTTTGGATGTGTTTTTAAAAAATTCACAATGTACTGTAAGTTCTAAAACAGTAAATTCCTTATCATTTTATATTTATTTAAAATTGTTTTATTTCATTTGTAAAAAGGAAATAAAATTACTGTCATAAAAAAAGTATGCAAAGATTAAAATGTTACATTTGGTTTTGCTCTTATTTCTAGTAATTTTAGTAATTTATTTGTAGTTGAATAGAATTTATAATGTTATTGAGTGTTAAATAGATATCTTCTTAATCGGATGCTTTTGATAAAATAAATTAAAATGTCTAAACTCGCTTCCACATTCTTCAGAATATTAATGCATTTGTTTATAAAAGATTCTTTATAGAATGAGGACGCATAATTTTATAACACATTTTCATAATTTTATAACACATTAATTATAATTTTATAACACATTTAATAAATAATTATATATTTATTTTGTTTACAATTTTATTATAATAAAGTGAGGACAAGAAAAACTAACTCCCATCAGTTGGTCTTGTTATTTTAATAAATTTAGTAATTAATTAATTATTATTATAATTAATTATATAAATTATAATAATTTATTTTAATAACTTTAGTAACTTAACTTTAATAAATTTTAGTAAAAAAATAAGGTATAGTTATATGTATATATGCATAGTTTCTGCATAATAGCAGCATCCAAATGCTAAAACTAAAGGGGATGGAAAAACTGAAGGTAAAGCTCTGCTGCAAGCAGCGGGAACACAGATCCAACATAGTATATAGAAGAAAAACGCTGCCAGAGGTAATCATCACACAAACTGATGTTTTGAACGATTTTAAAGGTTTTTTGTTTTTATAAATTGATTAAAAATTAGTGATTATTACTTATTTATTTTATTGTTATTTATTTGAATAATGAACATGCATTCTAATAATAATTATCGAAGGGGCAAAGCCTGCCAATAAATAAACAATATTAACAGAATGGTTTAGCACAAATTCCATGTTAATATCTGTGACAAAATATTAAGATTTAGGATGTTTCATTGATGGGTAAAAAAATATTGATTCTGCTGATATAAGATTCTTTTTTTTTTTAGCTGTAATGTTATGGCAGCATATTTTCATTTTCCGTCTATTCTTTCATTTTCCTTTTATGTATATTTTTATTTCAATTTAATCAGCATCAAACTTTTATTAAATGTATATTAAACAATATTTGACGTATCTTTTTACTTGCCCTTCGCTTACTTTTGTTTTCCTTCTAAGTTTTCCATGCAAATGTTCTAGAATAATGGATGGTAACATTTCTACAATAAATGTTCAATCTCTGAATATGAATCTATTGCAAAATAACTGGCGGAATATATTTTCCTAAAGTATATAGCTTTACAAATATGACTGGACAAAGTTCTTTCCATATATGAATATTTATTCTCCTTTTTACTCAATCTCCATTTTATATAGCTCGTTTGAAATGCATGACTTTAAACCCTTTTATTTAAAATAAAATATGCAAATCCCCATTTTACAAAAGACCAGTTTTCCTGCTGAAATTTATGAATAAAATACATTATTCATTAACTAAAAAGAACTTTTTATTATTCATGGCTAAATTTTAATATTTTACTTGAGAAAAAGAAAATTACTGTGAATGAAATATTTTATAGTTATGATTTAACTTTTAAATAAAATTTGTTAATTGCTTTATATATTTAAGTAATTTTAATATTTTTTACCACTGTAAGCATTTTAAAAAAAAAAAAAAAAAAAAAAAAAAAAAAAAAAAAAAGACTTTTTAAAGGAATGTATTAAATTGAGCGAAAACCATATTTAAAAACAGTTTACAATGTAAATTTTACATATGTTACTCCATACTTTAATAGCTTTTTATTTCTATTTCTTGAAAGAAAAAAGTAATTTAAAATATAAATAAATAAATATTTTTCAAATTATCTACTTTTATACACAACAGCAAGTAATTTATGAAGATACCCTGAAATGAAGCAAGAAAATGCCTGAATATAAACTTTAAAAATATTTTTATATTGTAGACTTAAAGCATCATTTCTAATAATAGATTGAAATAAGTGTATATATGCTACAAAGATAGACAAAAGTGATAATGCTTGTGTAATGTTATTGTGTGGTGTCCACAGACCCGCTTTTTTCTATGATATATCTACTGTTCTATTCATATGAAAAATATTCTGCCCTTTTAATCGGAGAAATGCACTATAGAAAATTCCAAAAATTGAAAGAGAAATTCCGAAAAATTGAATATAAACATGTTGCCAACGTTTTACATTTATTTCGGATATTTGTTAATGCACGCTTTTTTCCCCGCCATAATTTATGAAGAATAACTTTATCCAATGTATAACTACATTAAATAATGAAAATGCGTGCCAACTGTTGCCAATAGACATTGTCCCTTTTTTAGGGGTCCGTGGCTATATCTACACAATAGGTGACTTCTGATAATCCCTTTCCCTGTTAATTTTCCCATAGGATACAGACATTTTTCTATAAATACATACACTAAAAATCCCTATACATTGAAATTATAAACGATATAAATTTGTAGTGGTCACATGTGAAGAATTTTATGACGTAACACGGATAAAGTCTACTGCATTGTCGTATCAATAAACCCCTTAAACCTCAACCAGTTGTGCAACTGCTTATATCACATTTTGTTATAAATAATTTTTATCGTATTCAATCTTTATATGAAATATTGTAAAAATATGACAAAAATTACTGAGAAAAACGTAGTAGTATAAGAATTTCTATCTCAGGTGGAAAGTCCTCTTTTCTCGATTTCAACCTCAACCTACGTAATATCGAAATAAATAGTAGCTAAATAAATATATCTATATTATCATCAATCAGTTAAGAAACAGTATGCGGAATTCACGAATTTTTCGACACTGTTTGTGTGTGGAATATATTCATATATATGTGTGTGTATGTATATGTATCGTTTTAAATTTTTACTAGCAAGATAAATAGATAAATTAGACTTTGAACTAAAAAATAAAAAATATATAAGAGAAATAAAGAAGGAAAATAAGAAGAAGAAATGAACACTATTTTGTAAAATGACAATGAGAAAAAAAATCTAAATTAAATGTATAAGTTTTTTTACTAAAATAAAGAAATAAATAAAATAAATAAATAAAATAAGTAATAAATAAAATAAAAATAAATATATATATACATATATAATAGTTGCCAACCTTTCTAGATTTTAATCAAGATTCATCACAAGTATTTTTAAAAAGTAAACAGACATATGTATTTTCAGCAGTAATAAAAAATAAAAAATGATCTGGAGTCTCGCTTTAACGTTGGAAGACTTGGCAGCTATGATATATATATATATATATATATATATATATATATATATATATATATATATATATATATATATATATATATATATGTTGTTGTTTTTCACTAAAATTAAAAAAAAGATAAAAATAATTCAGGAAATATATAAAGAATTTAAAAATAAATAAGCTTAATTTTAAAAAGGTTGTTTTTTTATTACATTGTAATTGTAATTTACTTAAAATTTTAATACTTGTTTAAATAAAACGAATGAAATTTATGCTAAAACAAGAAGATACTTTTTGTAAGACTAAATTAATTAATATTTCCTTTAAATCTTATCTTTTTTTTTTTTTTTTTTTTTGTGTGTGTGTGTATATTTAGGTGTGAAAATGAAATAATTAATTTAACCTTCAAGACTTTTCACACATCTTTGTTCATTAACTTAATTATAAAAAGGAAACTCGTTTTTATAACAGCCTTTCCTGTTTTAAATACAAAAAAAAATATGTTTTATTTATTTACATTGAATTATGCATAATAAAAGTTTTTCTTAAATAATTAATTTTCTCGTTATTTTCTTTCTTTCTTTCTTTTCTTTTATTTTTTTAAGGAATAGGAGAGTATATTTGCAGATTTTATTTTATTTTATTTTTTATTTTTTATTTGTGTTTATACCGAAGGTAATTTTTTTTCTTAACATAATTTAAAAAATTGTAATTTTAAAATTTTACTGTTTTGTAGATTGGCTAACAATATATATATAAGTCCTCGGTATCATATATATATATATATATATTCGGCAATGTCCACTATTCGTTATTTTCATACCCTTATCTAATACTTTACTGTTTAATTTCCGTGCAAAAATCATTCTTTTATTTAAATCTGTTTAGCACTAAGCTCCTCTTATGAGTTTTATTCTTGCTCATTACGTTTTTTAGAAAAAAAAAAAAAAAAAAAAAAAAAAAATCAATATCCACTCTTATACTGCAAAAGGTTGTGCATTTAGTTTTTTCTTTTTTAATTAAAGACGTTTTTTATGCACAGTAAATTGAATGTTGAAATTTGCATAATGTATCTATTCTTAATAAAAAGTGTTAAATGTTACATTCAGACAATAAAAGAAACGCCTGCTAATGGATTTAGAATTTGTCAGAATTTATGAATCACGAGTTAATTATTTTCTGCAAATTTTCGACGACCTGGTTAGCTGGGACTAATAACTAAACAAGCGATTAAAACACAAATATATTACGTTAAATTACTGTTTAAGTATACTATTACAAAAATACTACTCTTTATTTAAAAATTAAATATTGACGTTTACATGGCATTTAATTTTGTCAGCAAATGATTAAATCCTTCAATTTTATAAAATATGAAAATAAATAAATAAGTAAATAAACATCAATAACATTAATTTGCTTTCAAGATCTTATATTTCTTAAATTAAAAAAATCAAATATAATTTTAATTGCTTGTTGTAATTACTGATCAGTAATTACAACAAGGCAAATATTTTCAACTCAGCAAATATTCTGAATGATATTTCTCTTTTTTTTTAATTTTTATAATTTTACCTATATTAACTTTTCTTTTTTACATATGTAAATTAAAGTTATCAAAAATTATAAAATTATTAAATAATTTATGATAACAAAAAAATAATTCCAATATAAAAATTTTATTACAATCATTTTTAAGTTTCAGATGTAAATAAAATTTATTATTTTCTGTTCGAAGTACTTCACTATAGATTCCTTCATATTTATAGGTCTCTGTAACATTCAGAATTGTACATTTATGTGTATGGCTTTGAATTATAAAGTTCTACCTTCTCCCATGATAAAATAAATTATTTTACAAAATTTACAGAAATTTTAATATATATGTATATAAATTTCAACATTTGAATATATATAAAATTCTAAAATAGAACTTCGGTTTTATTGCTTCAATGTAATATGGGAGATCTAGACTTTAATAAGATTTTAGTTTTATGTACATTAGAATACGGTTTTATACAAATCTTGAAACGGAATAAAGAAATATATGATCTAGAGAGCGTGACGTAGTGCAGTTAAACGCAGTTTTTATCAGTTTAGAAATACTACGAACGAATATAAACACAAATTTAACAATAATCTGATCTTATAACAAACTTATTACGCAAATATTATACAGAAATGCAGTTTTATTCAGTTTTATAGGTTATATTTATAAATGATTATTTAAATTAAAAAAAAAAAAAAATACAACAAGGAAATATGATTTAAAAAATAGCATACGAACAAGATTTAATTTCTATAAAACTAATATCAGATGTTGAATTTGAAAGTTATAGTGATACTTTAATTTCCGAGCTTAATTAAAGCCTAGGGGCATTGTTACATGATGCTTTTATTTTTTGTACCCCGTAAATAATCAGGCTAATATATATTTATTTGTCATTTATTTCAAATTTCAGATGTAAATAAAATTTATTATTGCCCGATCGAAGAAGTTCCCTATGGATGGTTCGCTATTTATAGTAATGTATGTACAAAACTGAATATATATTTCAGTATATTACTTTGGATTACAAAATACGACCTTCTCCCAAGACAAAATAATTTATTTTATGAAATTTGTATATATTTGAATATATTAAAATTTGAATTTTTGGTTTTATTGCTTCAGTAGAATATGGGAGGTCTAAAATTGAATAAATTTTATGTATATTAGAATGCGATTTTACATGTGACTTGAAAAGGAATAAAAGAATATTATATGGTCTAGAGAACTTCACGTAGTACAGTTAAACCCTGTTTAGTGTACTCTAGAAACATAACTAAAGACTATAAACGCATATATAAAAATAAACTGATCTTCTTGCAAGTTTATTGTGCAAAGGTTAGACATAAATGTTTATATCAGTTTTATGAGCTATATTAATAAATAATTATACAAATGTAAAAAAAAAAAAAAAAAAAAAAAAAAAAAAAAAAAAAAGGAAGAAAAAGGAAGAAAATCATTAAGAAAAAAGTAGCATACAAACAAGCTTTACTTTCTATAAAATTATTATCAAATGTTGACATGAGTGTTATACTGACCCCTAGCCCAGAGTTTACTCAAAGCCGAGCTAGAATCTCAGTTTTATTTAACAGTTAATTGTGACTTATATTGAACAGAAATTCATCGTTAAAACAAGGTGATAATTATTTTTCTGAATAACTGAATCGGCTCAAAATAGGTTCTAACCTACCCCTTTTTTCATTAATAATTATCCAATATTCATTACTCAATAGAATAATCATTACCCAAGATAATCTCTGATTTTATCTAATTAGATAAAATCTATTGTTATTAAATATTGTTTTTGGTTTTTCCCGTCATTAATCCGGCTGATACATATGTATATATTGTTAATTGCTAGCATGGCTTGGTTTTTCTGCGCTTTATAACAGATCCAAGATATGCATTATAACTTAGTAAATTAATTTTTACATTATTATTCTATTATTTCGACATTTAAACTATTTTTAGAATATTTCGTATTTCGTCATTAGTTTTTCTACTTAATATAATGGTTTTAAATCTCACAAAGCAGGCTGTATGTTTCTATGGTTATAGTGTAAGTTTTAAAAGATATAGTAAGTTTCTGTAAAAAACTTTGATATAAATACTAAAATCATATTTCAGTGCCCGTCTTCCTCCCCTAGAAGTAGCCAAGAATTCTAATCTCAAATATGGGAAAAATGAGGTGTCATATTCGAACTCAAGTCGTTTTCGTGGGCCTAGATGTTTACAGGGTTCTGTGGCCTGTTCCGAAACGGATTCCGAACATTCTTTTTTTCTGGGTGAACACACACTGGAACTCCCATAAAGTGCTCCTCCATGGAACACACTTTGTCCAAATCTAGATTTCTCACCCAGACATTTGCCTGAATCTACAAACCAAAATTTATTTATTTATTTATTTACAGTGTTAGAATGAAATATAACTTAATATATTTATGATTAATAAGAAAGAGAAATAGTACCACTTAATAAATCAGCAAATTAAAGAATATAAATTCGCTATTTCTCCTACCAAACATGATTTAAACAGTTTCCCATTTCTCAAGGGACACGACGGTAAAATATATCTTTAGACAAAAAAAAAAAAAAAAAAAAAAAAAAAGAGGAATTTGGAGTTGATTAAGATGCGCATATATAAAATCTTATGCTTAATTCTCAAGTGTAAGCTTTTCGATGTTAGGGGAAATTAATTTAATAAACATAGATTGATGTAATTCTAATAGTGAAAGGAAAAATATACAACGTTATAGACAAAAAATAGTTTTTTTTTTTTTTTTTTTTTTTTTCGGGGGGGGGGGAGGGGGGTCAAATTTTCTATAAATGAATCACTATTTAATAAATAGAAATAATAAAAACAAACTGTCTAATATTTGTAATTTTTTAATATAACATAGTAAATGTGAGACAAAATATTCAGCTTGCTTCTTAATTTAACCTATTTTTCTTTAAAATATTAATATAACAAATGACCAAGATATAATGTCAAAAATTGAGCTTCTGTCCTTTCAATATTATATATCTTTTCATTTTAAGAAAAAAAAAACTTTACTTGTAAGTTAAAATTTTTTAGAATTACTTAATCAATAAAATCATACAATATGGAATATTTATGAGCAGATCAAAACTATCCTTTATGTATTATCGTCTTAATGATATTTTTAAAGCTTGCGTATGCATAGTTAAAATTGATTTTGTAAAAATGCTCGTATTTCGTTAGACATTTAAAGTTTTTACATCCCAGTTGCATTATGCTGTATCTAATGCAATATGTAATTTTTCCTAAAAATAGATTTGCATTGGGTTTAATAACCCTGCATTTTATAATAAAAAAGGACCCTTTTTTTTTTTTTTTTTTTTTTTTTTAAGAAACCCTTATATCTGCAAGGTTATATATTGTAGCCTCATAAAAATTTATACAGTTAATTATATGAAGCTTTATTATTACATCTTACAACAAAAGCGTGTTTCAGGCATTACTTTTTATAGCGTCATTCCAAACATTTAAATTTTTTAAAGGTCTTTTTCTCAGCATCAGGGAAAACGTTTGGTTAAAAAATATGAGGCACAGCATGATCTTCATACTCATGAAGTTTCGAGATAATTACTGAAATATTTCTTGAGATATTTGACTAAACGTCTAAAATCGAAAGTATTGAATTGTTTATGAAAATATTGTGTAGCCACACAGTCTTAAAGAATTACTCGAAAAATATATTTTTTTCTTCCCGAAACACTAATTTTTTTTATTTCCAACAACTGCGAATATTTATTGTATTTTTTTTAGTTTAAAAGTCAGAAATTTAAAACTATTTAGATATAATTAAATCAGGGTCTTACGTTGCGAAACATTAAATAAGTTTAAAGTCTTTAAATATTCTGATCTTAAAATTAATTTTACAACTGGATAATCATACAAATTATAAATTTTCTTTATAATAGAAACTTTCTAACATATTCGATTTTTTATCGATATTGACTTTATGTTATAAACCTTCGAAATGTTGCGTCACATTTGAGTCCCAAAAATTATATGCAAATGCCACATTACACTATGGCGATATATTAAGAATGATCTCCTCAAGTGAGATATTAAATTTCTTATGTCGGTGATACATAGTGGAATATGTTGATATTTAAATTTTCGTACGCAGTGATACAACTCGTGATAATTCCATTTATTTTTGTATTCAGAATGATCTCCTCAAGTGGGATATTAAATTCCTTATGTCGGTGATATATAGTGGAATATGTTGATATTTCAATTTCCGTACCCAGTGATACAACTCGTGATAATTTCATTTATTTTTGTATTCAGAATGATCTCCTCAAGTGGGATATTAAATTCTTTATGTCGGTGATGTATAGTGGAATATGTTGATATTTCAATTTGCGTACCCATTGATACAACTCGTGATAATTTCATTTATTTTTATATTCAGAATGATCTCTTCAAGTGGGATATTAAATTCCTTATGTCGGTGATACATAGTGGGATATGTTGATATTTCAATTTTCGTACCAAGTGATACAACTCGTGATAATTCCATTTATTTTTACATTCAGAATGATCTCTTCAAGTGGGATATTAAATTTCTTATTTCGGTGATATTAGTGGAATATGATGATATTTCAATTTCCAGTCATACAACACGTGATAATTCCATTTATTTTCAATAAAACTATTAACTTGATGTTTTTAAAAGAAATGCGATTTCTAACGAATTTTCAGTTGAATGAAAAAAAAATATATATATTAACATTTATGAAACTATTTTTTTTCTTATTATCCACATGTGTCGTAACAAAATTTATTCGAATAACAGAGTTGTCAAATTCCTTAATTTATTCCGCAGCAAATTTATCCCCGTCTTTATTCCACACCACTTAATTTATAAAATAATTATCTATAAAATAAAACTAAGATAAAATAAGAAAAAAAAATATTTTTACAATAAAAATGGTAGAAACATAAGGTGGGGCTAAAAATGATCCGTATTAAATTAAGGAACTTAGCTACTCTCTGGAATAATTTTGTATATAAATTAATTGTTTTATGTCTTAATCACAGCATCTATAATTTTGTGTACAATTTGCAAACTTTTTATAGCTTTCAGTTTAGTAATTTTTTTTTTTTTTAGAGAGATTGACATAATAATAAATGTAGAGCTAGAAGTCATCTGTAATTTATAGTTGTTGTTCAGGGCATATGCGCCTTAACCCCATTATCTACAGATGTTATTCCAAAATATCCAACAGGTTTTTCTAATGCTTCATACTTTTTATACCCTAGTATATTTTCGATAATGCTCAAGAACTTTTGGTTTATTATCTGATGCTGAATACTAAGTTAAGGTAACATTTATGCTCTCTTTGTGTGGAAATATAATTTAAAGAACCATACATCTTCCGTGTAAATAAAATATAATCTTTTACGTAAATAAATGTTGTATATTTTTTTTTAAATCATATTTTATTATTATTATTATTATTATTGATATTTTTTTTATAATAATTCATTATCTTTATATTATTGTAAATTAATTAATCTAAATTATTTTATTTGATATGAATTTAAACTCTGATATTATCATAAAATTTACAGTTAAACTCATGTTGTTTCTTTGCATTTGAAATAAAAATATAAATTATTGATCTGTCTCACAGTTGAAGCATAAATTTGAGTACTTAAATTATTACTAAAACTTTTTAAAGCTATATTGTTAGCTAACTAAATAAAAATTAGAAATTTTTCGTTTACAAGCTCAAGATTTTAATAATTTACGAAATAAATATTAAAAATCGTAATGTTAGAAATTTCGCATTATTCTTATTACTTTTATAAAATGTCAGAAAACAAAACATTTATGTTTCATGTACTGTTGAAATTTAAGTGAAAAAGAGTATAAAATTTTGTATAGTTTACATTAAATTTAATTTACAGTTATTTTTTTCTCAGTGATATATATATTTGTTGAATAAGATGTAAAAGGTTTCATATAAATTTATTTTTAAGAACAAATAAAGAGAAGAAATTTTTCTTTGTACAGAAATGTTGTATTTTCTAAATTATTTGTAAATCTGTGTTAATTTTAATTTATCTTAAAGTAAATAAATAAATAATATTTTCTGATAACTTATATCACATTTACGCTTACTTTCTCTCTCTCTCTCTCTCTCTCTCTCTCTCTCTCTCTCTATATATATATATATATATATATATATATTATATATATATATATATATGTATGTATTTGTCTTTTATAAATGAAAAAAATAGTCAGTACTTTTCTTATATATATATATATATATATATATATATATATATATATATATATATATATGTATATATATATATATATATACATATATGTATGTATTTGTCTTTTATAAATGAAAAAAATACGCAGTACTTTTCTTTTCTTTCTTTCTTTTGTCTTTTCTTTCCTTTTTTTTCTTTTTTACATTATTGGTTTGAAAAATAATTTTGTAATTTTTACTTTAAAATGAACGAATGTAATCTGCGTAATTATTCTGAACTTTTATCTATGCGAAAATAGTTAGCTTAATGATTTATAATGTTTTCCAGGTGACGTAGTCCACGGCCTTTTTTTCGGGAAACTTTCATTGGTGAAAAATGTACTTCCTTTTTGAAGGCAGTACCAGTGTTCTCAAATTTAGGGACTTTTTTATTAAATTGCTACCAATAATTTTGAACAATAATATTTTATATACGTAATAGATGATTAATTTTCTAAGTGATTAAGAAACCTTGCCAATTAAAATTTAGTGGTGGATATTGAATAAAAAATCCCTAAATTTGGCAACTCAATCCACTAATTTCATACATAATTTTTTATCGTGTCTTATAGTAACGTGTAGTGATTATATATACTGGAGTTTATTGTATTAAATCATTGGTAGCAAAAAGTGGCTATGTGTCATTGCTAAAATTGTCCGGACAAAAGGGTGGAGATTACGACCCCTTGTTTGTAATGTTAGGTCACATAATCTTTATTTTTTTAATCATTTATAAGAGAGCTAGTTTTCGTAATTAATTGATATAACACATGTGCATTTAAGGTGATGAATAAAAAGTATATGTATATAAATTATTTATTTAAAATTATATTTCAGAATAATAAATTAACATATGTTACTTTAGCAATTAACATAATACTATTTTATATGTGGAAAAAATGTAGTTATGCATAGATTCAATTTATCAAAACAAAGATGCATTATTTTAAATTAATAGCCTTTCAGAAAGAGAATATTTTAATAGTCAATAAATGCATAATGCGGTTTGATGGCTATCAACTTAATAAAATGAATTACGATAAATATCCCAAATAATTCTGAAATTTTGAAACTATAATGCAGCATTAATGAAGTTCTTTGTCCATGAATGATAATCGAAAATTTGATTTGAAATTAATTATATCGCGTTTAGCTTTGATTGATAAATTAAATAGCTCTTCCGCAATAGCCCTAATTCACTTGACGTAATAAATTCATAAATCACTATAAATTGCATTTGTTGTTTCAAAATAAAAATGCCTAAATATTTTTATTTGAAAAATTTGATACTTTTTAATGAGTTTAAATTACATTGTTCAACAAATATTTTTGAGGTAATGTTTGCCAGAAAACTTTTAACTCGTAGTATAATAAACGTAACGAGAATACATATATGGATGTGTATGTATATATATATATATAGATGGATGTGTAAAATTAAAATTTTTATTCAATCTTAATTGGTTTTCAGGTAAAATACTTAATTGTTCCTTAAAAGGAGAAAATGAAAATTATAAAGTGCTTAATTTTTCTTTAAAAATAGAAAGTAAAAGTACTTAGAGAAATGAGCTTAGATCTCAGAAAATAGCTCGTTGTTGTATGGCAAACAATAACTAATTTTTTTCTTAGCAACAAACCAGTTAACAAAAATTATATTATATAAAATAATAATAATAAAATATAAATGTCAGGTTAGTTCGTTTCTAACCTGAGTTATGCGTTAATAACGTTTATAATTTTCACCTGATGCTTAGACCATTAATTTCAAAAAGCAATTATTGTCACTAATTAAGATTACAACTTATAAAAAAAAGTTTACTCTTTGGAAGAAATGGTTGAAGATTACACAATTTGAATCCCTGTAATTTTTCTTGATGGTACAGTGTGTCCTAAAAGTTCCAGTACTCCAACTTAAAGTTGGAGTGTTCATTGTGTTCATGATTTTTTTAAATATTATATTTTATAGTCTGCTTATTATTGCATCAGATCTTTAATTTTTATCGTTTGTTCCTTTTCTCGTTCAAGTTGTGTGAGAATAAAGTTTTATGTTATTTTGTTCTTCATAGTGAAATGAGTTTATCACGCATTCAGAGAATACGCTGCTTGAAGCTTATTTTCAATGTAAATCATATGAAAGATGCAAAGACGCTTGGCGATATAAATATCCAGATTATGCAATGCCGAGTAAAATTATACTATATCAGCTCGTTCGACAATTTCGTAATACAGGTTCTGTGCAGGTGTGTACAGGTTTGTCTACAAGAAGTCCCTCCCAGCATGCTAAAACGCGTTTCTAAACACATGCGCAAACGAGTTCAGCTTTGCCTCCTAGAAAAGGGTGGATATTTTGAACATTTATTATAAATGTAAGTTATGTACTTTTTCCTCCGTAATTTTAAATGTGCCTTTTATCATTAGCATAAAAATAATCGTTTTAAGGTTTGTTGTTTTGTAAATTGTAAATAAAACTGCATCAACGTCAGTACTGGAACTTTTAGGACAGATTGTATATATAATATAAATGAAGTTTTTACCCTTACAGACTACAATCTTCCGTAAAATAGCAGTGGAGAAAAATTTGTAGATTAGCAGTGCAACATTTTCGGTGATATAGTTTTTAATTAAAAATATAGTGCATTTTATTAAACAATGCGTACCTGCCAACATCCTAATTAATATTTCGTAATAATGTTAGCCCCGCCTTTTCTTTTTTTTTTTCTCCACATCACGTTTTTTCGTGAATATTTTTTCTTGTTATTTAATCGCAATTACGAATCGAATCGAAGACAGGTAAAAGAGAGGTGCCGTGGCACAGTCGGGGAAAAAAAAAAAAACTCAACACTCGACGTAAATTCGTTGCTAATCGCATACCTGCCAACCATCTCATTATGAAGCGTAACATTTTAAGTACACGCCTGCTTTCTCACACCAGTCATTTTTTACAGTAATTTTATTCTTATTTAATCGTAGCAATATTTGAAGAGAATTACTCTAAAATTAAAGTGGTGTGAAAAAAGGGGCGTTTTTTCAAGGGGCGCAAACAATTTTATGCTTATTAATGAGGTGGTTGGCAGGTATGTAATCGATGCACAAAAAAAATATGTAACATTCCTCGGATAACTGTGAGTACGTTTAGAAAATGAAGCCAAAGTTTGAATTGGGGGTCGTCTACATGTTAAAACGTGCACCACTTTTGAGTTTTTTCAATGGCAATACCTTATTTTTATTTTATATTTAAATTCCTGGGGTCGCGATAATGCGAAAAAGTATATTGGTTGTATATTTTACTTTTTTTTTTTTTTTTATAGAGTTATAAGCCTTTGATGTGTGAAGGTGCTGATGTTAAAGTCATGTCTCAAACTTTTATTAATATATTAAAAAATAATAATAACTTGAACGACTTTTTTTTTCTTTTCACAAGCTACAGTTAAGAAACCCAAACATAAAACATGATCACTTTCCACTCTGAAAAAATATTTTTAATTATGAAGAATATTAATAATTTCATATTAAAAAAATATATATATTAATTGTGATTAATATATTTTTTTCATAAAATGAATCCTAATGCTTAAAAATTTGGGTGTTCAAATTTGCAGCTTTATTCCAGTTATTAGTTTAAAGATATATATATATTTAAAATAACAACGTAAAACGCAAAGAAATTAAACGAGAAAGATTATTTTTAGATTTTAATGTAATAAACAAGAATTCTCGTTTTCTAAAGAAAACAAACCCCACCTTTCAGTGTTCTTCTAAATCAACACAATACCGGAAAAAAAGAAAAAATGTAATTTTGCGTATTCGTGTTAAACCCCTTACGTTGTCAAAAATATACGCAAGGGACATTTACCTCGTCGATTACTGGTGATAAATTTTTAACCCTTTAAATGAACGCTAGAAGGGAAAAATCAACTAAATAGACGGCACTTACTGTTAAAAATAGAAAAATAGGTGTAACTTAAAAATTGTCAAAAAAAAAAGAATGGAATTTCAATGCAAGACAGACTTGATAAATCGCTTCTTAACTACTGCCATAGTTAAAAGGTTAATCATTTAGTACTTATAATGCTTTTTTTTTTTTTTTTTTTTTTTTTTTTTTTTTGAGGAAGGGGGGTTATTATTTTAAGGATATTTTAGTCTTTAAAAAATATTTTTATAAATATATCTTAATTAGAAACTATATTTTAATGGAAATCATGAAATAAATCGTACAGTTTCAAGGACTTAAACTGGCACAAAACTGGTAAGTACGATTAAAATTGTTTAACGTTTACTTCATGTTTAACTTTTCACTTACAATAATTTATCTAAAAAAATGCATTTTATGAATTGCTGTATATATAACTATATTATTTCAGCTCGCATATTATGCCTAAAATCACCAATTTAGCACTTTTTAGATACTTTTTTAGGACATGTTTAATATAATTTTATTTTTATATATTTCTGTAGTATTTTGCACTCATTAAATAAAATAAAAGTTTCTTTTAAATTTTTCTGGTACCCCAAAGGTGCTAATTTCGCAACTATGATTATGTCACATCTATAAAATAAAGTGAAAGAAAATTTAAATTATATTGGTGATCATTATAGCCATAATAGACAATTTTTAATTCAAAAATATCGCTTATTTTCGAAGAGACCAATATTAAGTGTAATGTATTTAAATATACCTAAAACGTTTTACCTAATAAAGTACTTAAGTATATACGTATGCAAAAAACTAGAATCAGTGATAACCGAAGTTCTATAAAGACGATAACATCTGTATTATCATTTGTTTTTATAATTCTATCTTTTCCTGAAAACTTTCCGGTGTGAATCAATAACATTTTGTCTAGATGTTGTACGATCTTAATTTTATTTTGCTAGATTTACAGATCCCCCCCCTCCCCCGTCACATTAACATAAAGAATGACTTACATGGATCATAACACAGGCATTAAATTTTTTAAATAAGGACGAGATAAAGCAAATATTAATGTTATTAATGAAAAAGAGTGGATCGAACAATATGAGAAATCATGGTGAACAAATAAAAGCAGACGTTGTGGAAAACCTAATTGGGAGTCCTAATGAAGTCCTCTTCTCCCTATAGAAGAGAAATAATTAGAAGAAGCATTAAAAGCTGGAAATAATCGGAAAGCTGGAAATAATCGGAGTCCTAATGGAGTCCTCTTCTCCCTATAGAAGAGAAAGAATTAGAAGAAGCATTAAAAGCTGGAAATAATCGGAAAGACACAGGAATAAATGGAATAAATACTGGAAACAATGCGAAATTATAGATGATTGGAAAATCTCTAAAATTATCCCCTTATTTAAAAATGGATATTGTAATATATGTAACAATTACAGATATATTATTAACCTACTGAGCACTGGAAATAGAATCTTTTCAAGAATTATAGGCAACATACAAAAACATATTTCATATGCACTATTATTAGAAGAACAAAAAGGTTTTCGAATAGGAAGATCCTGCATGGACAGGGTATTTACTATGAAACAACTATTTGAAAAACACTGTGAATTTAATTTAGAAACTCAAGTTGCTTTCATAGATTTTAAAAAATCTTTTGACAGAGTCGATCGAGGAAAATTGTGGAAGACCACGGTTTATATGAGATATCCCCTCATCTCATTATGAGTATTAAAAGCTTATATAAAGACAATTAGTTCAGACCTAAGTTGTAAATTTTCGAACAAAATAATTATAAATCAAGGGAGACAGGGATGCAGCTTATTGCCACACCTTTTTAACATCTATATTGGTTATATCAACAGAATCTGGAAAAACAAAATCAAAACGGGAATAGGTCTTGGAAAAATATTGTTTAACAATCTACTATTTGTAGACGACATATGTTTGTTTCAAGATAGTGAAGATAATTTGCAATGTGCAAATTTTGCTCAAGCCAATATTGGAAACGATTATATATTAAAGATTTCAAAGAATGATTTTAGAGATTACAAAGGTGATGGCTTTTAAAGGTAATGAATCCACAAGAACAAAGATCATCTTAGAAAGTAAATCAAATGAACAAATATCACATTTTAATTATTTAGGAAGTAACATTTATAATTACGACAATCATAAACAGAAAAAGCTAAATAAGTTCCAATACACCTGCGGGGGTATAAGAAAGTTAAGAAATACAAGAAAAGATACCAGAATAAATTTTTTCAAGAAAATGGCGATACCAACTCTTCTATACGGAAGCGAGATTTGGACGCTCAAAAAGGGTGATGAAAGAGAAACACAATCTTCAGAGATGAAATTTCTAAAGATTGTGAAGTGGTGTTCTATAGTGGATAAAATACGAAATGATGACATCAGGAAGGAACTAAAAACTAAGCCAATAATACATACTATGATGAACTGCTGAAATAAGTAGAGAGAACGTTTAGAGCGAATGGGTACTGACCGTACAACAAAGGCAGCCCTGAAATATAGGCCAAGGAGGAGAAGATATAGAGGAATGCCACGTAACAGATGGACTGAGGTCGGAACAAGCTTCCTTCAGCCGTGTTGATGATGGTGATGACAGATAACCCCTAACACATTTTTTTTTTTTTTTTTTGTTATAATTCTCAGAATACTAAAGATAAAGTATACAAACTGCATACAAAAAAAAAAAAAAAAAAAATCGAAGTGAGCGCTCATTTCAGTATGTAGATGACCCCGAATTCAAATTTTTATATCATTTTCGAAAAATGCACTTAAATTCATGTTGATTGATGTCTATTGGAGTTTTCTGAGTCAATTAATAACAAAATTACAGTGTTTTTTCCCCCGACAGTACAACCACTCAGCATCACATCTACAAACTGAAGGCAGAACGACACTTTCAAAATTACTGGTGTGGGAAAACGAAAAAGCGGCACTAACAATACAACGGAATTTTAATTAGGATGTTTGGAGTTATGCACAATGACATTTATATTTTTGAAACAGTTTAAATTGAAAAAAGAAAAAAAAGGGAGAGGGAGAAAGAAAGAAAGGAAATAGAAAAAATAATAATATAGGGGAAGCCGGTGTAATAAGAGACAAAAGGGGTAATAAGAGACAAAAAATATTAATAAAATATATTCTATTAATCTAAATAACTTGAAATAAATGTCTCGTATTAATTTCATTAAATGGACTCCTCTTGATATTTTAGGTGATTTTTGAACTTAATTATTTTGTTAAATTATTTTTTGAAATTTTCATTAAATCCTTGTCTCTAATAACCCCACGCAGGATAAAAAGAGACCAGGCTTGTAAGTGTCCATATATAGCAATGTAAAATCATGTGAGATAATTAAAGATATCTGGAAACAATTCTGAATCAGCCAATAGTTTTAAATTTTTATTATTTACATCCATTCAAAAAATATGTTTGCTCGAAAATTAACTGTCATAAATGTGTTTGTGAAATTCATTTCTTTTAATATTAGGTCCTAAGTTATATAATATTGTACTTAATGATACTTCTACATAATCAACATAACTTAGGGATTAACCAAAAACATCAATATAATTTCTAAAATGGGCAGAAAATATTTTACCCAATTTCTAAAGTGTAGTCGAAAATAGGCAAAAAAGACGTATCTTTGAAGTGTATACAAGCGAACAAAATGTTATAAAATATTTTTCTAGTAATTATAAATGAACTTATTTATTTACGTAATGAAGTATTAATGACTAAATACTAACTTATATACGATCTAAACATAAATTTACATAATCATATCAACTAAATATGGTCTAGCCTAATGAGTGAAACTGCTTTTTGATTTAAAGTGGGGGAAAAAATGTTCTCTTGGTAAACTTAGACTGGGCCTAACACTAGGTAAACTCTTCGTAAACTAGTCAGGTAGAATTAACAGGAACTACAATTGGGGCGGGGGGACACAGGAATTAACAGTGGGGGTAATAAGAGACTCATGTCTCTTATTACCCCCACAAAAAATAAAAATGGGGTAATAAGAAACATGCCTAGAGCATATAAATAAAGAATGCTTTCAAGGTTTTAAAAAATTGTACATCAAAATTCATAGTCTTGGTCAAAAGGTTACATATTAATAAATCCCAAACATCTTGCTTACAAAAAAAAAAAAAAAAAAAAATGAAGGAAAATTTAGAAAAAGTCACGAACTTTCAGGGTAAGTTCAAAGTGAAGGTTTTTTTTCGTCGTACAAAAAGGATTCAAAATATGTTATAAACTTTTCAATAAGTGTATTGTAGTAAAGAATACACATGACATTTAATATTACATATTTTTAGTGCTGTCTAAGTATATTTTTTGGTGGGTTTTTTTACTGCGTCTCTTATAACCCCTGTCTCTTATTACCCCGGCTTCCCCTAAGCAAACGCCATTTCGTAACATTGCTTTTCAATGGTAGATTTAGGTCTGCGTAATCACAAATTTTTATAATGTATTTTTAATACATAAAACTCATGAAAAATACAGTGAAATAACATTCATAAAAATATTTAAATTTACCAATAGTTAAAAGCACAAGTAAGAAGACAGCGTTTAAATCAGTTCATAGTCTTCTATCTTTAACGTAGTACTATTCTCCAAAACAACCGATATCACATTTCAAATATATTTCAGCTACTTACAAATTTCATGAAATTCCCTTTACATCAATATATTGCTTTGTTTCCTGGTATTAACAACGCAGCAGTTATAGAGCTTTCTACATAAATTAATAATTAGAATATATGGACGTAGTTCATGACACAAGATACTTAATATAAGGCTTCTCGCAAGATTCATTACCAAAGAAAATTGGTTTAAACGGACTTTTGAGTCAATTTATTATGTAATTACCGGAGTACTTGCATACAGGAAAATAGTTCCAATGCGTTATTAATATATTTCAATAATGACTTGCTTGTAAAGCAATATATAAAAAACAGTTATATTTGCAGAATAAACGTTTATATTCTTTTATCGTATATTGTCACATACATTTGACTTTATATTGAATAAGATGTGTATTTTTCTACGCACTATCCATAAGTCAATGCCTTAAATTTTATACCAGATATTTTACCTTATAAAATGTTTTAGTAATTTCCATAAATATTTTCTCACTGCTTAAAATTATGTCAAATTTACGAGGAATGCGTCATTTATAATATATTTATTTATTTATAACTCATTTATAATTAATAAAATGGTAAAATCTATATAGTCTCATATCTATAGTGGTACATTGTGCTACTCTTTGGTGGGAAAGATGCTATATCAGGGTGGTGACGGACTACATTTTTTCCCTGATTCTTCCACCAGTATTTTTCTTTCGGAATTTTTAATCGAAATTTTGCACTATTTATTAAGTACAAGGTTATCTAATATATATACTGGCAGAAGAATCAGGGGGGGGGAAAGGCGGGTCTGTAACCCCCCTGTATTTGCTTGCGTTGGGTTCACTTGTGCTCCTAGTCTCCTCTTACTTGTCTTCTTAAAAGAGTGGTCAAATCTTCATTTGTGTTTTAACAACATCTATGGCTGGTTTTGAAAAAAATAACGATTTCTTGCGTTCCTGAGCAAAATATGCGTATATCTATTCTGCTATATATCACATCCCTCATATACATTTCCAATCACACACTTGCGAAATAATTTAAAAAAATAAAAACTTTCCAGAAATAAAATCTTGAGTAAAGTCCCTTTTAACTCTTCTTTAAATTATGAGTCCAAAAACTTGGCTTCAAGATTTTGTCAATGTATTAATGAATTAGTCGGACAGTCAAAACAAATAGTTTTGCAAGTGTAACTTTTTTTTTTAATTTAAAAGTAGTGAATTGAAAAAAATCCTTAAATCTAATTCGAATTTCATTAGACAAAATAAATAAATAAATAAATAAACATATTTATAATTTTTTTTTCAATTTTAAATACAAATATTCGGTTAGTGTTCGACAACTGTGGGGTTTTTGAATGTTCAATTTTTGAGGAAAACAAAATAATTCAAAATTTTATGAATAACTCACATGTCGTACTACCAGGCCTTATTAAAGACACATTAATAAGAAATTTCGTTTATTTATTTATTTATTTATTTTAATTATTTTTTACAACAATTTTTACAGAACTATTTTCATTACTACCATTTTTATACACTTTTGTCGAAAGTGTTTAGTCTACTCTTCGTATTTTTTTCTCGACTCTTTCATCGTTGTATCCGTACGGTGTTCTCCTGTCGAATGCTTTCTTGATTAATGAAGAATAAAATACTATAATATAGTTATTTTCCTTAAGATAGGCGGTTCAAGGTCAGCTGCTTTCCACTAAGTGCAATGTAAAAAAAAAAAATAATAAGAACCTGGACAGTCCTTGATTCTTCTCTTTGATACAGATTTTTGACCTTGTCCCGACTCTTCTAAGGAAACATAGTATAGTATAGTGGTATAAGAGTCGTGAAACAAATGCCTGTCAGTACCTGTTGTCCTATTTAATCCCAACACATGACTATAAAAATTTATGCATGAAAATAGTGGCAGCAAAAAGGCAAAAATGTTTCATCCCTGAAAGTGTCCTGAACAAAGGTCGCGCGATTTTAACATCTGATAACGTTCACAAAATTTAAATCTTCAATTTAATAAGAAAATATAGGTGAAGTTTTATTAAATAATTTTCCTTAATTCCATTCCTATTACTTGCAAATTCTGACTTAACTTACAAAATAACTTAACTAAATTGACACTAAAGCACCATTTCCTTAACTAAGAAATTACGATGACTTGGTTCTTTAAGACCGGAAAATACATCAATGTGACAAAATTAATTCAATATCTCTATGACTATGCGAAAGGGTTAGAATTAGATGCGTTATTTTACTCATATTCTTATGTACAATCTTAAATGAAACTTCAAATTAGATGCATTAATTTCTCTAGGTATTCAGTAACTTTACTTCCTATTCTACATTGTACAATATTATTCGACTGACTTCCTATTAATAGTTGTAATATTCCAGCTTCCTTCATGCATTTCGCAATTTCCTTGAAATAAGTAACGCAACAGTCTACTAAGTCATCATCTTAAATCAATATCAGAATCGCATCCGTTCACATTATGGTGAAAAGGAATGTTGTAAATTGCTACAATTAAATGACAATAAAATTATATTTCAATTGAAAATAACCGTATTGATATATCATACATAACCGTTTTCAAATATGCCAGAAAAGTTAATAGTTTTTACGCCTATCTTAATCCGTTTACGAAATATTTTAATATAAAGTGAATAAATATAACTTTTGTAAAGATAAAGAAAAGCGAAATGAAATCTGGTGTTCATTTTATGAACGCCACTATTCATTTATCAATTCGTTCATTTTATAAACACCATTCCTCTTTATAACAGTCGTTAACAGAAGTTAAACAACGATGAAAGAGTCCCACTATTATTGCTAGCAGTATTTTCCTACAAAAATTCTTAACCCAGTATAAAGTCATAGAAATATCTGTAAAAGTATGATGCAGATTTCTGTATTGAAATACCAATGGCAGAAAAAGCATAATTTATTTCATACCTAGTGAAATGCCAGTAGCTGATTTCTAGTATTTTGTTTAATAATTTTTGCTTATTAATACGTAATATCATGCGTTGATGATGATTACCAATGAATTACAATGTAATTTTAGATTTGGCTCAAAATTTGTCCTGAAGAAAAAAAAAAAAAAAGAATAAGAATAAGATAAAAAGTTTGCATACCGTGTTTATTGTTTCTGGTCTCCGAAATAGCTTAACAAATTTTTCTAAAGGAATCTTATCCAAAGTAAAACCAAGACACTTTAAAATATGAACAAGCTATGCCTGAGCAGCTCTACACATGGTGCAGGACTTAAACACTTTCTTACAATGTTCAAAGGATGCATGTTTGCTACATTTTCTTGTAGTTTATAGTGCTATCTTCAGTCAAAACTTCGCTGCCATTGCTGTTAAGAGACTAATGAGAATCCTCCATGATTTTATTTTTTTTTTTTTTATTTATTTATTTATTTTTTAAGGCACATCGTCCTTGTCATAAAGGCACAATTATAGATTCCAAAAATTAAAATACTTTTCTGAAAGTTTTTTAACAGAATTTTACTAACGTCTCAGAAGGCTAAATTAACTAAACGCCATCCTATGAAAGACTTTTAAGATATCGAACTATCATTCGCAGATCTGTGCACAATATTATTTTTAACAGATGCTTGTTTAAATCCGTGGTCTCTCAATCCATTATCGACAGTGCCCAATAAAATCTAGTTGTTCTTCCCTGGCAATTTTTTTATTGGAGAAATTCCTTTCCAGCCATCTGACCAGCATCTTTTTCATCAAGCTAAATATTCCTTAAGTTTTAGGGAATTGAATATATTTTAGAGGTTTCCAACAATATTTCTCGAATCAATTACAGAAGCAATACCTGACAAATTTGAACTTCTAGAACAAGTGGTAATCCGGTTTTTCAAAATTGTCTATTTTAAGTAAAAAACAAAACTAGTATGATGGGGCCGCTACAAGACTTTCTTCTGTATACTTTTACATAAATTCATGAGTACAAATCATTTAATATATCACTAAAATATTTTCCATGATAAATGCAGATGATTTTTACTTGACAGAATTATAACACTTAATGAAGAAACAAAGTCAGTTTGTTTCAATATAAAAAAAAAATGAGATTTTTTTTTTTTTTTTAGTTTTAAATTATCACAGATCTATGGTTCAACTATTTATTTTTATGATATTGACGAGATCTTTCGAATGATTCCTACTTTTAAAATTTACACCCCTGAGGGAGGGGGGAGGGGGTACTTCCCCACATGCATATATTTTCCTGTTTTATTGGTGCTATTATCATTAATCCATTTCATTTTTACGATCACATGTTAAAAATAACTCTATGCACATTTACACAAAATTTTGGCCTATACTGCCATATTAAAAATTTAGATAAAATGGAATCATGGTGCCGCCTGTTGTGCGATTGGTTCCTAAATCTAACCAGCACTAGTTTTTGTAAGTGTCCAACTAAATACCAACTTTGGATAAATTTCGTTCAATGATTCGTAGAAAACATTGCCCACAAAATTTTTGATACACACACGTACATACAGCTCTTTTCTGGAAACAGCCAAATCGTGTTTATGATGTCTCAAAACGTGTAATTCTATCGAAAACTGGAGTTCTAAAAAGTTCAATAATCCATTACTCTCTTCTTTTCTACATATAAGAAAGTAAATATTTGCACGTTCTTAAATGGCGACAACACAAAATCGCTGTTTGAAAGAAATAGTCCAGCCGTACAAAATAAATAAATAAATAAATTATAGAAATTAGCAAAAATCGCAGTAGATAGTTTCATTAGTCCATAATCACAAAAATGATGCCACTTGCTGACTGTTGAAGATCGCAAATTATGATTTAGGCCTTAGTACTTAGATTTAAATTTTTTATTGTAAAATATTAGTCAAGATTTTTGACAAACAAAAAATTGAAACGATAAAGTTAAAAATTATTTTATAAATTTATAAAAATGTTTTCACATTGCTACTAATCTTAATCCTTCGAAGCATCGAATTTTTAAATTAATATTTAAAATAAAGTAATTGGATGCATTATTTTAAGAAGCATTATAAAATTTAAAGGTCACGAATAATGCAGCTATTGAGTACTTGAATTATTATTATTATTATTATTATTATTATTATTATTATTTGTGTGTGTGTGTGTCCTATAATACTTATAGCAGTGTCATAAATTTACTGCACAAAAAATTGCAAAAGTTTACACCGATATGTTCTGAAACCAAAATTGTCAGCACTTTTCGACGTACAATTATATATATTTTTTAACAGTGTGTGGCAGAATAAAATACGCATTCTACTGTAAAAAATGATTGTAGCATAGTTAAGCCTCCCTCCATCACAGTACTGTAACCAGAATTTTTTTTCAAGGACTGGGAGGAAGGGGCTCAGAATTCAAGTGCTGCTTCAATAGAAAATGCAAAACTTATTTATTATTTCTTTCTTTCCTCCCAAAAGTTTTTATGCAAATAAACAGATACAACTGAAATAGTAAAAGCATATAATGCAAATTTAAAGTCTCATGGAAAAAAGTATAGTTGGGTCTAAAACTACATCCTGGCTACATGGCGTCTCTACATTAAGGCAGATAAGGGGGAAAAATATCTTTAACTGTGCCTATAGAATTCTTTTTAACACACTTTTATTAGCTTCACCTGTTTATGTTTGTTTCACATGTATGTTTGTTTATATGTATGTTTGTAACCACTCTGGGAACAAACAAAAAATCTATATTGTAAAAAAAAAAACTTTTCGTACGTGAACGCCGTGGCTGCAAGGTAAAGCCGCGCTACGAACCTAAAGGTCCGGCGTTCGAGCCCATTCAGGGGAGATTTTTTAAAAATAGTTTTTGTTTAATTCTAAATTATTTTAATTAAAGATTTAAATGTATGTAAATATTATGGTGTGTCACTCACACGATTTTCTCTTACCCTGCATTTTAATACTAAGATAGATATTTTGTGCTTTTTAGTTCACATTTCTATAAAAGCGTGTTCTTTAATTTTTTAAAACTATAATATTATTTTTTTTTTAAATTGACACAAAAGAAACAGTTATTATGTTTATTTTAATTTTTTTGTTTATATGTTACAACTATATATTTTATAGCTATATAGTTTGTACACAATTCTGTTAGTGCATATTTTGCGAATAATTTAATTAATAAATATTTTGTGAACAATTCATTTTACAATTTTTATGCATAAGCAGATGTGTTAAATACGTGTAAACATTATGAAGTTTTTTTTTTCTTTTTTTCTTGATTTTACATCTTATTTTTCAGATTTCTCTAGCTGGAGAATGCATGGTAGCATAGTTATTGATTAGTAGTAATTTTTAATAGCAATTTTGTTTTCATAAAATAAGCCTATAAATTTAATTTTATAAATAGAGTGTAGTGGTAGGAATAAGGAGCTTTGGAGATACATATAGAGAATGAATTGGTTTACTATTCATAGTACAACTTGTCATAGTTTAGTTTATTTAACGAAAAATAACAATAAAATTTATTTTTCATTTAAACACCGTTTTTGATTATTTAGAGAGAATGATGGTTATTACACTAACGTGCAAACAGCTTCTAATTACTAAAACATCAATTTGGAGACTTCTAGATATAATTTTAAAATCTCGCCAATTATAATGAATCTCTTCAGGGAAAAAAAAAAAAGTTATTCTAAATGTTGTGGTTTTATTCACATTTGTATATAAGAAAAACCCATAATTTGAAAATATTTCATTTATTATTCAGACAGTAACACATTAATATTTAAACTTACGTCATTGAAACGTAAGTGAACAGGGACACAAGCAAAAGTATTGCTGCACTAGAAAAGAAAAATGTGGTACGTAAACATCGATGTAAAATGTTTTGCATTATACTTGTCGAAATAAATTATATACTTTGAAGAAAACTTCATTTCTAAACGTCAAATACCTTTTGTAAAATTTTGAAATTTTTTGAAGTATGAATAAACATACATTTAGTAAACTAAAGTAAGACTTATCTGAAAAATACTTTGTTCATATGTATTATTATTCATTACTTCAGATAAATATTGTAGCAAACATATTTTGATAAGTTTTATTTTCAAGGAAATTTTTATTCAAATATTTATTTTCAAAATTTCGAATTTTAATGTTTTTAAATGAAACATTTTCAGCAAGTATTTATATGCAAATACGCATACATAGTGAAACAAATTATTATTACTATTTTTACTTTCCGAACACTATAGTGAGGAAAGTATTGTAATCATGTCAAAAATCCGAATTCGAGATTTTGATGTTTCTATACGTTTTGAGGTCCCCTGAGTCCGTTTTCACTATTTTTACGATGATGTATGTATGTGTGTGTGTATGTGTGTATGTGTGTGTGTATGTGTGTATGTCTGTGGGTGAACACGCTAGCGTCTAAACGCTTCGTTCAATTAACCTGAAAGTTGGTACGCATATTGTAAGTCACCATAGTACGAACCCTATAGATTTTGGTGAATCTAGCACTTATAGTTTTTTTACAGGGACACAAAGAAAAATTCTTTATCATTATGGCCTATGGGAGCAAAATCTTAAAAGTGCGATAGCATCTAAACGCCTTATTCAATTGAGCAAAAATTTTATACACATATTATAGATCACAAATACTCAATCTGTATAGATTTTGGAGAATCTAGCACTTATAGTCTTTTTACAGGGACACAAAGAAAAATTCTTTATCATTATGCCTATGGGGCCAAATTTTTAAAAATGTGATAGTGTCTAAACGCCTTATTAATCCGAGCAAAAAAATTGTACACATGTTATAGATCACAGTTGAACTAACTGTATAGATTTTGGTGAATCTAGCACTTACAGTTTTTTTACAGGGACACAAAGAAAAATTCTTTATCATTATGGCCTATGGGACTAAATTTTTAAAAGTACGATAGCACCTAAACGCCTTATTGAATTCAGCTGAAAATTTATATGAGTATTATAAATCACTGTTGCACTAACTATAAGCATTTTGGTGAATCTAACATTTATAGGTTTTTACAGGGACACAACGAAAATTTCTTTGTCATTATGATCTATGGGCTCAAAGTTCAGTAGCGTTAAATAAAACAACGTGTAATAGATGGAGAAAAATACTCAAACACTCTATTATGGTTTTCTCTCTTTTGTTTGTTTAACAACTACTCTTTCTTTACTTTATCTACAAAACTGTTAATTACTCAATGTTCGGAAAGTCGAGTGGAGTCACTCCAGATTTCTTTTTTTTTTTTATATGTTGTAGCAGAGATAATTCGTTTATTTATGAATATTGCAAAATATTTCATATGTCACAAAATATGTTTATCTTTAAATTACTATTTTATGTAAACACTTTAATTTTTGCATTCATAACAATATATATTCTAGTTATGGTAAATCTAATTTAAGTGAAAATTAACGGATTTACGCACTTCTTCATTTTATGCAAAAGCATTATGTGTTCTTACATTGGAACGTAAATTTTCACATTCTCTATATTTTTTTTTTACTTTCCGAACACTATAGTGAGGAAAGTATTGTAATCATGTCAAAAATCCGAATTCGAGATTTTGATGTTTCTACACCTTTTGATGTGCCCTGAGTCTGTTTCTACTACTTTTACGATGATATATGTAAGTGTGTGTGTATGTATGTAAATATATGTGTATGTATGTGTGTATGTATGTGTGTATGTCTGTGAGTGAACACGCTAGCGCCTAAACGCTTTGTTCGAATAAGCTGAAAGTTGGTGCGTGTATTGTAAGTCACCATAGTACGAACCCTATAGATTTTGGTGAATCTAGCACTTATAGTTTTTTACAGAGACACAAAGAAAAATTCTTTATCATTATAGTCTATGGGACCAAAATCTGAAAAGTGCGATAGCATCTAAACGCCTTCTTCAATTGAGCAAAAAATTTATACACATATTATAGGTCACGGTTACTCAATCTGTATAGAGTTTGGAGAATCTGGCACTTACAGTTTTTTTACAGGGACACAAAGAAAAATTCTTTATCATTATGGCCTATGGGGCCAAATTTTTAAAAATGCGATAGCGTCTAAACGCTTATTTAATCTGAACAAAAAATTTGTACACACGTTATAGATCACAGTTGCACGAACTGTATAGATTTTGGTGAATTTAGCACTTACAGTTTTTTTACAGGGACACAAAGAACAATTCTTTATCATTATGGCCTGTGGGACCAAATTTTTACTTTCTTCTATATTCAATAGAATAAAGAATTGGATTCGTAAAAATTTTCGACCTCGGGTTTTTGATTTATTTACACGTTTTGAGAGCTGTAAAACACGATTTGACCATTTTTAGAAAATATCTGTCTGTTTGTCTGTCAGTCTCTGCGTGGGTGTGCAAACTTTTGTGGCAACTGTATCTTAGGAACTACTTCACAGAATTTCATACAAATTGGTATGTAGTTGCACCTTGACAAAAATGAGTGCCTATCAACTTTTTGGTAAAATTTGTCTTACAGGTTGCGTTGTCATCCTGCTTTTTCCAAATTTTTAACATGGTGGTATAGTACAAAATTTTGTATAAATGTGCATAAAGAAAATTATTTTTAAATAAACATTATGAGACTTACCAGAATTATTTATAATAGAGATAGTCAATTGGGAAAATTTTTTTGTATGTGTAGGAGCCTCGCCTCCCCCCCCCTTCCCCCTGGGGGGAATTCCCCCCTCGAGGGGAGTAAATTTTCATGATGGGTATCTTTCAAAAGAGCTCGCTAGTACCTTTAAAACGAATGGTTGAACCATAGATCTGCGATAATTTAAAATGAAGTTATCGATTTTTAATTTCCGAATACTATATTGAGGAAAGTATTGTAATCATGTCAAAAATCCGAATTTGAGATTTTGATGTTTCTATACGTTTCGAGTCCGTTTCCACTATTTTTACGATGATGTATGTATGTGTGTGTGTGTATGTATGTATGTGTGTATGTATGTGTGTATGTATGTGTGTATGTCTGTGAGTGAACACGCTAGCGTCTAAACGCTTTGTTCGAATAAACTGAAAGTTGGTACGTATATTGTAAGTCACCATAGTACGAACCCTATAGATTTTGGTGAATCTAGCACTTATAGTTTTTTTACAGGGACACCAGGAAAAATTCTTTATCATTATGGCCTATGGGGCCAAATTTTTAAAAGTGTGACAGCATCTAAACGCTTTATTAATCTGAGCAAAAAAATTGTACGCATGTTATAGGTCACAATTGCACGAACTGTATACACTAAGCGACAAAAAAAAAAGCCGCACTGCAGAAAAAATGACTTATACCTTTTTTATTTGTAATAACTTTAAAATTAATGTTTGAAACAAATAAAACTGTCTTGTTTGCATTATACCAAAGATATGAAATGATACCTATGTATATTTTCGATTTAATAATTCGCTTTTTTGCACTTTACGAAGTACTTTTTAAAAATCTGCATAAAACTTTCTTTTTGAACATAATGCAATAACTATACACTTTGCATTCTATTATGATTTATTATATTAAATAAACAAGTTATATTTTAATATATGAAATAAAACTATTTATTTGTTAGATCTAAGCAATTTTTTGTTAAAAATATGTATTTTGCATTGGGTTAATTCCATCTCTATATGGAATTACTGCATTAATGCGCAATGGCATAGTTTTATACAGTGTTTTAATGTAAATCTCAGAAATTTCAATGTGCCAAATATCAAAAATAAATTTTTCTAGTTCTGGCAGAGTTATAGGCTGCAAATTTCGAATCCTCTCCCCTCTCCCTCGCCTTTTTATAGACGAAACATTTTCGAGCGGATCGCGATTTTGACCATTTCCATGTCTGGTAAAGAAGAAATTCTACTATATCCTTTGTGGTATTTAACTTAAAGTGAAAAAAAGTATGATTACTTACAGAATTATAGGTTCTCATTGGAATGTATAAGAAATTTTGACAATTTGAAGTGAATAAACTTACCACAGACGCCGTGTAGTAAGGTGCCTTATTATCTTCAAATGCTGTTTACGGAAACGTCTAAGATACCTCCAAAATAGTCGGTCAGGCATCACTTTTATGCAGATTGTGTTTTATTTCGAGTTAATTGATCTCTTGAGCATAAAAATTTCCCCGAGTGTTTGAAAAGTTATGCACCTCCGTACCATAATGTACGGAGAATGTGTCACTGTTTCAAAAGTGCGATTTTCATTAAGTCGGTCACATTTTCGTCTTCATTCTAGCTTTTTTCAACTGCACGAAATAAGGAAAACTTGGTTCATCAGAGAAAACCAGTTCAGCCTAATAATTATTTGATAATGTTTTTAAATTTTGGTCAGCTAAAGTATTGTTTTTTCTAATTCTTTTCCTTAATAATGGCTTTTTTCGCAGATCTTCCGTGCTTTAACCCGCTTTGTTTAATTGTTCCCGTATTGTTTTTGAAGAAAGTAATTTACTATACACTTTTTTAAAATCTTTTTTAAGTTCTGAACATGATACAAATCGATTTTTTAAACATTCGCATTTTAACTTGCGGTTATCTTGCTTGGATGAGCAACATGACCGCCTAAAGCCAAATTCCCAGTTTAAACGGCCAAAAAAATTTATATTTTGCTAAAATTCATTTTACCAATATTTCGTTAGCATTTAATTATTTTGCCATCTCACGTATTAAAATATTTTTTGATTTTCATTTAAAAATTAATACTTTTTGTGGCATCGTTAACTGCCTTATTCTTACCATTTTTGAAATAAATTCTAAAATTAAAATTTTCCTGACAATTGCATTTCGTTTTTAACACTAGACTCAAAGCTATAGTGTATGTGGAGGACAACATAGTAAAATCTGTTCGAAAATTTGCTTTTTAAACGATAAAATTGGCGGTTGTAGAAGGCGAAAAGGAAAACATCCAAGTGCGGCTTTTTTTTTTGTCGCTTAGTGTAGATTTTGGTGAATTTAGCACTTACAGTTTTTTTTTTTTTTTTTTTTTTTTTTTTTTTTTACAGAGGCACAAAGAAAAATTCTTTATCACTATGGCCTATGGGGCCAAATTTTTAAAACTATGATAGCGTCTAAACGCCTCATTAATCTGATCAAAAACTTTGTACACATGTTATAGGTCACAGTTGCACCAACTGTATAGATTTTGGTGAATTTAGCACTTACAGTTTTTTTTTTTTTTTTTTTTTTTTTTTTTTTTTTTTACAGGGACACAAAGAAAAATTCTTTATCATCATGGCCTATGGGACCAAATTTTTAAAAGTGCGATAGCATCTAAACGCTTTATTCAATTGAGTTGAAAATTTATATGAATATTATAAATCACTGTTGCACTAACTATAAGCATTTTGGTGAATCTAGCATTTAAAGGTTTTTACAGGGACAAAACGAAAAATTCTTTATCAGTATGATCTTATTGGCTTAAAGTTCAGTAGCGTTAAAAAAAAACATCGTATAATATATGGAGAAAAATACTCAAACACTCTATTATGTTTTTTTCTCTTTTGTTTGTTTAACAACTCCTCTTTCTTTACTTTATCTACAAAACTGTTACTTACTCAATGTTCGGAAATTCGAGTGGAGTCACTCCAGATTTTTTTTTACTAATTTTCTATAAAATGTATTCATATTAATTGCATTTTTAAATGAATAATGCAATTTTTCCCCATTTCTAAAAAGATTAAGTCATTTTATTGAAATGTATTTTTCTTGTTATTATACCATCGAATATTATATAACGTCTCCCCCCCAAAAAAAAGCACTGAAGCGAAGTGCTCTGCTTTCAGCATCTGTTGTTCGATGACGGATTCGAGTCCGAACCCAAAAGATTCTACTCCGAAATAAAGTGATCTCATAAGTTTCGCTGGTGTTAACCCAAGCAGCACGGAAACGTTCTCTGAACGTTTAAAAATAGTTCTACTAACACGTTCTATGAACGTTCAGCTTGAACGTTTTATAGACGTCTATTTGTCCATCTTGAAGACGTCGAATAGTACGGTACAAAACACGTTCTGCACACGTGTAAACATCACCATTGTTTCTATAGACACGTTCTCAGAACGTTCTTCATGCACGTTTTTGCAACGTCCTGAACGTTGTTTGAACGTTTTAAAATCGTTCTTTGAACGTTTTAAAACGTTCTTTGAATCGTTCTTTGTACGTTTTAAGGGGACATACTACCCTTAGAACATCGATTTAATTATAGTCTTTTTTAAAGTAAATCATTGTTAACTACGCTTCATTGAACATGTCTAATTGTTACATATAAGTTTATTATGTATTTTGGAATATAATTTAAATTCTGTGGTGAATTATTTAATAATTTATGTGTTAATAATAAATGCGTTTTTTTTTTCCACCTTACGCGCAAGATATCTCTGAAACTATTTAATATTTTTTCTTGAAATTTTCACAGATTATGTAAAATATCAGATCCTTCAAACTGAATCTAAATTTGTATCCCCCCCCCATATTTTTTTATACAGGTGATACTTCAGATTTTATTAAAAAATAAATTATCTTTGAACTTTTTTTTTTTTTTTTTTTAACCTAAACTGGAACAAATTTAGGTTCAGTTTGAAGGATCTGATATGTTACATAATCTGTGAAAATTTCAAGAAAAAATATTAAATAGTTTTACAGGTATCCTGCGTGCAAGGTGAAAAAAAAAAACATTTATTATTAACACATAAATTATTAAATAATTCACCACAGAATTTAAATTATATTCCAAAATACATAATAATCTTATAGGTAACAATTAGACATGCCCAATAAAGCTTAGTTAACAATGATTTACTTAAAAAAAGACTATAATTAAATCGATGTTTTTTGAAGTTCTAAGGGTCGTATGTTCCCTTAAAATTGTGTGACGTGTGTACTTTATTTATTTTTTTTTTCTCTTTTCCTTTACTTTCTTTCTTTTTATCTTTTTTCTTCTTTTTTTTTGTGTGTGTGTGTGTTTGTTTGTTTTTGTAAATTACTGTCATAGTATTATGCAATTTTACATAAATGCATTGAAGTATAATATTATTACATAGAAAGCAATTTCTCGAAATCTATTTAAATTGACAATAACAATATTTTTTTAATTTCAAAGTTTTTTTAATACTTTAAATGTATATTTTAACAAAGACATTGTTAAAACACACTGTTAACATTTAAAGACACTGTTAAGATTTTAAGATTCCTCTTATCAAAGTTTTATTTTATTTTTCAATCGATTGTGCATTATTAACGTTTAGTTACATAATTTAGATATTTCTGACTATTAATTAATCATTCATAGAAAAAATTTAAAAAATATTTTTTTTTGAATGATGAAATTTATTCCCAAGTTTCAGCATTTAAATATAAAAATATTTTTAAAACATTAACTTATGAATAAATTTACCTAAACGTGTGTAGATTCTATTTCGAAATTATTATAATGCACAACAGATGGAAAACTAAAACAAACATTTGTCAAGAGGTACATCTAAAATATTTTCAAAAGACTAAAATTTAAAAAAAATTTGCTATTGTAAATTTAAATAGATTTCGAGAAATTTTAATATACTTAACAATATTATATTTTAATGCATATGTATGAAAATTTTATTTAAATTATTGACTTACGAAATTATAAATTTTCCATCTATATGCGCTGAAATAAAACAAAATAAAATTTTAAATTCCAGAAACGTACTCTTTTTTTTAAGAACTTCCTGCCAACTAATTTTTAATATTATCCCTTGATTTTGCATTACTATAATGTAATAACATCTAAACATATCTGATTTTTATTATTTTTATTATTTTAATTTTTTTGTGGATTCATTAATAAGTTAATGTTTTAAAAATATTTTTATGCTTAAATGCTAAAAATTAAATTTCAGCACTCAAACACAAAAATATTTTTAAGAAGTATCTTACTTATCACTCTACTACAAATTAATACTCAAATATATTTATCGTTAAACTATAATAATATAAAATTAACGGAAAAAAATAAAAGAACTAAAATGGAACATTTTAAAATTTTGAATATATATATATTAGGTTAATTTGGCTTTAAATTTAAACAGTTTTCGAGAATTTTTTACATACTTAATAGAATTGTTAAATTTTGATGTATATATATAATGTAAAATGAAAAACTTATCTGTGTTCTGTAGTTCTCTTTTTTCAACGTGTCGGGTGATGTGATGTTAAACACTCATTGCCAATTGCCATATGCCTATGCCATTGACTTTGCATTGACTTTGGCTCGCAACATAGGCTGGCAACCTAGAGGAAGTTTGGCGACAGCGATTTGGCGTTTGGCGAGATTTAACAAAACACACTATTATTATTTTAATTTTATTATTAAAAAGGAATTAATTTATTTTTAGTCTATGTATTTTTTTTTTTTTTTTTTCAAAAATTTTTAATAATTTTTTTTAAATTGATCGTAGTTAAAATACTAAATGCCTGTTTAATTCGTTTGCTTAAATGAATTACACGCACTGCTATTTTTATGAAAGAAAACTGTTAATGAAAATTAATAAAAATTGCATAGAAAAACTATAATCATAAAGAAAGAAACACAATAAAATTGTTAGCTTTTTTATTTGTTCCAGACTGAATATTTTAAATTCATATGGAATATTTAGAAATTTATATTTATTCTTGCTGTTGTGTTTTGTTTTTATTACTTTTTTTGGGACGTTACTTTTTTTTTTTAATAGTTTTAGACAATGTGATAATGGAAATATAGTTTTAGATAATGTATTCTGCCACTGTCCCAGAAATAAGACGATCTGCGGTAGTATGCTTAATTTCTTGAAATTTGTTATAATTCTTAAATAGTTTTTACTAAAACTTATAAAACTCACTAATTAAGAAAAAATTTGAAAATTAGTTTGGCAAATAATGGGTTAATAGAAAAATCTGTTTAAACGGTATGAAACATAACTATTGTATTATGTAATTTGAAAACAATAATAATAATTTTATTCAATTATTGCAGCAATCACACATGTTTTACCAATTTATTAACTAATAAAAGAGAAAAGTTTTGCAGTTCGTATAAATTAGAAAACTCTTTTCAAGTACACTTTGTCCGTTATATCGTTCAATCTGAAGTGAAATTTACCTCAATGATGATGCCTTAAACTGTATAGTGTTTTTAATTACGGAGAAAGAAATCTCATAAAAGCTTGCTTTATACCTTTATTATTATTATTACTATTAGTATTATTATTATTATTATTACGAAAGGGAAAGCATGAAGTGGATCATTATTTTTTTATAAGCTTGTATATTGTTTAAAGTTTCCATACGTTCTACATACAATACCAAAGAAAAAAGAAAGGGCGAAAAAACCTTTACAACACTGAAAGTTTACATGCGCAATTTCGACTTATATCTCATAATGTATCTGAAAACGATTGTAAAGCCCTATAAACTTATTAATTTTTGCTAATCATATTCTACAGGAAACACTTCATTTTACAGCAGAATAATGTATGCTAATTCTGTTATTTTGTGCAAAATATACAACTTTTAAAATATGCTTTAAGGAAAGACCTCCCATAGATCCTAATGTGTCGGAATTGTTTTCTGAGTTTCTGTGCATAAAACAGTACTATTTTTATTATTCTCAATAAAAATAGAGCCAAAGTAAACCTGAACAACATATCAAAAATATAATATTCTAAAATTATTTACTGAATAAATGAGCAAAAATACAGATAGACAAACAAACCCAAATCACAAACGCTTTTTGATTTTGTTAGATTGTTGAAAAGCATAAAAGAACTAAATATGAACTCAGAAATTCTCACATATATCCCCCAATGCACCTTAATATTTTATTTGTCGCAAAGTGAATATTATGCTAATCATGCCACATTTTATACAAAGCATGTATTTAGGCATATGAATTACATAAATTATGTAATATAAGTGAACGCATGTATGTAATATATGTTTTCTTATGTTTTACGCTGTATAAAAATACAATAAAATAAGTTTTACTGAAATATCTCTGATAGACCATAATATATCAGTGTTCTTTTCAGGCATCACCGCATCTAAAGCACTAGTGCTATTTATACCATTTTCAGTCAAGAGCAAGACATAGTTAAATTGAAATATATACATATATATATAGGTTTTGGAGTATGTTAAAAATATTTATAAAATTAAAGCGCGAAGAAGCAGATCAAGAGATAGAAAAACTGGTATCATATAAGCTTGTCAACTTTGCTGGGAAATGTTGAAAAATAAAAAAAAATAATGGCTTGTGTATTGCTAAATAAACACACACAAACACATATCTGAGATCGCACAGCGCAAGTATTATTCAACACAATTAACGCTCTATCTTTTTTAACACTTTCCAAGAAAACTGAACAGCATTTAAGATTTCGGTTCATCTGTCTGTCTACTCTTTCCTTTCCTTGATTATTTTTAGAATAAGTTTAATCTGATATACTGATACATTATTATTCAGCTGATTATGGCATGTTCTTTATTGAAAATAGTATAAAAATACGACTAGATTTTATACAAGGATTTACGAAAGAATTAGGATATATTGCGTTCTATGACGAATATTTTCTAAAACATCCTGAAAATTTCGCTGTAATATCCTGAATATGAATGGAATTTGATCGAAGTGCATTTCTGTTGAGTTATCAGTTATGCGTTTTTAAAATTTTCAAATAAAATTGAAAAGAATTAATAACTTTTGTTTGTCTGTAGAATGGTGTATCAATCTGCCTGCGTTCTCATTTCCATAAATAGTTTTAGAATTCATTGAAATTAATATGTGTCGATCAGGTATTTAGTTTTATTAGAAAATTCCTTATTAATTATCTTGCATGTGGTACGAGTAATTTATGTAAAAGTATAAAAAATAATTCGAATAAATATTGGTCTAAAAGAGATATTTTTACTAGTTAAATTCTAAAATACTACGCTGCAATAATCATAAAGAAACTAACATACATATTTCTGATGAAATAAATTAAACCAAGGTTGATTAACTGTAATTGATTTAAAGGGCCTTAAAAATATTCGATATGATTGAAAATTTGTTGATGCGCATTTTCATAGTCTTATGCGTTTTAAATGACCAGTTAAATAACCAGTTATTATGAAAAAAAAAAAAAAAATCCTTCTTTAATCCATTACCGTTTGAAAAAATGAATAGCAGCACATGGAATCGTAAAAAGTGTACGATTAGCTGTTTATGAAGTTGTTATTTTTAAGCTGATGTTTGATATCAAATCAAATTAATAGCAAGAAGATTAAAATTCTACAGATTGTTTTGAAAATCTATTTATTTATTTTTTTATTTTTCCAAGTGCAAAACAAACATTTTTACAGAAATGCATTAAATTTGCTTAATAACTGCGAGTGAAGGTATAGAAAGTAATGAAAGTGGGAATACCTTGTATCAAGTTTTATTCATTGCTGAAGTTATACGTTTTAAGTAATTCTTCAAAAGATATTAATCTATATTCTGATAATCGGTATTCTTTTTCTTAAGAATGATGTAGAAAAAAGAATTTTTACTTCTTTATAAAGAAAAAAAAATCTAAAATATGTAATATATAAAACTTATATATAAAAAAAAAACTTCATTATTTAATTAATTAGAAATAACTAAATAAAAATACCTTTTTGCACTGAGAATTGCGTTGCATATTTTTATATATTTTTTGTTATTAATAAGTGAAAACTAATGTCAGATTAATAAAAATAAATGTTTATAATTTAAACATTATTAAAGATTACAGTTTTATATTTACTGCCCTATCTCTAGTAAAAACTTTTCGCTTTTAAAATTGACCATTTGCTATTTAAAAGCAAAAGGGAAAAATAACAAGTGAGAAAATCGCCAAGAAGCGAAATACGCGCATAAATTACCAACCGTCTCTGTACCAGAGCAGATGTTTTTGCGAATGCAAATAATTATGAGTTTCCGGTTTCAGCTCTAACGTTTCTAATAGCTAGAATTTTACATTCAAAAATTAATCCTTTAATATATTTCATATATATATATATATATATATATATATATATATATATATAGTTATATATAATTAAAATTTATTTTATTATTTCAAATTATATTATTTTTTTAAATATTTTCTAAAAGGTAGATTGATAAAAAAATAATTAATTTGTAGATTCAAGTAATATTATAACATTCAGTATGTAAGTAGTTCAATATTTAAATAACTTCTAAATCAAAGAATTTTTATCATCAAATATATAATATGTGTATATTATTATATTAAAATATTTTTTACGATTTTTTTAAACAAAATAATGAAGTGAAATTTGAAAAAAAAAAAATCACGAATAGTGTAAAATTTTTAAAAAAAATATATTTTTTAATTTGTAACTATATGACTTCCATAATTCACTACTATACATATTATATACTCTTTTGAGATATAGTGCGATCAGAATACATAAATTGGATTTAACATATTAAACATATAACAATTTTCTTGTAAAAAACCTAATGCATGCGTCGTGAAAAACACATAAAAAGGATTTTACATAGCAAGTTAAAATATATATATATATAAAACCTTTTTTTGAAACACCAATTTCCGAGCTACTTAATTAGGATGCCTGTCAATTTTTTTGTAGTAATTAAGTAATATACGTGGAAAGACATCTAAAAAGGGTTTATGTAGCAAATTTGAAGAAAATCGTTCGAGCCCTTTTTGATAGAATTATATATATTCTCACTTACGATTTTCTACAAATTAACCTTTTCACCGTAAACCTTAAATTACATACGAATGTACATCTAGATGAAAGGTAAAATGGCGAGTTTGAAGAAAATCCGTGGAATCATATTTACGCACTTGCGAGGTTTAAAATTTCCATATTCATATAGAAGGCTTATAATTTTTTATTTTTATTTTTTTAACTAACCAACTAATACATACGGAAGGGCATTTAAATCGCGTGCATACACATATACACTGACGAATTGCAAAAACCATTTCTTTGTACTCTAAAAACATATAAATTAGGCAAAAGTGTAATATCGAAATACTTGATCGAATTAAATAATTCCATTTTATTCCAAAATATTTTCCAATACAGCAAACTAATATAACAATCAAATAATAATTTTATATAGAGTAAGTCAACAAAATTATATGATTATGCGTTCATTTTAATTAGAGTTTTCGCGAAGAGAAATTCAATTGCAAATATCAGATAATTATAATTTAAAATTATGTTAAAAAACAAAACCACCTCTTCACTTTTATTTTCCAATGAATATTATTATAAATTGTATCAACAAAATCAAGTTCTGCCTTGTTTTCAAAATTTTTATACATTATAACGGAAAATAGAGCACTTTGTCATTTTCGTTATAATTGTACTGAAACAGAACGTGTTACGACGGTGTTTCCCTTAACGTTTTTTATAAAACTGAAATTGCACGTTTTATGAATGGTACAAAACACACCTTTTTAGAACGTTCCGAATAATACTGCTTTTGAACGTCGAGTAGAACGTTCTTTTGACACGAAACACGGTGTTTGAACCAGTGTAACCGTTATTAGACGTTCAGAGAACGTTCATGTGCTACTTGGGAAGGATAACTGTCTACGAAGGACTTGTCAGAATGCCCTCCATGGCAGGTATTAAACGTTACTAGTCCGTAATCAAGCAAATTTAGAAAACATCCGAATGGTATACTCGGTTTAAATTAAGCGTTTTTCGTCTAAGTAATGTTCATCTCTTACCTTCTCCCGTAACTTTTATTTTATTTTATTTTTTATATCAAAAAATGCTAAATAATTGTAGTGGTGAAGAAAATTAAGAAAATTCAAGGATTGTACGAACTATGATATAATTTATTCCGGATCATTGTTAGTTCAGCCTTCTCTTTTTACTTTCCGACGATATAGTGAGGAAAGTATTGTAATCATGTCAAAAATCCGAATTTGAGATTTTGATGTCTCTATACGTTTCGAGGTCCAATGAGTCCGTTTTCACTATTTTTGTGATGATGTATGTATGTGTGTTTGTATATGTGTGTGTGTATGTATGTGTGTATGTCTGTGAGTGATCACGCTAGCGTCTTAAACGCTTTGTTCGAATAAGCTGAAAGTTGGTACGTATATTGTAAGTCACAATAGTACGAACCCTATAGATTTTGGTGAATCTAGCACTTATAGTTTTTTTACAGGGACACAAAGAAAAATTCTTTATAATTATGGTTTATGGGAGCAAAATGTTAAAAGTGCGATAGCATCGGAACGCCTTATTCAATTAAGCAAAAAATTTATACACATATTATAGGTCACAAATACTCAATCTGTATAGATTTTGGAGAACCCAGCACTTATAGTTTTTTTACAGGGACACAAAGAAAAATTCTTTATCATTATGCCTATGGGGCCAAATTTTTAAAAGTGTGATAGCATCTAAACGCCTTATTAATCTGAGCAAAAAATTTGTACACATGGTATAGGTCACAGTTGCACCAACTGTATAGATTTTAGTGAATCTAGCACTTACAGTTTTCTTACAGGGACACAAAGAAAAATTCATTATCATTGTGGCCTATGGGATCAAATTTTTAAAAGTACGATAGCATCTATACGCCTTATTCAATTGAGCTGAAAATTTATATGAGTATTATAAATCCCTGTTGCACTAACTCTAAGCATTTTGGTGAATCAAGCATTTGTAGGTTTTTACAGGGACACAACGAAAAATTCTTTATCATTATGATCTATGGGTTCAAAGTTCAGTAGCGTTAAATAAAACATCGTGTACTATATGGAAAAAAATACTCAAACACTCTTTTATGGTTTTCTCTCTTTTGTTTGTTTAACAACTCCTCTTTCTTTACTTTATCTTCAAAACTGTTAATAACTCAAAGTTCAGAAAGTAGAGTGGAGTCACTCCAGATTTTTTTTCTTCATACGAGTAATTTTGAATAGCACGTTTTCTTCTTATTAATTCGTTGTCATGTATTCTAATGAAATATTCTACAAAAATTCTGGTGGGAAAAGAAGGTGGGAGTAAAAATGCACCGGAATAAGTTATAAAAGTTGGCAACACTGTATATACTGTATATGTTTATCTTGAATCTTATACTATTAAGTGAGCAATATTTGTATATTTCACTGTTCTCGAAAACGGTAGCTCGGACAGTCACGAGATTTAACACAAAGGTGCCCCCCGAAGGATCATTGTGCACATCGAAGTCAGATTTTCGAATTTTTGATAAGTTTTTTCTTAATTAATTAAAATGTGAAAATAATAACCTTCCAATTTCTGATAAAAAAGCCATTTAAATTTTAACATTTTATCCATAATTTAATTGTTGCCAATTTTTTTTCGACAAAATAATAATAATTAAAAAAAAAATGTACATTTATTTAAAATGAGGAAAATAAATCATAAATATTAGAAAATAAATTAGAAATATCAGTCGCACCTTTAGAAATAAGGTACCAAATGAAAGGGAAAATGTTTGTAAATCCGATGCATTAAACAGCTTACCAATCGGATAATTAGTTTTTACTTTTCGAACACTATAGTGAGGAAAGTATTGTAATCATGTCAAAAATCCGAATTCGAGATTTTGATGTTTCTATACGTTTTGAGGTACCCTGAGTCCGTTTTCACTATTTTTACGATGATGTATGTGTGTATGTGTGTATGTGTGTACGTGTGTATGTCTGTGAGTGAACACGCTAGCGTCTAAACGCTTTGTTCGATTAACCTGAAAGTTGGTACGCATATTGTAAGTCACCATAGTACGAACCCTATAGATTTTGGTGAATCTAGCACTTATAGTTTTTTTACAGGGACACAAAGAAAAATTCTTTATCATTATGGCCTATGGGAGCAAAATCTTAAAAGTGCGATAGCATCTAAACGCCTTATTCAATTAAGCAAAAATTTTATACACATATTATAGATTACAAATACTCAATCTGTATAGATTTTGGAGAATCTAGCACTTATAGTTTTTTTACAGGGACACAAAGAAAAATTCTTTATCATTATGCCTATTGGGCTAAATTTTTAAAAATGTGATAGCGTCTAAACGCCTTATTAATCTGAGCAAGAAATTTGTACACATGTTATAGATCACAGTTGAACTAACTGTATAGATTTTGGTGAATCTAGCACTTACAGTCTTTTACAGGGACACAAAGAAGAATTCTTTATCATTATGGCCTATGGGACTAAATTTTAAAAAGTACGATAGCATCTAAACGCCTTATTGGATTCAGCTGAAAATTTATATGAGTATTATAAATCACTGTTGCACTAACTATAAGCATTTTAGTGAATCTAGCATTTATAGGTTTTTACAGGGACACAACGAAAATTTCTTTATCATTATGATCTATGGGCTCAAAGTTCAGTAGCGTTAAATAAAACAACGTGTAATAGATGGAGAAAAATACTCAAACACTCTATCATGGTTTTCTCTCTTTTGTTTGTTTAACAACTACTCTTTCTTTACTTTATCTACAAAACTGTTAATTACTCAATGTTCGGAAAGTCGAGTGGAGTCACTCCAGGTTTTTTCTTAATTAATAAAAATGTGAAAATAATAACCTTCTAAGTTCTGATAAATAAGCCATTTTAATTTTAAAATTTTATCCATAATTTAATTTTTGCCAATTTTTTTTTCGAGAAAATAATAATAATAATAATAATAATAATAAAACATATATTTATATTAAATGAGGAAAATTAATCAGATAGATTAGAAAATAAATTATAAATATCAGTCGCATCGTTACAAATACGATACCAAATGAAAGGGAAAATTTTTGTAAATCCAATGCATTAAATAGCTTATCAATCGCACAATTAGATTTTTACTTTCCGAATACTATAGTGAGGAAAGTATTGTAATCATGTCAAAAATCCGAATTGGAGATTTTGTTGTTTCTATACGTTTTGAGGTCCCCTGTGTCCGTTTCCACTATTTTTGAGATGATGTATGTATGTGTGTATGTATGTGTGTATGTCTGTGAGTGAACACGCTAGCGTCTAAACGCTTTGTTCGAATAAGCTGAAAGTTGGTACGTATATTGTAAGTCACTATAGTACGAACCCTATAGATTTTGGTGAATCTAGCACTTATAGTTTTTTTACAGGGGCACAAAGAAAAATTCTTTATCATTATGGCCTATGGGACCAAAATCTTAAAAGTGCGATAGCATCTAAACGCCTTATTCAATTGAACAAAAAATATATACACATATTATAGGTCACTGATACTCAATCTGTATAGATTTTGGAGAATCTAGCACTTACAGTTTTTTTTACAGGGACACATAGAAAAATTCTTTATCATGGCCAATGGGGCCAAATTTTTAAAAGTGCGATAGCGTCTAAACGCCTTATTAATCTGAGCAAAAAAATTATACACATGTTATAGGTCACAGTTGCACCAACTGTGTAGATTTTGGTGAATCTAGCACTTACAGTTTTTTTACAGGGACACAAAGAAAAATTCTTTATCATTATGGCCTATAAGACCAAATTTTTAAAAGTGCGATAGCATCTAAACGCCTTATTCAATTGAGCTGAAAATTTGTATGAATATTATAAATCACTGTTGCACTAACTATAAGCATTTTGGTGAATCTAGCATTTTTTACAGGGACACAACGAAAAATTCTTTATCATTATGATCTAAGGGTTAAAAGTTCAGTAGCGTTAAATAAAACATCGTGTGATATACGGGGGAAAATTCTCAAACACTCTATTATGGTTTTCTCTCTTTTGTTTGTTTAACAACTCCTCTTTCTTTACTTTATCTACAAAACTGTTAATTACTCAATGTTCGGAAAGTCGAGTGGAGTCACTCCAGATTTTTTAAAATTAACTAAAATATGAATTTTAGGTGGCAACAGCAGAAGATTGTATGGAAACAGTTAGGAGAAAAAAAATGAAAAATCTGCTTCACATTAAGTCACATGATTTTTAAGTGGGATTAAAAATGGACAATATTCCTGTGACGTCACAGTGGGTAAAATCGCCGAACACGTGGCCGATATTTTGTAAACAAATTAGATTCAAGATGCCATTTTATTGTTCCGCATAACATTTTCCTAAATATTTTTCCAGTGATTCTTAATAATCAGATATCTGTTCAAACAAGAACAAAAGAGAAATGTAAACAACTGAATCGAATGATAAAGTCAAGACTATTTCATATCGTAAGATTGCAGAACATTTTATGTACACACACACATATATATAATGAATAAAAGATTAATAAGAACATTTTATACACACACACATATATATAGACAACAAAGCTTAAATAATTAGAATTTCAATCACTTTAATAAAGGAATTTATTAAATGGAACATCCATTTAAATTTTTTAACATCGCTACAGTTCACTTGGCAACTTTTAATAATACATATGTTGATTAATATTAAAGTATATTACTAAAACTGGATTAAAAACAAAACAAAGGTATCACTATATCACTCTTACTTCAATTTCATATAATCTGTAACTCTTATAAATAATATTGCAAGATAAAAATTTGTAGGCCACAATGCTTTGCTATGGTAGAGTTGAGAATTGTTTTCCGAAAACAGCTGATTTTTTATAGTCTCGAACCCAAAGAAGGAATATGGTCCATTGCAGTTTTCAAATTCTTTTAAATTTTCTCTCACGAACACAAAATGTAATATATAGCCTGTACCCCACAAGACCAACTTGCATTTCAAATTTCATCAATTATTTTGGTTAATAAACAAAAGTTATTATTATTATTTTTTTTTTCAAATTAAGTTTTATTCTATCTTCGAAAAGATTTATGTGATCATAGATATAATAATATATATAGATCTATCTTTCCCATATTATCGTGCAAAGATTTTTGATGCCGAAAAAAAAAAGCTTTGGAATGAGCCATTAAGTGGTATTGAAGGAAAAAAGGAAAAATGAAGAATGAATTTGAAACTATGTCTGGAGCATTTAATTCACCTTTAGTAAATAAATTATTCATGAATTTTATTTGCTAAAACATTCGTGTGTATTCCCGTGTGTATTCACTCGGGGAAAGGCTGCTATATTTTGGTAAAATCGCCGTCTTTTCCCGAGTGAAAAGGAATCACTTTTTTCTCCCCAATGATCAAACTATATATTATTACTATATCTATGTATGTGATACGATATATTAATAATTTGGGTTTTAAAAGTTTTTTTAAATAGATTATTTAAACTCTATGAACCATATTTTTATTTTATCAGTTTCATTAATAGATCCTGGTGCTCGATTTTTTAAATTTTGGTGTTGAAGTACACCGAACGTTTTTCGACAAGAAGTTTTATATAGCAACAGCTATTTTAATCTAAGTAGCGATCAAATATATAAAAACATAAATGAGTTATTTTTGCACAAAATTTACAGAACAAATGCAGTATTAAAGATAGGAAATTTATTTCAACAAGCACTATTTTAAACCTAAAAACCATTAAAAATATAGGCAGAATACAAACGTTTCTTATGTATAAACATAAAAGAGTCTGATAAAATTATTAGCAAAATAGTCTTCCCCTTTCCATACAAAAAAAAAAAAAAAAAAAAAAAAAAAATAATTCCATCTGTAATATGGCGACAAAAATTCAAAAGCCGCCAATGGAGCGACATAATAAAGTTGTGTAACACGATAAAGTTTACCTATTTATTTATTTTTATATATAATAATCACTATGCTAATTTATCATTCAAACAAATGAGCCTCTGTGTGTTACTGCACTTGCACGCTGTCGAACAGAAATATTTGAAAAATTCAAATTAATATTTAAATAAATAAATAAAAATATGTTTAATGGGAAATATATATAACCATAAAAAGATTAGTTGTCTAAAATACGGCAGAAATACCGCTCATAGCATATTGTTACAAGGGATTAAGTCTTATTGTTACAATGGATTAAGTCTAAAATGGTGACAAAAATTCAAAAGCCGCCAAAGAGAACTATATTAAGGCTGTACTATCAGGTTTACAACCCATGAATTATATATAAACACAAAAAATGAATTTTCTGATGCGACAGACGTAGCCGGTCACAGCAAATTGTAATATTTGGCGTGAAATGGCTGTCATTTAATGGTTGATTGGATAAACAAAATAAACATATGAAATAACGTAAAAGCAAAAATTATGTTGTCTAAACCCAGTTACATTTGAGTCCAGTCCGAGTTACATGTGAACAACTCGTATAGTGTTGTTCACATGTAACTGGGATTCAAATATAAAAGGGAAACTCCAATTTTTTCGATACTATCTATTTCGAAACTGTTATATAATAAGCACCTAAATGGAAGCTCATTGGTAAACTATTGTCGCAGGTAATAGGGACAAGCGCCCGAGTTGCAGTTGATGACCAAATCGCTGCTGAATGCAGCAGGGACCTGGAGCGAGCTTTTGAACAATTTCAGTAATTTATTTTATTTTATTTTTATAAAGCTATATAAACTCATGTTTGTGAAAATTGCAACACCATGAAGGACTTACGCGAGTGAGCTGAAATTTTCAGGAAATGCAAAGTAGCGTATGATATGCAAATGATTAGAATTTCAAATCCGTAGCGCATGCGTATGCTGAGCAGCGCCCTCTGGACGGCGGATGGATCCGAATAAATAGACGGCTGTAGCGAGGCGTGTATGGTTATCGGTGGTTATCTGCTAGTGGTAAACGTTAGCTCAATCTTTACTTATGCCTCTTCGACGAAAGAGAGCGAGATTTGAACAACTTACAGAGTTTGAACGGGGGAGAATCATCGGCCTTCGTGAAGCTGGATTGTCGTATCGTGCAGTAGCCGCTCGTGTGCAGCGTAACAGCAGCACAGTGATGCGTGTTTGGAAGCAGTGGACGGACGAGGGTCGGACAACTCGGAAATCCGGGAGTGGACCCCGAAATGTGACGTCAGCTCGCGATGATCGACACCTGGTCCGCATGGCGCGGACGGACCGTACAGCTTCCTTTAGACAATTGGCAGCACAGTGGTCAATAGCTACAGGTGTTTCATTGTGTGCTTCATCAATTCGTAGACGTTTGCTGCAGCGTCGACTGCGCGCAAGGACTCCTTTATACGGGATCCCCCTCACGCTAAACCATCGCCGCCTGCGGCTACAATGGGCCAATCAGCATAGAGACTGGTGTGCTGATTGGCAGCATGTCGTGTTTTCTGACGAATCCCGCTTTAATTTGTGGAACAATGATGGCCGCATTCGCGTCAGACGCTATGGCCATGAACGCCACCTTCCGGAGTGCATTATCGAACGCCACAGGGGACGAACACCCGGAGTTATGGTTTGGGGCGCCATAGCATATCATGGACGATCTCAATTGGTACGAATTGTGGGCAATCTGAACAGCAACCGGTACATCAGTGAAGTTCTACAGCCCCAAGCTGTTCCCTTCCTTCAAAGCTTGCCAGGCGCTGTATTTCAACAGGACAATGCCCGCCCTCATATTGCTAGGACTGTTCAATCCTTCTTTGCAACCCAGCAGGTACAGCTTCTTCCTTGACCTGCGTATTCCCCGGATATGTCGCCGATTGAACATGTGTGGGATTTCGTTGGTCGGCGTCTCGCTCGTGATCCTCGTCCTGTTGCTTCTGCAGACGAACTTTGGGTACGCATACAAACAATATGGAATGCTCTTCCTCAGGCAGACATTCAAAATTTGTTTGACTCCATGCCACGTCGTGTAGCAGCACTTATTCCGGCGCGTGGTGGCTACACAAAATACTGATTCCGATCTCTTGTTATTGTTTGTTTGCTTTGAAAATTTAATCATTTATTTGTACCACTACCACTCAACTGTGTATTAAATTTCATTCAATTATGACGATTCCTTCATGGTGTTGCAATTTTCACAAACATGAGTTTAGAAAAGAGTTTCCTTTAAATTTAGTGGCCAGCGAAGCGGGCAAAGCCTGCTAGTAAGCATATGAAACTTAATCTCAATCTTTTGTTTATTTTGTTTTAGATCTTTAAAAAAGAAATACATCTGATGATTGTAACTTTTTATATGCTTATTTATATGAAGAAGTTCTCTAAAAAACTTTATTATGTCTTAAGTCAACGGTGGAAAAATAATTCACAATCATAATTCTAATAAGGAAAAAAATCAAAATTTTTTTTAATTTAGTATTATATGTAGAGGAAAAACACTCTGTTAAAATTAAAATCAACATTATAAATAATTAACAAATTAATTGATATTTTTTATTAACCGTTAAAAATGAAAGTACCCTTTGAAATTACTTTTTTTTTTATCTTAACTTCCATTTTTTTTTTCTTTTTTCTTTTTTTTTTTTTTTTTTTTTTTTTTTTTTTACTGGTACCTTTGGATGATTTAAAAAAAAAGTTACTAGATTTTTTATTTATTTATTTATTTATTTATTACATGTGAACAACTCGTATAGTGTTGTTCACATGTAACTGGGATTCAAATATAAAAGGGAAACTCCAATTTTTTCGATACTATCTATTTCGAAACTGTTATATAATAAGCACCTAAATGAAAGCTCATTCGTAAACTATTGTCGCAGGTAATAGGGACAAGCGCCCGAGTTGCAGTGGATGACCAAATCGCTGTCGAATGTAGCAGGTACCTGGAGCGAGCTTTTGAACAATTTCAGTAATTTATTTTATTTTATTTTTATAAAGCTATATAGAAAAGAGTTTCCTTTAAATTTAGTGGCCAGCGAAGAGGGCAAAGCCTGCTAGTAAGCATATGAAACTCAATCTCAATCTTTTGTTTATTTTGTTTTAGATCTTTAAAAAAGAAATACATCTGAAGATTGTAACTTTTTATATGCTTATTTATATGAAGAAGTTCTCTAAAAAACTTTATTATGTCTTAAGTCAACGGTGGAAAAATAATTCACAATCATAATTCTAATAAGGAAAAAAATCAAAATTTTTTTAAATTTAGTATTATATGTAGAGGAAAAACACTCTGTTAAAATTAAAATCAACATTATAAATAATTAACAAATTAATTGATATTTTTTATTAACCGTTAAAAATGAAAGTACCCTTTGAAATTACTTTTTTTTTTATCTTAACTTCCATTTTTTTTTTTTTTTTTTTTTTTTTTTACTGGTACCTTTGGATGATTTAAAAAAAAAAAGTTACTAGATTTTTTATTTATTTATTTATTTATTTATTACATGTGAACAACTCGTATAGTGTTGTTGACATGTAACTGGGATTCAAATATAAAAGGGAAACTCCAATTTTTTCGATACTATCTATTTCGAAACTGTTATATAATAAGCACCTAAATGAAAGCTCATTCGTAAACTATTGTCGCAGGTAATAGGGACAAGCGCCCGAGTTGCAGTGGATGACCAAATCGCTGTCGAATGTAGCAGGGACCTGGAGCGAGCTTTTGAACAATTTCAGTAATTTATTTTATTTTATTTTTATAAAGCTATATAGAAAAGAGTTTCCTTTAAATTTAGTGGCCAGCGAAGAGGGCAAAGCCTGCTAGTAAGCATATGAAACTCAATCTCAATCTTTTGTTTATTTTGTTTTAGATCTTTAAAAAAGAAATACATCTGAAGATTGTAACTTTTTATATGCTTATTTATATGAAGAAGTTCTCTAAAAAACTTTATTATGTCTTAAGTCAACGGTGGAAAAATAATTCACAATCATAATTCTAATAAGGAAAAAAATCAAAATTTTTTTTTTTTTAGTATTATATGTAGAGGAAAAACACTCTGTTAAAATTAAAATCAACATTATAAATAATTAACAAATTAATTGATATTTTTTATTAACCGTTAAAAATGAAAGTACCCTTTGAAATTACTTTTTTTTTTTATCTTAACTTCCATTTTTTTTTTTTCTTTTTTCTTTTTTTTTTTTTTTCTTTTTTTTTTTTTTTTCACTGGTACCTTTGGATGATTTAAAAAAAAAAGTTACTAGATTTTTTATTTATTTATTTATTTATTTATTACATGTGAACAACTCGTATAGTGTTGTTCACATGTAACTGGGATTCAAATATAAAAGGGAAACTCCAATTTTTTCGATACTATCTATTTCGAAACTGTTATATAATAAGCACCTAAATGAAAGCTCATTCGTAAACTATTGTCGCAGGTAATAGGGACAAGCGCCCGAGTTGCAGTGGATGACCAAATCGCTGTCGAATGTAGCAGGGACCTGGAGCGAGCTTTTGAACAATTTCAGTAATTTATTTTATTTTATTTTTATAAAGCTATATAGAAAAGAGTTTCCTTTAAATTTAATGGCCAGCGAAGAGGGCAAAGCCTGCTAGTAAGCATATGAAACTCAATCTCAATCTTTTGTTTATTTTGTTTTAGATCTTTAAAAAAGAAATACATCTGAAGATTGTAACTTTTTATATGCTTATTTATATGAAGAAGTTCTCTAAAAAACTTTATTATGTCTTAAGTCAACGGTGGAAAAATAATTCACAATCATAATTCTAATAAGGAAAAAAATCAACATTTTTTTCAAATTTAGTACTATATGTAGAGGACAAACACTCTGTTAAAATTAAAATCAACATTATAAATAATTAACAAATTAATTGATATTTTTTATTAACCGTTAAAAATGAAAGTACCCTTTGAAATTACTTTTTTTTATCTTAACTTCCATTTTTTTTTTTTTTTTTTTTTTTTTTTTTTTACTGGTACCTTTGGATGATTTAAAAAAAAAAGTTACTAGATTTTTTATTTATTTATTTATTTATTTCTTTATTTTCACAATCCGCATTATTCGAAATAGACTATATATATATATATATATATATATATATATATATATATATATATGTATATATATATATATATATATATATGTATATATATATATATATATATATATATATATATATATGTATATATATATATATATATATATATATATATATATATATATATATATATATATATATATATATATATATATATATATATATATATATATATATTATAGTAAAATTTTAAAATCTTAGGTAACAAAAAATGTACCAAAAGTTTGTGCTAAGGTATATAAAAATTCATTAAATGAAGTTTTATTAAGATTTAAAAAAAAAAAAATAATAATAAGAGAGAGAGGAGGGGGGAAATTATAATCTTGACGCAAATTTGTAAAAATTAGCTTCGTGAAATGATATTTAAAGTTTTCATTTTAGAACGAATTCAGTATTTGTTTACAAATATAAACGCTTACAGCTCAGTGTAGAATTACGTGAATTAAAAAATTCTTATTGTTATACATAATTAATAATATGTAGTTTTATACTTTAGTAAAATTGAAAAATCGAATATTTTGAACAATTTTGACATTTTGAGATCCCAATGTTGCCTTAAGAATGCTTATAACAAATAAACAAACAAAAAGACGGCACTTTGTTTATACATAGTAAAAATATTGTGATTTCGTTTTTAATCCTTCCTAAATGCCATTAAAAGTATATGTATTGCAAAGTTCATTAAATTTTAAATGGAAAAGTATGAATTTTTTTGTACGAATACAATTTGTATTCAAGTTTCGATTTTGGGCTACGTATACTTAACACAGTCTTAGAAAGAGAATTTTAGAAAAGATGGGTCAACATATAGTAGGCTATTAAATGCTTATGCATACATTTGGTTTTATTTATATTTTACTAACCATCCCCTACTATACGATAGTATTTACTAACATTTCTAATTTTAAAATCTGGTTTCACACTAGCATTTTTTTATAGAAGAATTTGATACTAATTTTCCACGATTAAATAAAGTGAAATTTATTATGGGAAATTTCTCGTATGATGTCTTTAGCCTAAATCGAAGATTTGGACACTTTGTACGATAATTATCGTATGGTTGGTAACGTTACTTGTACTTTACTAGGCATGCCAAAATTTTAATTTATTCCGGAGCACTGTTAATAAAAGCCCTTTTTTTAAATCACTTTATTTACAGGGTCGTACTCTCCACCCCCTTTTTCAGGACACTCTCAAGGATGAGAAATTTTAAATTTTATTGTTACCACTATTTTTATACAGTGATATATATCCTGTACAATCATGGCACATTGCTATAAATATACCAGAAGCATTTCTTGGTGAAATTAGTGGTGGCAAAAAAGGGGGTATTTCTTATCTCTAAGCATAGCCTCCTATACTATATGTCTTCCGCGTGGGTCGGAAAATTGGCTGTAGACAGCGCCACCTGGTACAGATTGTGAAACTTTTTTATTCAACAGCCACCAAAAATTTTTAAAAGTGGGATTCGGTATATATAAATGGCGAATAGAATCGAAGAAACGTCGATTATATATACCATATATCACTTCTTAAAATTATTGATGACAGTTGAATAAAAAATTCGCGCAATCTGTACCAGATGCTGCTGTCTACCGCTTGAACTGTTTCCAAGTTTCTGAGCCGCGCAGAAGGCATCTAGTATAGGAGGGCTCTGAGAGTGTCCTGAAAAAGGGCGGAGAGTACGACCCCTGTATTTATAGTGAAAATTTCTCCACATTGTAACTAATATGTAATTAAGAGAGAATAGGAATAAAAATACTCTTCAAAAAAAAAAAAAAAGCGTGATTAAAAGGTGGTTACTAACAATGCTCTAGAATAAATTAACACTTTACATGCGAGTCACGTAAAATTACGTTTTTCATGAAAAACGAGCCCCGTCTAAAAAAAATACTTTACTAAAGAAAAAAAAATGATTTTACTTGTTCGTATTTAATACCTTATACACTTCTGGTTTATATGAATGCCAGTGACATTTACAGAATGGATTACTAAGAATAAAATTTGAATAATTTAATCATGAATACGTAAAATCATTTTAATATGTAATATAACGCCAAAAAACGGGGTTTACTGTTCAAAGTAGGAAAATACCTCTACGACAATGTGCTAAAACGTTTTCATACTTTATTAAAGTAAAAACAATAGACGTAGTAAAGTTGCTGACCACGCATTTTCCATTTGAAAATTTCTGAAATTTAGGAGAAATACATTTCCTATGTTCCAGATTTTTTGACACCAGATTATTTTTTTATAGATATTAACGATATTAATGTCTTATTAAAGTAATCTTCGATGTATAATCCACAGGTCAAACAAGTCAGTTTTTCACCAGAAATTTTAATTGGCAAATAAAATTCTGTTAGTACAAGTTGTTTATTCGAAAAAAAAAAAAAAAATGCAGACTCTTCTGTTAAATAATATTTTTGGTAAAGGATATATCTTAGCTGAAGATTATACGCCAAAAATTAGTCAATCTAAAATTACTGTAAGAAAATAATGGTATACAAATTCCCTTTTATGCGATCCCTGTGTGTAAGTAAAAAACTTTTTATAAGTGCCGTATAATGAGCATTCCAAAATAATAATAATAGTAATAATTCCAATAGAAAAATTTTTACTACAATGATCTTTAAATTTATGACATGCATAAAATTTATATTTGTCCGTTCGAAGGAGCTCACTCCAGATTACTGAATATTTATACTGTTTTATAGTATTCAGAATTAGATATGTATTTCAATATATCCCTTTAAATTGCAAAATATGACCTTCTCCCTAGATAAAATAAATATATTTAAAGAATTTAGATATATTTGAATATAAGCTTCAACCTTCGGTTTTATTGCTTAGATGGAATATGAGTTTTCTAGACTTTAATGAGATTTTAGTTTTATGTATATTAAAAATAGGAATTTACATGTATCTGGGAAAAGAAGAGAAGAATATTTTATGATAGAGAGAGCATGACATAAGGCTGTAAAAACATAGTTTCGACGTTTTAGAAATATAAAAAACGAATAGAAATACATGTATAACAATAAAATTTCTTCAAATGAATTTATTGCACTGAGTGTATGCAGAAATGAGAGTTTACTTCAGTCTTCTAGGATATATTTATAAATATTTATACAATTTTATAAATATAAGAATGAAAACTTTTTAAAAAAAGAAAAAGCAGAATAACTAGCCATAACTTTATGATTCTAATGTCAAATACTGATTTGGAAAATTAAATTAACGCCTTGAGTGCGTCATTATTTCTTATATTTTAATTACCAAGAAATACTCATATACGTCCGAAATACAAGTTTACGATAATTCGTTTTTGAAGGGAAAAATTCTTTGTGTACATAACACTCATTTCTTCTTTCAATGTGAATTACTGTGATCCTTTGCTAAAATTATTTTACATTTCGTTTACCACGGTTATTTATGCAATACAATCCCATATTTTGTCTCAGCCCTCTCTATGCATATTTAAGTCATATATTTATTTACACATGAGTGATAAAATTCAAATAGAAGTTAATAATTTTTTTTTTTTTTTTTTTTTTTTTGGTATATACACATACATACCTACATATATATATATATATATATATATATAAACAAAATAATGTAAACCAGAGGAAAATTTAATCCCAAAACACATGAGGGCCTTCATCAGCGGAGCTCCCCCATCTAGGGAAAGGAATATGAGTTTCTGACGAAACACTGGTATTAACCAAAAAACACGTTTTCAGCCCCCAACTTCTCACAGATGGAAGCACGACCATATAGCAAACGATTTTTAATTAATACATAGAATAAAAAGCAATTAAATTCAGAAATAAAGCTCAAAATATAATACATCAAATATAAAAATCAAGAAATATAATACATCAAATATAAAATACAAGAAATTAAATAAAGCAAGAATATATAAATAATTGTTATATGGTCGTGCTTCCATCTGTGAGAAGTTGGGGTCTAGAAACGTGTTTTTTTGGTTAATACCAGCGTTTCGTCAGAAACTTCTCATATTCCTTTCCCTACATGGGGGAGCTCCCCTGATGAAGGCCCCCATGTGTTTTGGGATTAAATTTTCATCTGGTTTACATTATTTTGTTTATTTATTATAGTTGTATATTTCCTTTTGCTGCTTTTGCGCATTGGTTTATAAAAACTTTGTTCTAGTTCTATTTATTTAATAATTCAGGTTTTACTCCCTCCTATATTTAAATTTTATCTTAATTTATATATATATATATATATATATATATATATATATATATATATATAGTTTTATAATGATTTATTTAATTATTTATAGACAAACAGTGGCAACTTTAGTATATCAATATTTGAACAATTTGTTTAAAACGTAATATAATTGTACGGATTACTGAGTAGGAAACTTCTGTATGCACTGCACATATTCCTTCATTCATAATTAATTTATCTGATTCTTTACCTAAATCATTTTATCGTAACGATTGTTTAAATAACAAAATCCGTTTACGTTCAATTTCTAGACAACTAGATGTACATAGGCAGTTCAATTATCGGTCTCAAAAATCTAGAAATAAAAAATAATATTTAGTACAAGGTCAAACAAATGATTTTACATGTTACAGGCTATCGTGGAAATGGTTGAAAACATGTTATCAGTTGTATTATGCGAGTAACTTTAATTTACCAAAATTTAGCTCACGTCTCATACATAGTACTTTAAAATACACTAGGTTATTTAAAACTATTCGAATACATTACTTTATATTTAGTGTAATTTGTAGTAATAATTTTAAATTATTCGTATTATAAATGGCTTCATTAGGTTTTTCGTTTTAGAACAGACTCTCTTTGCTACTTTCTTTTATATTCGATAGAATAAAATATTGGATTCGTAAAAATTTTAGATTTTCCGTTTTCGATATATTTAAACGTTTTGAGCTGTTCAGAAAAAAGATATGATCGTTTTTTTTTAAAGGTTAGCGCATTTGTGAGTGTGAGACAAAATTTTTCTACCCACTCTAGCTCGAGAACTATTGCACAGAATTTTGTAAAAATTTACGTTTATTTGTTCCTTGACACGAATTAGTGCGTATCAATTTTTGTTGTTCAACACTCAAAATGCTTTGCTGTCGTCACGTTTCGTCATAACTCTTAACAGAGTAGTATAAGATAAGAATACGTATAAATGTACGCAATAAAATTATATTTAATTAGTCTTCGCGGGAAAAAAAAAAAAAAAAAAAACTAATTGTCAGCCAAGAAAATTTTTTTTGCAAAAGCATCACTTCTTCTTTGAGGTGGTAAATTTTAATATTACTGCTATTCAAAAGCAGTCACCCATGTATTTAAAACTAAATGCTGAACCATGAATCTCTGACAATTTAAACAAAGCTATTATTTTATTTATTATTTATTTATTTATTTGCATTAAATCAAATATATGAAAGATTGTGTTTGATTCAGGTTTTATCTATAAAGAATACAATTTATTTTCTTTCTTATTTAGAGTTTTAGTATTCGCCTGCGCTCACTACGGAAAATATTTTGATAAATAATAATGTTATTAATATTTGTAGTGGATGAATTTGGTCGGAAATTATAGAATAGAATCTTGTAATGAGCACTATTTTTTATTTATTTTATTTATTTATTTATTCATTTTTGCTAATTGATGAAATGACTTAGTTCGTACGGTTCTGATACAGGGCAATCAACAGTTGGCATTTGATCTTCCCACTGATTCTTCCCCCAGTATACTTATATGATATTTTTTTACTCAATTCATCGTGCAAACTTACTATTAAAAATTCCAAAGGAAAAATACTGGTAGAAGAATCAAGGGAAAATTTCGACTGTCGATACCGTGTGATAGGCCTGTCGCACACACATTGCACACACACTGTGCAAGATTTGATTACCGAAATCTCAGAAAGATCAAGTTTTCCCTCTGAAATTTAAGAAAAGCATGAAAACGACTGTAAACACAGTTTCCAAGTTTCATATTTTAATGTTTTTATTTATTATTATTATTATTTATTTATTATTTATTTATTTTTGAGAAATATCACCTAGAGCAGGAGAAAGAACACGCTATTTTTGAAAATTTCTATTATTCAGTTACAAATACCAGTGTTGCCAAAATTAGGGGCTCAACTGTTTAGCATCTACCACTAAATGTTAATTGTAACGGTTGTCTAATTAGTTCAGATATTAAGTGGATTATCTTTTTTAAAGGAGGTGTTGCTGCTGTAACTACATCTAATTTTAATTCCCAAATGCAAAATCTCATCTCAAAATTTTTTTTATAGTACTTCACTTTTACAATATAGAAGGAAATGTTTTCATTCGTTTCTTTCCTTCTAATGTCGTTTTTAAAATTTGGTGATTGTTGATTTAAAATTCGCAAAATTATTTTGCGCTGGAAAGATTTAAGTGTATAAAATAATCACTTAAATAAAAATTATTGGTGATTATTGAATAAAAAAAATCCCTAAATTTGGCAACCCTGTAAAATCTGAAATATTTTGAATCATTAAACAGTAAACTAGTCATATTTAATCTTGTCGTTGAACGTAGAATCACCCAGACATACGAATGCAAAATAGCTACAAACACAGCCACGCATTTTTGTGCATGTATATTGGTTTATAATATTTTTATATGACGCTGCATAGGAATTAAATTTGTACTAATAATGAACTTGTTTTGCATGTGTAAAGGTTAGAAAGTATTTTTCAGATAAAAGGTCGCCTTAAATTTATACTTAGCTCCCTTAGCTTCAGAGGTTAATCAGGCCCTGGCCCTAGTTTCCTGTAGACAGTACATCTTAACACTTTCGCGACCGCTGACGTAGATTCACATCATTTGAAAATCTGTAACTCCGCCAGTGGGCATTTCTTTTGCAATTTGCCTGTCACTTATTTCTTGAAAATAACAATATTGATATTTGTACAATCAATATACTATGGATACAAATACTTTGATTAGAAAGAGTGTAATTATAATGTATATCCAATTGTAATAAAAATCTGAATATGGAAAATCTTATTATGAAATATTGTAACTGGGAAAATAACATCTACAAGCGGACTTACAGTCAAAAAGACAAAAACATCCGGTCGCGAAAGTGTTAAGTAGTATTCCGTAGTATTAATAATACCGACCCTTTTTTCACACTACTTAGTTTTTAGAATAATTTTCTCAAACTATGATTGTGATTAAATAATAAGAAAAATAGTTAATAAAAAAGAAGTGTAAAAAAAAAAAAATAAATAAATAAATAAAATAAAGGCGGGTACTGTTGTTACTGGTTAGTACCAGAACTTGTGTATGGTATATTGATTAAAATGATGGCAGCTATGAAACAGTTGGTTTTAAAACCACGCACCACATATTTCAGTGAATCAGAATATTAGAATGAAAATATATTTTTATAAAATTATGAATAATCCGGAATGGAAATATTTCCTCGCAATAAATCAACAAAATAAAAGAAATAATATATATTCATTATTTCTACAACCAAATAAGACTTTTAGTAAATCTTATTTTCTCAAGAGATAATACAGTAAAGTACATCATTAGATAAAAAAAAGTGTTTGTAGTTGATTAAGATGCACAGGGAAAAAAAGTTTATGCTGAACTCTCAAGGGTGAGCTTCTGGATGTTAAGGGAAATCAGTTTAATAAACACAGATTGCAGAGTCTCGGAAAAAAACGTACAAAGTTATCGATAAAATAGAATGCCTTGTGCGGTTAAAGTTTCCTATAAATAAATATTTATTTCACAAATAGAAAAGATAAAAATAAACTACCTCCAACATGTTTATTAATTTTAATATTTAATTGTGCATAATAAATGTGAAAGAGAACATTATGATCTCCTAATTTAATTTATTTCGAAAAAAACAAATTAGCAAAAACATTTTCTAATATGAAACTGCTGATCTTTAAAGATTTCATAATTTATTTTATTTTTATTAAGCTTTGCTTTGTAAGTTTTGTGTTTAAAAAACTATTTAGTCATTGAAACAATGCAATTAAAAAAGGGAATATTGACAAACAAAACATAATCTTGATAAGTGTTATAATCATGCATTAATGTATTGTAATGAAAACATTGAACAATACAGGTGAGTATATAGCGGATGATGCAAAACTCACAGAAAAAACTAGTATTCTGTGGCCACAAGACTTTCTTCTATATTTTCCAATACATATTCACTCAGTAACAATATTTAAGATATATATATGTATATATATATATATATATATACATTTTTTTTCTAAGTTTTTTTTTCGATAACTTTGTTTTAAATTATCACAGGTTTATAGTTCAACCATTCCTTTTAAAGGTATTGACGAGACTTTTCGATATATGCCCCTCTTGAAACTTTACCCCACACGGGGGGCACTTCCCCCAGGGGGATAGGATGCCCTCACATGCACAAGATTTTTTTCCTAGTTAACTACTACTATTATCAAAAATTCATATCAATTTTACAATCACAAGTTTAAAATAACTCTCATTATGCACATTTATACGAGGTTTTGTCCTATACTGTCATGTTAAAAATGTAAAAATGCGATCATAGTGCCACCTGTTGAGTGATTGATACCCAAATCTAATCAGCACCAGTTTATGTCAGGGTGCAACTAAATACCAAGTTTGATTAAATTTCATTCATTGGTTCGTGAGATACAGCGTCCACAAAAACGTGATACACACAGACAGACTGACATTTTCTAAAAACTATCAATTCGTGTTCAAGACATCCCAAAACGTGTAAATCCATCAAAAAATGGAGGTCGAAAATTTTCACGAATCCAATACTTTCTCTTACATATAGAAGAAAGTAATAATAAATATGTTATTCAAAAAATATTGATTTTACAACTATGTAGCTTTCACTAAATCTCAGAAAAATACATTTTATTATTATTTTTTTTTAAGTAACAGACGATTTATTGCCAGATTAGTTTAAATTATCTCAATAAGGTGGCGTTTAAATTGTATAGGGTGTCCCAAAATTAACGCAAGATTTGAATTTGCCACCATTTGTGCAATAAAGTATTGGCAACGCTATTAAAAAACCATTTTACAGCAGATAGTTTAGGGTTAGTAAAAATGGAGCGTTAGATGATGCCACATGCCATACAGCTCGTGAAACAATTCAATGAATACATGAGATATTTCCTGGCCGTGTACTCTCTCGTTTCAATGATAAAAATTGGCTCCCTAGATCGCGTGTTTTAACACCTTTGGATTTCTTTTTATGGCATTATTTGAAGTCAAAAATCTATGCCAACAAACCCACAAGTACGATTGCATTGAAGGAGGAAATTCAACGCTGTATTAACAAAATCCAGCTACATGTATGCAAAATGGTCATGGAAAAGAGTGCGTATGTGTCGGCAAATTTGTGGAGGGATTTGTCCTATGTGTTATTCCATACATAATCCTATCCTGTGTATTTTACGATTGAATAAGAAAATAACAATTTAAAGAAAAAGAAACTGTGTTTTATTTTTAATTCAAATCTTGCGTTAATTTTGGGACACACTGTACATTTACTTTTATATAGTGATGCAATAGATTCAACAATGCAACGAGGACTATAATTGTTCAATGTGATGACTGTCATCCGTGAAAAGAGCGTCAGACGTTGTGCATTCAGATTCCCCATAATTAAAGGTTAACTAACAATGCCTTATCTCGTACCAATATCCTAATTTTTCTTTTAAAATGTGAGAGGATACTAAAAATACAGCACATAAAACGGCGTTGTATTCTCAGAATTGGCGGAAATTGAAAATAAAATACATCTTTTTTCTTACATTTAAAAAAAAAAAAAAAAAAAAAAAAGAAAAAAAAATCTAATGTTTTTTTGCGGAATTCCGTGGAAGCAACCTAGTGCTGCTGTCAAAATTTTTTGAATAATATGTTTTATGTTTATCTTTTTTTCAATGACTTTTTGATCACTGTATTTATTATTTTATATATAAAAAATAATATTGAATGTTTATTTTGCTTTTATGTATGTTAATCTAACTAATTCTTCCACTTCCTGTACTGTTAAAAATAAAATTATACATAAACTGTAAGATTAAGAAAAAAAGGGATCGATTTTAGGTGCAAGCAATATCATTAGAAATTTTTATGTTATGTTTCACGATATGATAATGCAATTTTAGTAGTAGACCATAGCCTCCTAAACTAGATGCCTGTCGCGAGGCTTGGAAACTTGGCATCAGTTAAAACGGTAGACAGTGCCACCCGGAGCTAGTACAGATTGCGAGACTTTTTATTCAACAGCCACCAAAAATTTTATGTGGGATATGATATTCATAAAATGCGAATAGAATCGAAGAAACGTCGATTATATATATCATATATCACTTCTTAAAATTATTGGTGACAGTTGAATAAAAAAGTCGCTCAATCTGTACCAGGTGGCGCTGTCTACCGCTTCAACTGTTGCCAGGTTTCCGAGCCACGCAACAGGCATCTAGTTTAAGAGGCTATGAGTAGAGACTACTTAAATTTTTGAGGGATAATGTAATATTGGTCATTTCAAATGAAAAACCACCAGATATCACGAACAGGGCTAGAAGAAATGAAATAAATGAATATATATTTTTTTTCTAAATCATAAAAGTGATTTTTTGTTAAACACTTACACGACGAGTTTTTTTCAGTTGGGAATTCAAATTAATAATACATCTTACCGCTCTTGTAAGGGCTAAATGGCGAAATTTCGCATACTAACTTTTTGAAAATCCTTCCTGAAGCTAAAATCAGTCAGTTTCTGGTGACACGACATATTTTATTTTCAAAAGTAAAAAAAAAGGACCTTGCAGTACAGTAAGATTTCGCAAATGTACACATGCACACAAAAAAAGAAATTATAAATGCGAAAGAAAAACTGTGTATAGTTTAAAACTTACGCGGATGAGCTCTTTCGGTCAATAATAAAAATCTCTGACCGACAGAAGTTTGTTATATCTTAAATATTCAAAAGAAATATTATGCAATACCAACTACTTCACTTACTCAGAATTGTCTTAAAAGTAATAGAAATATAATAACGAGTGAAAAAAAAAAATAACATCTAACATGGATATTACATACAAAATTAGCATAAAGTAAGAGAATAGAATTTTCTTGTGTAGATGAAACTTTTATCAAGATATCTTCATTTATTAAAAAATATAAAATATAGGGACTAAGATCTCAGCTCATACGCAGGAATTAATTAAGCCTGTGGCACAATATTGTCAGTGTTATTTAATAATATTCACTGGGTTATGTCAGAAATTTAAAGCGTTACGTAGGAAACGATTGTTATTGAAGAATATATTGATATATTTAAACCGAACTACGCAAGGCTAAACTGACACTACTATTTACGAACTATTTATTACTTGCAGAAGATACATAGTAAGACTTTAGGAGACTTCATAACATCGTGGAGGATGAGGGAAATATGTTGTGACAAGGGAAATTATTCCTGCAGAAGCAAAAATTTATAGACGTGGATGGACTTGTAAAGTTGGAATAGGTATAGAGGAACTTGTATAGCTGTAGTGAAGAATTAAAAAATCCTTCTATTCTGAAAGTATAAAGAAAAATATATATATATAAATCAGTTAATTGTTGGATTCAATGAGGGAATATCAGTGTTTTTTTTTTTTTTTTGGTAAAATGGGGAAATCTTTATGATTGATTGCATTTTTACATTTTATAATATCTTTGGCTTCAGGAAAAATTAATTATTGAATGTTTCGATGCGCAGAAATTATTTCTGCCAAAAAGTTGTTTTTAACCTAAAGATTCCATGTGTTTAGGGCAAAAAATTTCTTTTATATATTTTACTTTTAATACATGGGGCTGCCGAATTCTTTAACTTGAAATTCCTAATCTAATATTTAAATAAGCTTTTAAATAAAACTTTGAAATTTTTTTGACATTGTTATACGTAATTTCCATGAAATTTACAACGAAAACCGTGAAGTAATTTGCGAATTTTCTTTGATACAATTATTTAATTACATCCTAATTATTTTAAGTTTATATAATAACGCTGTACATTAGCGTTCGTTTTTGATCAAACTATTAGAAAACTATATATGAAGGCTATGAATACGTTGTTTTTCTTCAGTAAGTTATATATTTCAATGACAAATAATTCTTTATTTAATAGTCAAATAATTAAAAGAAGTTTGACTCACCTGGGTCATCACAGGTAATCCAGCCATTGAGATTGATTGATGTTGAATCTCGTAATTTTCATTATCAGTGGAAAAATAGAATTATTATACTTTAGGAATTCGATGAATTATATATATATTAGTTTTAGGCGAACTTCTATTTTAGAGTAGAACTACTTGTTTTTTCTGTAACAAAATGTAAATTAATATATATATAATCTTACACAATATGTATAGGTTATTTTCCTTTAAATTAGTAATGTCTAGACTAAAAATTCTTTTTTAAACTTTTTATACAAAATACGATTAAGTAGAATTAAAAAATGGAACGTCTGTCCCATACAAGAAATGTTACATGATTAAAAAAGCATTACAGTAGTCGTAGAGAGACGCGACGTATCGTCACGTGATGATGCAGGTGCATAAAACAATCAGTTGGCGGGAAGCAAAAAGTCTGGAACACGAAAACAAAAGTTAATAAAATTGTTCTGAGATTAGATATCACAACACAAACAACTAGAATATTTACTTGTAATACCACGTTATAAGTTTTCTAATGGATCGTGACTAATTCTTTAAAATATGTTTGCCAACAGCAACGCAACCGCTTGTAAGGGTTTGAGGAGAGGGGGATTAAAATAACTAATAGAAACATGATTATGTATCGACAAAATTATATTCGTCAGCTGAACACAACTTTAAAATTGTGGGATAGAAACGGGAAACCATAAAACACCAAAATTGTATGCAATAATCTAATCTGGCTTAGTACTAATAACGTACTTAAAAACGAAAAAATAGTAATCTATAATAATAAAAGAAGATGTCTGTCTGTCTGTCTGTCTGTCTCTCTGTCTGTCTGTGCATCTATACGTTCAGCCCCTACTGAACGCAGAAGTATAAAATTTGACATACGGGTGCTCAGAAGCCTTCCCGAGTTGATAGTCAAAGCAGAATTTAAAAATTTTAATTAGTTGCGGAGATATTAATTAAAATGTAGACCTATGTCTTAATCAAAAAGCGATCTCAATGCCTCAGAATTCACCTCGATTGCATAAAAGTAGATATTTTAACGGAGTTAAAAGCAGAAAAAATGGAAAATAAATTACAAATATTAGTCCGATCATTACGAATTTGGTACCAAATGAAAGGGGAATTTTTTCCGAATCTAAGAGTGCAAGCGGCTTATCGATACATCAATTAGATTTTTTAAAATTAACTAAACTATGAAATTTAGTTGGAAACAGGCAGACGATTTTCTAAGCGGTCTCGATCGGAAACAAAACACATACGAGACAAGTGTCTGATGAAAGCGGAAATGGTTCTAATCAATTAAGATATCATGTGTTTTATGGGGAAATGTGGGGGGAAATTGCAATTTAAAATTTTTTTCAAATTTTCATTCACGTTACATTTGAATTAATATTCGGCCTAGACAGCATATTATAAAGCTACTGTTCAATTTTCATGAAAATATATGAATAATTAAAAAAATGACATATTTATTGGAAAAAGATTGTCTTCTTTTATATTTTGCAGTATTTGCAGCCGTCGAAAATTCGTAGTATGTAGTTTTAATGCCCGATAATTCGATTGTGAATATTTTTGAAAGAGTACGATTATTAGGGGGGGCTTGAGGGAGAGGGAAAAAAGGCAAAAAAAAGAGTTACAGCGTTTGAAATAGGTTGGCATATTAAAATTTTAAGGCAAGGTATTTGGTTTTCTTTTTTATCTCAGTTTCTAATTAAAATAATTTCATAAGTAATACATCATTTGAAAGCTTTTCCTGTTTAGGTTTTCTTTTGTATCTCAGCTACTAATTAAAATATTTTCACAAGTAATACATCATTTGAAAGGTTTGTTGATTTAGAATTGAACAGTAGATTACAGAAATTTCTACCGCCAGATGGTGATGTAATATTTTAATGTATATTTTCAATACTTTAAATGATGTATATTTTCAATACTTTAAATTCTAATGAGCGTGGAAGGTGTTGTATGTTCTAAAAAGGGAAAAGGCGCCGCAGGCGCCACCGAGCGGGACTTTGCTAAAGTCAGAAATTTGAAAGATTATAACATGGTGAGCGAACAGGCTGTTTCAGATATTAAAAGTGCCAGAGGGCGCCGCAGGCTACCGAGCGGGAATTTAATACGATTAAACTTTTCAATAAAGATATTCTTACTATATGTCAAGAAGCTGTTGTAAGATCTGAAACGGGAAAAAGGCGCCGCAGGCGCCACCGAGCGGGAGTTTCATAAAGTCGGATTTTTCAAGGATCGCGAACCAGCTGGTCGCCGAAGGCGGCTAGTAATATATATATATATATATATATATATATATATATATATATGGCTTTTTCTACCAAAAGGGACGGCGATGAGGGTAATAAATTTCTCATAAACATTGCGGTGAGTACTAAGTAGAATATGCTTTGATTCTCTAACATTTCATAATATTTTAGTTCATGCACTGTGTCTGTATTCTATAACTTAAAAAACAAAATCTGAACAGCTAAATAAATAAAAATTTAAAATTCTGGTGTTTAAATAATTATATGTAATTGTGTAATTAGACTATGATGCTATATTCAGATGCAATACTCCCCTCATTTTGGTGTAAGCGAAACATGCTGTTATTCCACGCAGTCTATCACGTGAAATATAATAACAACCTTATAATAACAACACACAGTTTTCAATTTTAATAAAAATATAATAATTTCTGACAATTCTTTTTATTAATAAAGAGGCCGCAGGAGTCCTGTATTTTTACTTGCATTTTATTAATTTGCCACCACTTTTACAATCAGTAGTTTTTAAATATTGCTTTAGCAATTAAACCTTTTCACGAAATGTTTAAAAAATTAGCGGTTATTAAATAATAAAACAAACGCAAAAATATAGGGCCGCTGCTGACTCTGATTAATATATACCACAGCAGGTGGACATTTTTCTTCAAATCACACGTGTAAGTAAAAGAAAAAAAAACTTACAAACTTAAAACATAAAAGTTTGTAAGTTTTACATTTTTATCCCAATGTTTTAAAGCTAAATTAACATACCAGTAAGTCATGTCTAAGTATATTCCATGTATATGAAAGTATTATTACTTATTTTACTATCCATAATGTTTTCGATAACATTGCAGTTTATAGTGTTTTATCGTTTAATATACATTTTCCCTTAGAACTCGGCATAACAATCAATGAAGAGTAAGAAATCATTTGTAATTTATATTTGTTCATGACATGTGCACCTATATCCTATTAGGTACAGATGTTATTTGAAAATATCAAACAGGTTTTTCTAATGTGTTTTTATGTTTATATGGGAGAATATTTATGATCATGTGTCAGATCCTCTGGTTTACTGTCTGAATGCAAGGTTAAAGAGATACTTACTATGCTCTATTTGTATATAAGTATAATTTAAAGAAACACAAATTTTCCACGTAAATGGAGAATATTCTTTTATGCAAATACATATCTTGTCATCATTGATTAAATATTCGTATAAAATAGGAGCCAGCGACAGACTGAAAACTAAAAAAAAAAAAAAAAACTATATACATGTATGCACATGAAGTTTTTTTTTTTTTACAAATGTTTGTTTATCAGTTTTACCATTATTATTTAAACTTTATAAATTCATTGATACTTTTTAATTCATTTTTTGTTTTGTTTTTTTGCGCCCATTTATTTAAATTAATACGCGTATTCATTTCCATCTATTAAAAATTACTAATGATATACTTATATATATAAATATCTGACATTGCGTTTAACTTTGATAAAGCTTAATTTTTAAGCAAGGAAAAAAAAATCTACGATACTACTTTATTTGAAAGGAATCAAAACACTGATTTTATCATAAAATATACAACTGAGCGTAAGTTGTTATTTGAATTTGAAATAATGATAACATTTATCTTCTTTTTTTTCTTTCTTTTTTCATTTCTTTTGTTTTTAAGTTAAACATAAAAACTAAATATTTAAATTAAAAGTCTTATGTTTATTTATAATCTTACATGTGCCTTACAAGTAAAAACAAATACAATCATTAAATCTTTCGAAAGATGCATTGTTAGGTAACTAAATAACGAGGAAGGAAATTTCCGTTACAAGCTCTAGATACTACAGTTATTAATAATTCAGTAAATAAATGTCAAAAAGCGTAATGTTAGAAATTCCGAAATGTTATTATAACTTTTTAAAAAACTCCAGGAAACAAAACATTTCCTTTTGATTTACAGTTGAAGTATATAAAAAAGCATAAACTTTTGCATTGTTTACTTTAATTGTGACTTATACTTAATGTTAACATGAGAAATTTTTTTTGCGTGTACAGTGAAGGGGGAGATTTTGAGATAAATTTATTAAGAACAAATAAAGAGAAAAAACGTGTTGTGAAACAATCACACGACTTCCATTACCTACTATTACACGTATTATATACATTTTTTGGAGTTAAAGTGATCATAAGACATAATATTGACCTAAAGAAGCAGAAACCAGAAATTTTTCGAGTAAGAGAAACTTTAGGTAAAGACATAAAAAACAAAGTTTACATAGCGAGTTAAAATATAAGGAAAAAAATGGTAGAGACATTTTTTGAAACACCATTTACAAAGATCTAAAATTGTCCTGCCTAAGCAGAATGTCTGTTACCCTTTCTGTTATAATAACCTAATACATGAGAAAGGATATCTAAGATGAAATTTTTATAACAATTTTCAACAAAATCGTTAGCGTCGTTTTTTAGATACTATATTTTACTAAAATTTTGCATAACCAATTATTGACCATAAAACAATAATTACACACAAAAGGATATTTAAAAGGGAGTTAATATCGTGAGTCTGAAAAAAAAATCCGTTCAGTCGGTTTTAAAGGAACATACTCGAGATACCTGAAAATGAGCTATTTAAGCTATAGGACACCTATCTATTGAGCTATAGGACGCCTATCAATTTTACTGAACTAACGAACTTAATTATTCGAAAAGACATCTAAAAGAGAGTTTATATAGCAACTTTGAAGAAAATCATTAGAACCATTTTTGAGGTACGGACTTACGGTTCTATTTCCGAGTTCCGACGCCCCACCTCTATTTTCAGATTTTCACTAAAATTTGTAAAATTCATTTGTACACCGCACCTGTCTCAAATCTGAAGTTTCGAAGTTCTATCTTTATTAGTTTCAGAGATATGATTGCCAGATGATTCCCCACATACATTTACATACACACAGACACTGATCAATTGCCAAAAACTACTTTTTTGGAATCAGGAGGCATATAAATGTGCAAAATCAGGTGCACATATTTACATCAGATATCGAATTTTTGATCGAATACAATACTTCTATTACCTACGGTAGTCGGGTAATGGAAGTAAAAATATAAAGTAAGATCTTCGATTTTTTAATATCGGTGTTTTACAAAATAAAATTTAGCATAATGTAAGTAAATAGATAAATAATATTTTTAAAAGATTTTTTTTTATTATTATTTGTATGTTTACATTCTTTTAGTCTTGAGAACGTGAACGTGTTTTAGATTTACTATTTTAGAACAGATTTATAATTATTGCTTTATACTGACTGAATGTAATTTGCGCAATTAATACCAACTCCTAACTTAATAATAAAAAAAGCAAACTTAAGTAATTTACATTGACATTGCTATAGTGATTCAATAAGTTTATTTTAAATTATTAAGTCGGAGTTGCCAACATTTATAATTTATTCAGGAGCACTGTTAGCTGCGCCTTCTTTTCGTTCCACTGTATTTTAGAGTAATTTATTTCTTATTCATTTGCTATTAGATATTCGTGAAAATTGCTCTAAAACATATATGGTGTGACAAAAAGGCAGTGCCAAGAATGCTAAATAATACAATGAATGATAAAATGTATAAATTATGAACATTGATAAAATGGATAAAATATAAAAGTTGGCAATTCTGTTAAGTTAAAGACTATGGACTAACATAATAGTTACAATAATTAAAAACAATTACTTTACTTATAATCACTAAAAACATAAATGCAGATATTTTAATTTATTCCGGAGTATATTTAGCCCCGTCTTTTTTTCATACCACTTATTTTTTAAAGATATTTTTTCTTATTTTATCAAAGTTATATATTGGAGAATTTTTTTCTATAAATAAAGTGGTGTGAAATAAAGGCGGTGCTAAAAATACTCTGGCATAAATAAAAATATTGGCATCTATGCTAAAAAAAAAAAAAAAAAAAAAAAAAAAAAAAAATCGGATTAAAGTTATTTTCATAATTCTAATACTACAATAGGTGCAGAAACTCTAAAAATATCTTTAATATTAATTTTCAATCTATAACTGAGTAACTCATGTAAAATAATGTCAGTACAACCCTGGAATATTTTCATTTCCACTAATATTTTTTTAATTATAATCACTATAGTATTTAGCACATGCTAACATTTGTAATTCAACCAGAAGTATTCTTAGTATCTGCCCTTTTTTTCTCACGACTGCTTTTTAAAAACATTTTTCTTCTTATATAATCGTTATTAAATAGTAGAGAATTTTTTTTTTCTACAAGCAATGTAGTGCAGATAAAAGGCGGATACTGACAGCACTCAAGGATAAATTATAAATGTAACCAAGCATGCTAGTTAATCACCATACAAGTGCTGTAATTCAGGGCATTTATCGAGGTAATTTCTTTTGTAGTTCTTCCGCCATTATATTTACAGAGATGTCAAGTTACTACTAACGAAAAGTCAGTTTCATACCACAATAAAGAAAAAGTAAAACTTATCCTATTAAATTGCAGATAATTATTACAGAAGATTATATTTAAAAAATTATGGTATTAAGATTGCGGACAATCCGTAATAACTTGGCATCTCTGTATTTACATAGTATTAAACAACTTTGTTAATATGTATCTACCATTTATTACGTGGAAACGTATTATATAAATATAGTGGTGGAAAAGTCACAAAAGTTGCTCAGGCGCTTGTAACTGTAAAATAACGATTTCTGTATGGTATTAGTGGTAGGAAACCTTATGCTATTTAAAAGTTTTTTGCTATTTATAAAGCTTCATTTTCATATATATATCTTTACTGTTTAATTCAAGTTTTGGTTTTCTTTCTGGTGTTTGATCATTAGAGTAATAAATTATTATTATTATACACACGCACACAAATCTATATGCATGTACTGTTTTAATTTAATTATTTAAAAAATATATTTTGCTTAACGAAATAAAATAATTCAATTGTTTAAAAAGACTGTTAAAGTATTGTGTTAATAAATCGTATGAAATATTATTTTGTTAAACATTTATAAAGGAGCTATGTTTTTGTAAAACTGACACGAACTTTGAAATGATAAAAAATAAATTAATTAAATAAAATAAATAATGATATTAAAACGACCTAATTAAAATGTATTATTTAATATTTTTAGAATAATATCACAGAAAACTATGCGAATAAATATTTGTGGTAACTACTATAATACTATTTAAATTATTATGCGTAAAAAAGAAGTTATGCATAGATCCATTTTATCACATTAAAGCAGATTTATTTTAAATTAATAAATTTTTAGAACGACAATATTTTAATGAACAATATATTTAATGCGATTTCATAGATAATAACTTAATAAAGTGAATTTAACCAGACTAATTCAGAAAATTTGAAACTGAAATTCAGCATTAATGATGCTCACTGTCCATGAATGGTCAACGAAAATTAGATTTCCAACTCATTATATTGTGTTTAACTTTGATTGATAAATTAAATAACTTTTCGCGAATTGCGTTGATTCGCTCGAAGGAGTAAAATTGCAAATGGAATAAACTTATAAATTACTTAAATTATATTAGTTATTTTAAAATGAAAAATGCACATGTATTCCGTATAGAATGTCAGACAAAACCTAATATTTAGTTAATGACAAACCAGATTGACAAAAAGAAAAATACAAAAAAAAAAATAATAATAATAATAATAAGTTAGCATTCAACTTTTAATTTATTAAATGTATTTTTATACTTTTAAAATATTGTGTGTCGCATGTGTAAATTGACGAAAGATTTGATTGGATTTTAACATAAAGCTAAAACGATTTTGAAAAAGGCTTTAGGAAAACACTTTTTCATTATTACTAAAAGTTTAATGAGATTTTCATATTTATATATCGTCATAATTGTAATTCCTACTTTTATAATCTGATATATATCTTTAACCTTTACGTATAGTTTTTTTTTTTTTTTTTTTAATTACACTCAGTAGCAAAATTATTCGAGCACTTGCAATAATTCCTATGTAAAAAAAGTACACTTAATACTGCTTTGTTAAATAAATTCTTGTCGAGTCATGTTCTTAGTCATTCTAGGAGCATCATTCGACAAGGATTTATTTAACAAAACAGTATTAAGTGTACTTTTTTATATAAGAATTATTGCTAGTGCTCGAATATTTCTGCTACCGACTGTATTAAGGATAGGGAAATTTCTTACTGTTTAAAATTTTAATATTGTTTGTAAATTATCAAGATGTTTAAAAGTTCATGTGCAAGTTATCATTTGTTTGTATACTGAGTTTATACAATTTTTTGAGGAAAAAAAATTTTTTTTTAATTAAATTGCATTATCTCATTACTTTATATCAGCAAATGAAATTTCTTGATATATAAATCCAGCATCTCCTTCTCCCAGCTTTTTTAATAGAACATTTCTACCACTCATCCGTGATTACTGACAGAGCCTGATTAAGGGGGAAGCACACATTATTTATACTTACACCGTTATTTTTTAACAAATACTTTCCTCCTATAATAAACACAAAATTCTCATTAAAAATTATTTTAAAAGAATTCTGGTGTCTAATAACGGTGAGTAAATTGGATTGTTTTACACCGTTCATTTTTTATAAAAAATATTTCCTCGTCAAAGCATGGAATTTCTATGACATGAAGTAAAAAATAATTGTAAAAGTATTCCTGTGAGAGCGGAGATAATGTGTGCTTCCCCCTTAATCAGGCTCTGATTACTGGTAGAAAATAAAACTCAGGGTGTAAAGGCAGTTCCATGAGAACCTTACGTGGTGTCAATTATCACATATTCTAATATATATATATATATATATATATATATATATATATGTATATATAATAGTATAAAAACTATTTTAATGTAACGAAGTATGTCTATGACCTCTAATTTATACTTGAAATTCACATACGTGTTCTTTAATTTTTTATATTATTTCTCCTTCCCAGATAAATATATAGTTACAACACTCCCAAAACTTTGATCACGTATAATTCTTTTTTTTTTTTTTTTTTTTTTTTTTAACGTAACAATAGCATGTTAAGACTTTTTGCTAATTTTGTTTCCTGTCATCTTGTAAATAATATATCGCCTAGCAACCTTCTGTCCTAATCTTCGTTTCAAAATATGGTACAATTATTTACTTAAACTTCCCAGTACCTACCAAATCATTTTGGCGAAATTTCACTTATACTAAGAACTGTTTGATTCGAATATATATATATATATATAGGCATAACATATTTACATTTTTTTTTTCTAATCTGATGATTTTGGCTGCGATAGAACGCTTGGCGAAATCAGGGAGGTTACTAAGCCACCATTTGGTGTCTAACATGTACATAAAGAAGATCTCCGCCCGTGTGAGCCATCATTACCCATCATTTAAATTTTATCGTAAATTGTTTTTTTTTTTTTTTTTTTTTTTTTTAATTGGTCACCTATAAAAGCAATATGTAAAAAAAAAAAAAAAAAAAAAATGTCTCGTAAAATTTATTATGCTTATCTACAAATAATAATAAATAAATCAATAAATAAATCATATTGTGAAATAAACATTAAAAGGGGCCACATACAAATCGATATACATACAAATACAGATATATACACTTAAATGTATAAATATTTCAGTAAGACAGCATTATTCAGTAAGACAGAAACAAAGGAGAAAAAAAAATATGAAAAAGGGATATTCCTGGGCACAAATTATTTTCTGGGGACAAGAAACTAAAAGAAAGTTTTTATTCCGAGATTTCCAGAACGTGGACTTTTGGAGACGGTCTAAGAATATTAGAGGTGACCCAGATATATGCCATCAAAATTTTGATCTTTTACGAAAGTGAATATTTTTAACGGTTTCAGGGACCACGGGATATATTTTCTATTACCTTATTTTAATTTACTACTGCAAACATTCATTGCTGAAATTTTTAATAACATTTTACTCTGTTAGCATAGGCAATTAAACACGTTTATTTCTTTACTTCCAACCTTATTCTCAAATTCTGATGGCTCTTGAATTTAAACGGTTGTAATGTAATGTCTTTGAAAAGGTTAAATAATATGAAATAGTCTATTACAAATTCTAATAGCTCACAAATACGTAAAGCTTACGTCAAAAATATAAATTGAGTCATAAATTAAAAACCATCCAGGGATGGTATTTCAACGAATTAATTTCAATAAATAAGATATTCTGCTACAATGTATTTATTTATTTATTTATTATTTTCCCATTAATATAAACTTCATCAACATAACACTCCTCTTTGTTACTTTTGAAACTTTATTTTATAAAGTTTTCTATTTTTTTCTCAATATTATCTCTTTTTACTGTACTTGTAATATTATTCACAGAAAAAGCTATAAAAGCCTACGATTACTTTCCGTTAACAAGAAAAAAAAAAGAAAAAAATGTGGAAATTGACATAAGAAATTTTTGATATAAAGAATAAAATTGAAATTTGTTTGATTCCAACCAGAGTTCCCAAATTTATAATTTATTCACGAGAATTTTTAACCCCGCCTCTTTTTCATACCGGAAATTTTGAAAAAAGGATTTTATTCTTATTTAATCATTGCCACATATTAAAGAGAAATAATCTACAAAATCTCTGGTGCGAAAAGAAGGCGGGGCTAAAAATGCTCGTGAATAAATCAAAAAGTTGGGAACTCGGTGTTCTAGAGGTGTTCTAGAACCGGTCTTCTCGGTGTTCTAGAACCAACGGTGTTCTAGAGGTTCTGTCTTCATATTTCGAAAACAGAAAGCAACAGGTTTGAACCTGAATAATTTTCATGGGCCTAAGTAATCGAAGGTGCGGCTATTTCCCAAAACAAGTTCTAAGTTTTTCCTGCATGAATTTGGGCTTAAACACCCACAAAAATTTTCTCCATAGAACGGATACCATTTAAACAAGAGACTAAGTTAAACAACCGGCCTAAACCCACATACCACACATTTCAGTAAATTAGAATATTAGAATAAAAATGCATTGAATAAACTTATGATTAATCTGAAAAATAACTATTGCCTCATAAAGTTCAGCAAAGTAAAATTAATGAATAGAAGTTGATAATTTTTTCTACCAAATAAGACCTTAAACAAGTCTTCATATCTTGAGGGGCAGTACGGTGAACTTTTTCATTAGATAAAAAAAGGTTTTTCCTTTGATTAAGATGCACAAATGAAAAAAAAAAAAAAAAAAAAAAAAAAAAAAAACTATGCAGACAAATTCCCAAAGGCGAGCTTTTCGATGTTAAAGGAAATCAGTTTAGTAAATGGAGTTTCCAGCATCTCGGATATAGAAAAAAAAATTACAAGGTTATCGAGAAATAAAATGGCGTGTGTCGCAAAAGTTTTCTATGAATAAATAATCATTGATAAACAGAAAAAGAAAAAGAAAATATATTCGACAGGTCTAATAGTTGCAATATTTTATAATTCACAATAAATTAATCAATATAAACGTGAAACAGAGTATGATAACTGATTCTTAATTTAATATATCTTAATTCCAATTCCAATTGCAAAAATCAGATTTCAAACACTGAACATTTAGGGGAGACCGGAGCACGTTGGATCACTTTTACACTTTTAATTTTTTTTTTCACCAAAAATAAAAAGGCAAGGTACTTGAAAAAATTAGCAAACATTCTTTAAACCTTTTTTGACATGATTTAATTTTTTTATAACAATATTTCTAATACATTACGAATAAAAAAATAAATTGTGTGCACTCACAAAGTTGACCCCATAACCCGGGGTACAGTGGACCAACCACTGTTGTTCATGTTCAATTAATATAAATTACTCATTTTTTTTTTCTAAAATAAGTTTCTTATGCAATTCTAGTCAAATCTAGCCAAATCTATCAATTAATTCCAATCCGAATAACTGCGTACATAAGGGCCAGAAGTGGACCAACGCGTAATAGACTTGTTTACTTTGTGAGGCCCTTTCTCTTGATTAAATCATTCAAATTTTCTGAAACTGCAATCAATTGCCTTTCTCCACATGTACATCACATCTACCAATTTTTGTCCCATTCGGACCACCCATTCCACGCCATCTACCAATTTTTGTCCCCTCTTCTTCTTGGTGCGTCGTTTTTTTTTTTTTTTTTTTTTTTTTTTTTCTTTTCCTTTTTTATAGAGTGTATATGACGTTTTCCGCCCCAATTGCTCGACAATCACAGGGCACTTTCCGCATAAACGTTGCACTGCTTACATTTTGCGTCTTTTGTTTTTTAATATTTTTACCTTTCCTGAATTCATGTCCTAAAAAGAAGAGCATAGAAAAAATGTGAAATATTATATATATATACATATATATATATATATATATATATATATATATATATATATATATATATATATATATATATATGCGTTTATAATGATATATTTAGAGACCTCATATGGGGTATCAAAATTTTGATCTCGATGAAACCACTGTGAATATGTTAATACTACACGCTGCATAGTTGGAGAGACGCAATGTAAAGCACAGTTTCTATTTTTAGTTAAAAATAATAATGTTTAACAATTCTTTTGCTCAATAAATACAACAACACACGAACATTCTGTTTCAATGCATATTGATAAGTATAACGAAACTTACAATATAAACTTGCAAGTTTTTTCTTCTTATTCCTATTTTTCAAATAAAGTTTTAATCAACGTTTGAATAGGACTTTATATAAATATTTTTTTTTCAAGTTTACGCACTTTTTGCTACTTATTTTTAACATTTATAAATACTTCTATTATATTATCATATATGTAGGTTTCTACCAGGTAATATGCTTTTTTATCTCAGAAATCGACATCATAATCAATGGAGAGTAAGAAGTTATCTGTAAATAATACTTATTGTTCATGACATGTGTACCTTCACCCCATTATCAACAGATGTTATTCGGTAAATATCTAACGAGTTTTTCCAATGTTTTATTATATTTATGCACTAACATATTTTCGTTGATGAGAAATATTACACGGTTTATTATCTGAGGTTGATGACATATTTATGATCATATTTATATTATATTCTTATGTAAGTAGTATAATTTAAAAAAGCATAATCCTTCCCCCCTCTCCAATGTGAATAGGAAATAATATTATAAGCAAATAAATATTTTGAGACATATACATATATGCGCGTGTATGTATGTATATATTATATTTGTTCAATTTTCTGAATGCCACTTAAAGTGAGTCTGATTTTCCGTGTACTTTAAAGTGATATTGCATTGGGTTAATATTGCATTTAATTAGTTTATTAATTTAGCTAACTATTGCATTAATTGCGATGAATATTTCATTTCTGCATTTCTTATTTCAAATTCGTTGTACTTTTTCTTGTCAAGAGAGATCATATCCTACAGTAATGTCTTTATATGGCTGCTATAGTCTAACATCTTGTAATTTTTTATGTTGTCTGAAGTGTTGGACGATATTGCAGACAAAACGTTTCAGTATTTGAGCTTTTTTAACAAATGCTTCATTATTCTTTTTGGTTTATGAATTTGATATAAATATTTTATCTTATCGTTATTATTGCAATTTTAAGGATAATATTCATGCAATTATTGTGTATTTTTACAATCTTTAAATAAATTATTACAGGATAGAACTAATTTTGGTTTTGAGGAAAAATTATGACATTCCGTCATCTTTCTTTTATTCTACTCTTATTGTAATAATATGCCTATACCAATCTCAGTCTCTCTCTCTGTATATATATCTATATATTTATAGCATACCTGCCATCTCCTAATTAATATTCCGTAGTATTATTAGTCACAGTGTTTTTCAAGAGAATTTTTCTTCATATTTAATCGCAATTATATTTGGAGAATTAAACTCTGAATAAAAACTGATGTGGAAAAAAAAGCGGGAATAACGATTCTACGGAATATTAATTAGGATCTTGGGAGGTATGTATATCGATAGAAATAATATGAATGTATGTGTATGAAAGAATATGAAAGATGAAAGATAATATGTATGAAAGAAAATGAAAGTGTGTGCATGTATACACATTACAAAGGTCGACATGTAAAATTTTTATTTTATAATTTTGACTGATCTCTATGTTTTTGGTGTGCTGAAACCGAAAATGAAGTCAGTTTTTCTCTATCACGTATAGATTTTTATCAATACAGGGTGCCTGCCTATATAATTTCTTCTATTACTCTTCCATCAAGATAATTATATGGTAAGTTTTATAGTATGTTTTCATGATTAATTAATCAAGGATACCTACTGCTGTAATAGCGCAGCACTAGTGCGACGTGAAACCATACTAAACAAACTTTTATTATGATGGTATATGTAAGAAATTGTGTCGGTATGCACCCTGTATTGGTAAAAATCTATACGTGATTCAGAAAAATGGACTTCATTTTCGATTTCAGCACATCAAAAATCATAAAGTTCAGCTAAAATCATCAAATCAAATTTTGTCAACTTCAGTTTTGTAGGCCTGTATTATTAGTGTATATTCATGGGGATCTCGGTAACCACAATAAGATAATTCTTGAGGCTGCATACATACTTTCCTAAATACCCATTACATGCATTATTAGATAAATTTCATTATTTTCAATAAATAAAACCAGTTTTCTCATCATATTATTGTAAAAAAAAAAAAAAAAAGGGAAGTGTTTACATATATATAATCTTGCATTCTGCAATTTCATCTACTGGCCCCACACTAAACCCGAAGGATTCCCTTTTCCTCCGAAAGATACTAAAACGCATGAGCTAATTTCAAAGATTTCCTAGTGTTCTGATAATATCCATTTACCCTTTTTTCTACCAAGACATATGGGTTCTGCTCTCTTAGATTTTGAAACTTTTGCTTACTTTTTCTACTTACTTTTTCTTTTTTTTTTTTTTTTTGCTTACTTATTTATTACATAATGTATTATCTCTAACTAAAACTAAATGACAGGTGAACTTGAATGCGTTACAAATGATTTAATAAAATTATCTTTTAATTTTAATTCATGGAAAGACACTAATAATGTTTCAAGATAAATTAAACATTTAAAAAAAGAAAAGAAAAGAAAAAGTCTCAATCTTCCTAATTTAACAGCTTTGTTTAAGTGTAGAAATCGTTTTCACACTCTGCATTTGTTTACAAACGAAATGAATGGATTTCATATTTAAGTAAATGTAAGTTAAATAGATGTTTCATATTTTAATTGTACTAAAATTTATTACTTTTTGTTTCTATGAAAAAGTTTATTAAATTTTAAAATAACTTATTCACTTTTAAGGGCATTTGCGTATATACAGCTTGCGACAAAACATACAGAAAGCATATTAGAAACTGGGATATGACGTATTGCCTAAAATTACGCTACACCACTGATAAATACACACATGCAATCATTGATATATATAAAAAGTTGCCAACCTTTTAATTTAATTCGGAGCATATTTAGCCCCACCTTTCTTTCATACCACATTAAAAACTAGTTGGCATAGCTGGACTCTTTTCAGTTCCCCACCATATTTATGGTCTCATAAATTTCTAGTGCGAGACATATTATAATCATGTTAAAAAAATCAATTTGACCAAAGCTTGATACAGGGACAGAAAGAAATCCCCGCCTAATAGGCTATCCATCGTTCACTTCGATATATTTATCGTATTCTAATCTATAAATTCATTTTATCAGGGTCAATTTCGTTGTTTATGTTTCATGCCAATGTTTTCATTTCCAATGCAATAATCCTCAAAATTCATATTTATATGAAAAAATTACAATTTCGCTATGTTGATAAAATCGTAAATTACGAATAATTTACGAAATTTTCCCATTAGAATATTTGTATTCAATCATGTTCAACAAAATATCATAAATGTAATTTTGAAGTTGTCTAATGTATTTATGATCCTCAAAATGGAAGTTTATGCTCAATTTTGCCTTATTCTGGCATGTTAAGTAAATCGTAAATTCCAAATAACTTACGAATTTTTTAAATTGGAAAAATCATAGTCTATGATATTCATGCCAGTAACCTAAATAATATTTCGAAAGTGGTTTGACATCTTTACGATGAAAATATCCCTCAAAATTGACGTTTATGTTAAAATTTGCTCTATTCTGCCATGTTAAGAAATTCGTAAATTTCCAATAACTTACGAAATTTTTATATTTGAAAATTCATAGTTATTAATATTCATGACAGTGTCCTAAAAATTATTTCAAAAGTTGTCTGACATCCTTGCGATGAAAATATCGATAAAAATTGACGTTTATGCGAAATTTTGCCCTATACTGCCATGTTAAGAAATTCGTAAATTTCCAATAACTTGCGAAATTTTCAAAGTAGAATATTTATAGTTACTGATGTTCATTCCGGCATCAAAACGGTTATTTTAAAAGTAGTCTGACATTTTTAGAGTAAAAAGTTTCCATTTAATGCACGTTTAAGTGAATTTTTGTCCTATTCTCCCATGTTAAGAAATTCGTAAATTTCCAATAACTTACGAAATTTTTAGATTTGAAAATTCATAGTCATTAATATTCATGCAAGTGTCCTAAATAATATTTCAAAAGTAGTCTGACATCTTTACGATGAAAATATGGCTCAAAATTGACGTTTATGTGAAGTTTTGCCTTATACTGCCATGTTAAGAAATTCGTAAATTTCCAATAACTTGCGAAAATTTCAAAGTAGCATATTTATAGTTACTGATGTTCCTTCCGACATCAAAACGGATATTTTAAAACTGGTCTGACATTTTTAGAGTAAAAAGTTTACATTTAATGCACGTTTAAGTGAATTTTTATCCTATTCTCCCATGTTAAGAAAATCGTAAATTTCTAATAACTTACGAAGTTTTTAAAATCGAATGTTGCAAATGAATAGGGTTCTTGCCAGTGTCGAAAGTAATATTTTAAAACTGATCTGACCTCTCTGCGACAATTTGTTCTTGAGATGTCGTGTACACAGACTAACAAACTAACGAACTAACGGACTAACGGAGTAACAGACACCCTACAGACAGACACCATAGAAATTTTGTCATTTTCGGATTCCTCATACCTGAAAACGTGTAGAAAAGTCAAAAAACCGAGGTCGAAAATTTTCACGATTACCTAAGTTCCCCATACCTACAGTATGATGGGGAACTAAAAAAGTAAATGTTTTTAATTTTATCGTAGCTATGTATTGAATAAAAATATTCTAAAGGTAAAGAAGCGCGGAATAGAGGCAGGGCTAAAAATGCTCCGGAATAAATTAGAATGTCGGCAACTGGGTATATATATATATATATATATATATATATATATATATATATACAATGTGATTCACTTTGATAAATCTTAAGTTTCAAGGTAGAAAAGAAAAAATAATAATGACCATGTTATAAAAAACGCATTGAAGGATTTATTTTAATATAAAATAAGCATTTATAAAAACATGTTGTTATTTTGCAGATGGAATATAAATAACATTTATTTTTAAATTGTACACGATAAAACATAAAAATTAATTATTTGAATGAAAAAATTCTCATGTTTGTTTATAATATTTCATTTGCAGTACAAGCGACAACAAGTGCAAAATCATTAAATCTTTTGAAAGACGTATTGTTAGCTAACTAAATAAAGAATTAAAAAAAACTTTATTAACAAGTTCGAGATATTAATTTCAGGAAATAAATGTCAAAACGTGTAATCTTAGAAATTCTGCAATGTTATTATTTAAAAAAAAAATGTAAGAAAGAAAAAGAAGTCTTTTGATTTACAGTTGAAATCAAAATTAAACTAAACTATATATAAAGTTTATATTAATTTTGATTTACAACTAAAGTTGACTTAAGGAAATTTTGTCTAGACAACAAAATAGGAAATTTGGAGTGTTTTTTTTTTTTGTTTTTTTTTAAATTTGACATAATATAATTAAATATATAACAAATTATTTTACAAATATTTATAGTAGTTTTTTCCATGTGCAATTTTTTTAGTCCTGCAAATGCTTTTTGCAGTAAATGTTTTACGTGGAAAAACGTATATTATCATGAAAAGCATGCAGAATGCAGAAACAATTTACGTTACAAACTTGATATTTTTGCTCAAACACAAATTACTAATTTTATGAGTCCTGTGATAAAGCGAGGTGTGTGTGGGGGTGGGGGAAAGGGGCAGGAAGTTGGCAATTACCCAGGATGTAGTATTAGTTATGAATTTTCCATATCGTAACCTGGCATCATTGCCGAAACGTCGGCGGAGGCCTCTATGTTGAGAGTGGGGGACTCAAAATGCTTTCGTATGATTGTCTGCATGTATGTATGTCTCGCGATAGCGACCGCAAAAGTCGCACTATTCACTAACAATTAGGTACACATATTTATAAGACCCATGGAATTAGCTGCATTGTTTTAGGTGTGTACTCTATTTGTAATTCGTGTACAGGGATACACCAACGTTTTTCTTATCATTTCGGGATATAGATAGAAATTGTATGCATTGCAATAGCGGCAGCAAAAATCCCCCAATCGACTTGGAAAATTCTACAAATGTTTAGAGGCTATATAGAACAACTGTATTTTTGGTGAATATATTGTTTAAATTGGTGTACAGGGACACACCAAAGTTTTTATTATTGCTACGGCCTATGAGCTGATTTTCATTTAAATGTATTTTAACATGGTTACATTGCATTTAACAAACCGAAACATCCGTCACTGCGATGCTTTAATGCATGTTTTCTGAAGAAAATGTGTGCTTAGACAATAATTAATGTACAGGACTTTATAAACGTCTTCCGACAATGCCACGTAATCATCCAAATTATGTCAAATTTTGTTCTGCTACATTCAACATACACCGAATCATTTGTATAGTTTTTGTTGGTGTACATAATTACTATGGATCTTGTACAGGGACACATAAAAGTATTCCGTTCCATTATTACCATTGTATTATATTATATTACCATTATATATTACCATTAGGCGGTACTTCTTATAAATGCATTTTAACATTTCTACATTTTATTAAATATAAAGAAATAAAAAGATGTTACTAGAATTTTTAAAGCGCGTTTTCAGTAAAAAACATAGCCATGGAATTGGTAATTTGTTTACAAGGCAAAACAAAGCAATTTCAATTTATTCTTCAATCATTTATTATGAAATATGGTAGAAGAATTTCTGAGTTATACGGGGTTAACACAAGGCTATGAGGTACAAGCAAATATGTATATATACCTATATACAAATAAAGACAGAGAGACAGATATATCAGGGGTTGAGTGGAGCGATAGCCTCACTCAGAAAAGTATTAGTTAATGTAACGAGTTAATTATATACGTATATATATATATATATATATATATATATATATATATATATATATATTTAATTATCTTAAATAATATGGAACAAATTTAAATGACAAAAAATGATCAGCTGAGTAACGGGTGATGCAAATAGGACGTTGAGGCAACTAATCTGCAGATTCACTAGTATACATAGGACTTACGAACAATGTATATTCGACAAAATGTAATTTCACATGATCACTTTTTATTTATGTTCTAAATTAATTGTTTTTTCACAAAAATAACAATAATAATAATAACAAAAATAATAAAAATTGTCTCTCTTTGACAGAATTTAATTTAGTACGATAAGACTAATTTATATATTACAATTTTATTTAAAAAAAAAAAAAAAATGGCACCCAGGCTAAAAATGAGCTCGACATTGCTCACATAATAAGCACTGGTAAGTTCAGCGTATCTGCAAAAATAGATGTAACGGTTACTATGCGAGAGATGTTGAGCTTGTTATCAGCCAAGGTGACTCAGTGGAAGACCAACCGCACGTTAAGTGGAGGGCCTGGGTTCAATTCCCGGCTCTGACATTTTTCACATAGTTAGTATTTTTTTAAAAAAAGAAATCTTTCATATACTTAAAATTACTTAAAATGAATTTTCACGGTTTATGAGTTTATCAATAAAATTTCTAGATAGTTTTAGAAATTAAATGGTAAAATAGGATTTTCGCAGGCATCCTGGCATATTGGAAGTGTGATAACGCAAAATAGCTGTCTGAAATAGTCCTGCCGCACTAAATAAATATATATACATATATTTATTTAGATCTTAAACTACAAATGAATTTCTCGTAAGACTTATGTTAAAAGAGTGTATATTTTTTCTAAGAAATCCAAATTTTGTGTTACGTATTTAACATCTGCACGTAATAAATGTTAAAAAAAAAAAAAAAAAAAAAAAAAAAAAACTTTTAAATTTTGAAGAAATAGCAAACGAAATAATAATAACAATAAAAATATATAAAATAAGCCATTGTTGAAGTTTACTTTATTTATATTATACTCATATATACATACATATATATATATATATATATATATATATATATATATATATATATATATATATATATATATATATATATATTGTAAGCTTGTTTTATTTCAAAATATTATATTGTTTAAAAACTATATAATTTTGCTTAAATAGAGACTTATAAATTGTTGTATTAGTAGAAAATATAACGTTTATTTCAGTAAACAATAGCAATTGTACTAATTTTTTGAACGTTAACACGAATTTTCGAAATAATAAAATAGAAAATAACAGGACAATTTAATTGTATAAAATATATAAATTCATTTATTTCAAATAATTAATATGGCCGAGTGCATATTCGTTTAGCAACCAATATAAAATGTTTTATTTCATTATACTGATAAAATAAATGTATGCGGATATTAAATTTATTAAAAGTTTGCGGCTATATTTTAAATTAATAAACTTTCAGAAAGAACATATTTTAACTATCAATATGTGTATAATTCGATTTGGCAAATATTAACTTATTAAATGCAATTGAAATAAATAACCCAACTAATTCTGAAATTTTGAAATTGAAATGCTGCGCTAATGAACCTCGCTATCCATGAATGGTCATCGAAAATTTGATTTCAAATTCAATATATCGCGTTTAACTTTGGTTCATAAATTAAATAACTTTCTATGAACTGTGACCATTTGCTTGAAGGAGTAAAGTCGCTGACTGATGAAACTCAAAAATTGCTGAAATTATATTAGTTTTTAAAAAAATGAAAAGTGAATACATATTTTCATTGGAGAAAGTTACTAATTTGTTGCGGCTTTTACATAAGTTTAAATGTCTGACTTCAATAAATAATTTTGAGTGGGTGGAAGTCAAAAAATTTTCATACAAATCGAAAATTTTTATACATGGATAAGTAAAGTAATGCGAAAGAAAATTTAAACCAATACAAATTGATTATAAGGTAATTATAAAACGAATAATTTTTCGTAATTTCTAATAAAATTATTTAAAGAAAAAAATCAACTACTTAGTAAAACAAATTTTGTTTGTAACAACCGCACGATATCCATTACCCACTATTGCACGTATTATACGCATTTTTTGGAGAAAATATGGTCAGAAGGTATAAAATTGATCTAAAAAACTAAACACCTACCAATTTTTCTCTAAGAGAAAACTGATACACGTGTAAAGAATATAGTGTAAAGACATGTGTAAAGATACATGTGTATATAAATCAGAGTTTATATAGCAAGTTTTAAAATAAGTTTGTATAGCGGGTTTTTTGAAACACCCATTTAAGAGATCTAAAACTAATCTACTTAATAAAGATAGGTGATATGATTGTCAATTTTTCTATAACAACCGCGTAATATATTTGAAATGATATTTGAAAAGAGGCTTATGTAGCAATTTCCAAAGGAATCGTCAGAGCCGTTTTTGACATACCCATTTTCACAAAAACTTTGCAAACTCAGTTATTAACAAGGAAATAAAAAATACGTACGAAATGATATTTAAAGAGAGTTAATACAGCGAGTTTGAAAAAAATCCGTACAGCCATTTTTAAAGTAATGCACTTGTGAGAACTCAAATTGGCCTACTTATAAATTCGCCTATCAATTTTTATGAACTAACTATTTCATAAGAAAGGACATCTAATATAATAACTATTTATATTTGGAAGAAAATTGTTAGTGTCATTTTTGAGATACGGACTTATGGTCCTACTTCCGGTTTCATATGTACCACTTCCGTTTTTTCCATTTTCTCCAAAAGTTGGAAAATTCACCTGTACACCACACATATCCCAATTAAAGTTTTGTAGTTTTATCTTTATTAGTTTCGGAGATACGGCAGTTAGAAGATTCCACACACACATACACATTGACCAGTCGCCAAAAACTACTTTTTTGGACTCAGGAGACCTTCTAGCATGTAAATCAGGTAAAAACGCGACATCAGATTTTCATACCGAATAAAACAATTTAAAAAAATAAAAGCTAAATGGCTTTGTCAATTTAAAAAATTTCTTCTATATTATTTTATATAACAGCATCACCAACAAAAATCAGTCATGTTAGATTCTGAAATTTAAGATTTTAAATAATCCGTTTGGTGCGATTACAACCAATAGATGCTGAAATATATTCATTTGACAAAATGTAGAAATAGAACGACAACAGCGCTACCTATTACCCAATATACACAAAAACTGACTAAACATATTTTTCATAATATGTATTACGCATGCCATTTTTTGTGCGTTTATATGTGAGAGAAACTAACGTACTGCATTCTAGTGTTATCCGGATACCTGCCGGTTACTAAGAACTCAAATTGTAACCACGCATATTTTCATGATGGTCTCTATATGCATAAAGTTTTGTGCACTCATGCATTATGGGAAAAAAAAATTACATTACGAAGATTACTATATAGCCATAGATGCCAACATTTCAATTTATTCCGTATAATTTATGCCCCTCCCTTTTATCATACCACTTATTTTTTAAGAGTAGTTTATTCGTATTTTATCGTAGTTATGTATGGGAGAAAAATTTTCTATAAATAAGGTGGTGCGAAATAAAGGCAGGGCTAAAAATTCTCCGGAATAAATTAAAATGTTGGCATCTGTGTATAGCAGCACCACCTGTTGTGGACATGTATCTCAAAATCTAATTAAAACACATTTATTTAAGTTCCAGCCAAGCAAAAAAATATGTTAAATTCCAACTATTCGTCCATGAGCTCTCGCGTATATAAAAAATTATAAAAACACATATATACAAACATTTTCTATAAACGGCCGAATTTTGTTCATGGCATTTCAAAATATTTAAAATCGTCGAAAACCAGAAAGTGAAAGTTTTCACGAATCTATACTTTCTCCTTATGAATAAAAAAGATTGTAACAAAATACTTAAAAATTCCGTTTGTAAGTTTTTATTAGTATAGAAATTGGATTTTCACAGGCTTATTTTTTATTAAAAATATATATATATATAACATAAAGATTGTTAATTAGATTACAGTAACTCCTTACTTTTTGTAAGCAATAAATTTTTCCTGAAAATTTTACTTTTTTTGGAAACTTTATTGCTTACTAAAAGTTGGTGGATTTATTGGTTTATGTTTAATATCTGTTCTAGCATAAATATTTTCGGTCCCAGTTTATGAACATTAATTATCATTAGTCTTCTATAAAAAATAAAGAAAGAAAGAAAAAAGAAAACTTAATTTAATTTTTAATAAATATTCAAATTTTCTTGAAGCATTTACAATGGGATTTATTTCTAAACTGAAATAAAATGTAACCACAACGTTAAAAACACAAATGAGGGGGGGGGGAAATGAAAAATATAAAACTGTTTTGAACCTTCTTAAGTAAGGTCCAACAGGAATTGTACTACAGAAACCATTTCAAGAGTAGTGGAAGAGGGAAAATGCGGATTCAACATCCATTTTCTTTTGAAATGGTTTCTGTACTACGATTCCTATTGGTCCCCACTTCAACTGCGAGTTTTACATTTATACCTGTGACTCTTTTTTATTTATTTATTATTACAATATAGCAGAAGGTGTCTCCACATATGTTTACTTATTTGTAAATGATTTTTCTTAACATTCTATCACAAGTATTTTCTGTCCCAGTTGATAAGCATTATTTATTATTAGTTTACTATAAAACACGGAAAACTCACTTTATAAATTATAGATGTGATAAAGAATATATAACCGTTTTGTAAATAGTGAGATACTGTTGTGAATTTTAGCAACATCTTGCACTCTTATGAAATGATTTCCAAGATTTTCTATATTACAAGAAAATTTGTTTTTAACGCAAACATATAGACAAGAATAAGATTTTGTTATAAAATAGTTTGTAATGTAATTTGGAAAAATAAAATAATAAATTTATAAATTATCATAATAATTTTGCAATATATAAATTTTTAATATTTGTTTTTTATTCAAAAATAGCACTTGATATATACACCATTCGCCAGAGTGAAAACACTCCGCGCAAACATAAAAGGAGAAAAAAATAAAAAATAAATAAATAAAGTAAAAATTAGATTAAATTAAATTAAATATTTAAATAATAATAATAATAAAAATAATAATAATTTAATTAATTAGCAATACAAAAGAAACAACGACAACAACAAAAATGTATAACAAAAACAAAAAATTAAAATTAAAAGCTATTCAGTCAAGAGATTTTATAGTTGTTTTCCAGCTCATCCGAATCCATCAAAAAGATTTTCGGTGACCGTTAAATATGCTCCAAGATGTTTAACGTCCATTCCTTAACCATTTTTGCATATCACACATACAGTACAGATGCATAGTTACCAACATTTTAATTTACTCCGGCGGATTTCTAGCCTCGCCTTTATTACGCACCACTTTATTTTTCGAGTATTTTTCTCAAATGTGTAATTACGAAAAATGAAAAAAGTTTATTCATTAATAAAAAAAGAAAACAAAAAGTGGTACGGAATAAAGGCTGGTCTAACAATGCTTCGGAATAAATTAAAATGTTTGCAACAGTGATAGATGCCAACATTTTAATTTATTCTGGAACACTTTTAGCTCCGCTTCTAATTCGCACTACTTTATTTTACCCAATATATAACCACCATAAAATAAGAAAAAATTACTCTTTTAAAAAAAGTGGTATGGAATAGAGGCGGGGCTAAAAATACTCCGGAAAAAATTAAAAGGTTGCCATAGCTGCACACAGTTTTAGAAAGAGAACATTTAGAATTTGCTCAAATAAACAACAAGAGTGTTATGAACGGTTTCGAGCCCGAAGACAGCAAACGCGTGCCATCTTGAAACTTTGATTTTATATATCATTGTCTAATTTTTGAATAAAAAACTTTTTTTTTACAAAAACCTAATCGAAATTAAGGAATTGTAACAAAATTAGCTTTGAAATAAACCTTTTCAATGTAAAGAAAACTAAGAGAAAAAAAATCGTTATTACATAGGAAGTTGAAAGAATTATGTATTTTTTAAAAAACAAATATAGTAAATCATGCTCCTTTTAAAGTGATAATCATCATTTTTCCAGATTAAATATAACGTTACTTCCCTCTTATCTCTCCAACAAACATTTTTTTTTTTTTAATTCAATATTCATTTACTAAATTATAAAATAGCTGATATTAAAGTAATAATAATAAACAAATGCTTTTTCGTAACGTTCTTTCAATTGTTAATTTAGATCTAGGTTATAGCAGATTTTAATGATGCATATTTTTATAAATAAAGCTCATAAAAATGTATTGAAAATACATTAAAATCATAAAGCAGAGCAAACATATTGTCACTTATCCATTAGCTTCTAATTTTAGCATAATATTATTCTCTAAGACACTTGATATTGCACTTGTAATTTATTTCAGCTACTTACAAATTTCAGGAAATTCATTTATACATCTATAGACTACTTATTTTAATAGCACTAAACACATTATAGTCATAGTGAACATTATAAATTATTTACGATAACATACGGACATAGTTCATCACTTAAGAAACATAAAATTTCTCACATGATTTATTACCTGTGAAAATTAGCTTAAACGAACCGTTGAATCATAATCAATTTGTGTAATTAAGAGAACTTGCATACAAAAAATTAATTATGTGACACGACTTCTTAATTCTAATAATGATTTGCTTGGAAGGGTATTAATGCCTAAAGATATTAATATTTAAATATATATATATATTTATATTTACATTATTCTAATTTACATGTAAGATTATTATTATTATTATTATTAAGAAGCGTATTTTTCTTCCTAAAATATAGCTACAATTTTTCAGTATCACAACTAGTACCGAATATTACTGTTTGTAGAACGCAGGACAGATATATCTGTCTCACACCAGAGATTTTATTATATAAAATGTTTAGGGCTTTCTACGGATTCTCTTCATATTTTCGAACGTCACTTTTTTAAATTTTGGCAAAATAGCACCGACGAAAAAAAAAAAAAAATCTAGGACATTTAAACCCAAAACAATACAGCCTGATTAAATATGCTCCAACGAATTAACCCGTGAACAAAAATGACCTGATAAAATAGCTCCGAAAAAACAGCTCCAATGAAACAACTATGGCAAAATAGACTTGATTATGTACTATACTGTTCGATTTAATTGGGACAGAGAGGAAAAAATGATTTTTTCTAAAACCTTAGCTTTTATATATTACATACCTTAAGGAGACTGATAAATCTCTATATTAGTATGGAGTGTGTCGTCCTTTAGCAGAAATGACCTCTTAAACACATCTTGGCATTGACTCCGTTAGTGTAGCGCACATGCTCTTGACTTCATCATCGTGGAAATACACATGTATAGCACTTTTTATCATTTGTTCTGTTGTCGTGCAATTCAACTTAGCTGAACAATTCTTGAGAATATGTCCAAATTTCTCAATGAGATATAGGCCTGGTAAATTACAGGGCAAATAAAGCACTTTTATTTTATTTTTCCGCAAAAAAAACCTGGACGGAATTCGAATATTCAAATTGTGACAAAGGACCATGTCATGTTGAAATGTTGCGTCAAATGTTTCCATGAATGGAATAATCCTAATTCGTAATATTTTTATGTATTGACAGAATTCTCCATGCTTTTAAGAAGAACTAAGCTTCCAGAGCCATTTGTTGTGAAAAACACCTCAAAACATCTATTTAGAAGGTCGCAGAGTTTCACCTTCACTTCGTCTAACTACACTTGATTGGTATACCTGCACAAATAAATGTGTTTTGTCACTAAATCACTTACTTTGTTGTTAACAGTCCATGATCGGTATTTTTTGGCCCATGCTAAACGTTTTTTCCTCATTTTCTGAGTTAGGAATTATTTTTCTTTTGTTTCTTGCCTTACGGCCATCTTCCAAAGCCTTTTTCTGTACAGTTGAGGTAGTCACTTGAACACCATAATCCAATAAATCCCTTCGAAGGTCTGTGCTTGTCTTTCTTGGATTTATTTTGCTATTTCTTATTTGAATTTTATCAGTTCTTGGAGTAGTTTTCCGTTTACGCCCACATTTTCCTTTTCTTTTTGAAGACGATGATCCATAATCTTGAAATGTTCTTAAAATACTTGAAACACTTGATTTCCCTACACCAACTGCCATAGGTATATCACTTACAGTCATAGAAGTGTGTTCATTAAGAGCGATTGCTTTAGAACGCTTCATCGGAGTAATATTCATCTTTGAACAAACAAAAGTAGCATGTGTTACATGGAACGCAAAATTATAACTAGCAGCTGCCACACTGAAAGCTCAAAACTAAATTACTGATACACTAAAATCAGTCAAATGAGTAAATTATAGTCAAGATAGATCCGTCACACTACATCTGCGCAGATATAACTGGTTTGAGGCGGTTCGAGACATCACTGGTAATCACTTACCAACTCAGACAAGAAAAAAAATGTTTGTCCCAATTAATTCGAACAGTATAGTAGCTCGATAAAATAACCTCCGGACAGAATAGTTCTCGGACGAAATACCCCCGTGAAACTAGCCCCAGAAACAATCCCCTCAACAATATATTGAATAAATTATTCCCTACCCCACCCCCCAAAAAAGCCCCTATATATTAGACCCAACACAAAATACCACTTAAATAACAGCACCAACAAAAACGTCGTATCTGTTCACAACATAATAACTTGCTTAGCTACCATTTTTTAAACAACAATTTTTTATATTAGGATTTAGATTCTCCATTTAATTTAATTGCAGATTTTTCGTTACTAAATAAAACAAATTGCTTATATTGAAATAGGGGTATTAGAAAATCGTCAGGATTGGCAGTTAAAACCTTATTTTTAAATAGCATGAAATAATTTATCATAGAATCCAGGAGATTTGAAATGCGTAAAGATAAAAAGCCTAAGTCAAAAATAGAATTGGTCTTTAAATTAAATTCTCACCAGCAAGGAATTTTTTTGTGTTAATTTCAATACATAAAATATTCTACTAATAATTTCTTTTAATAATTCTCTTTTCTACATTTTGAAACATTTTTTTGTAATTGGTATCTCCATTTTTTTCTAATTAGTATCTCCTCCTACTACAGTAATATGAATATTGTTAGACAATCCTGCAAAATTCTGGGATATGTATCAGTTAAAAAAAAAAAAAAAAGAAAAAAGAAAAAAAGAAACATTATAAACTGACATAAGAACACTTTGATGTAATTAAAAATTAAATTTTGTGCTCCTAAAGGAGGCCTAAAGGATCAATCTTCATATTTAAATACGGAAGGTGGCAGGTTCTAACCTGAATGGTGTACAGGAGTTAATATATTTTTCATAGTTTTTTTCCCAAAACTCATTCCGAACATGTTTTTTACGCTGAAATACGGGTAAAGGTTCTCCACTGAGCCCATTTAGTTCAGGCCTAAGTCACTAAATAAATAAAAAAAAAGCCTTAACCCACGCACCACACATTTAAGTGGATTAGGATATAAAACTGAAAATGTTTCCTAAACATGATTAATATGAAAAAGAACTTTTATCTTGTTAAAAAAAAATCAACAAAATGAAACTAATGAATAAAAATTCATTATTTTATGCAACAAATAAGGCCTTGTGTATTTTTTTCTTTTCTCAAGGGGCAGTACGGTAAAGTCTATCAATATATAAAGAAGGATTTTCAGTTGATTAAGATGCACAATAAAGAAACAAAAAATCTCACGCTGAATTCCCAAAGGTGAGCTTTTGAATGGTAAAGGAAATCAGTTTAGTAAAAGCAGATTTTAGCGTCGCGGATACGAAAAAAAAAAAAAATATATATATATATATACGAACCTATCGAGGAAACAGAATATTGTGTGTAGGTAAAGTTTCGTATAAGTAAATCATTATTCAATAAATAGAACAAAATAAATTACCTCCAGTATGTATAATAATTGTGATATGTAATAATACATAATAAATATGATAAATGTAAAATAGAATATTACTTTTCTACAGAAGATATTTGTTTGCTCAAATGAATTATAAATACCAGTTTCATTAAGGATTTGTGCTTAGAAAAACTATTAAAATTTGATTTATAGAAATACCTCTCACAAAACGCAATGCTTTGGAACACTTTCGGGTTTCCCTGTACGCAAATCGGTAAAAATATTCGCTTCATTTTCAATAGAAAACATTCGATAACAAACCTGATTACATACATCAATTTCAAGAAATTCCATTAATATTTATGGGAATTAAAGCGTGTTCAGACAAAACAGACAAACCAAAGACATAAACACTTTTTGACTATGTTGGTAGGTGTTAAATAGAAACATAATCACAAGAGGAAAAATATAATAAGTAAGAAAAAGAAAAAAAGAAAAGAAAAGAAAAACTGTCAGAAACAAAATTACATTCCGAATTAGCGTAAGGAAAGAGAAAGTAAAATTTTTTGTGTGGATAAAACTTCAAACAAAAAATCTTCAGTTATTAAATTGTATATAAAAAACTGTCCATATGATGTCATTGTATATCCAGGTAATGAATAAACCTTTTTAACCATAGATATCAATGATTTTGATTTCAAGATTACATAAACTTTAAACTTTTGTAGCAATGTTCTATACTTAAAAGAAAAAATTTCTATAACAAAATACTGGTACTAGAAATTGAGAAAGGTTGATAGCTTATGCGTAAGAATCATTATTTTATAAGAGTAGTTATTAGAAATTATGTGATTCAATTAATAATTATTTTAACTCTGCTGTATGCTAGAATTTAAATACGCAAAGCCAACCGCACTAAAAGAAAATTCCCCATTCTTTCAAATATCCATAAAAAATAATTCGTTAAAAAAGTGGTAGAAGTATGCAATAGCTTTATTCATACTTTATTTGTAAATAAGTGTATTTTATTATTTCGAAATCATCAGATTATTTTACTGAACATTTTGTGATAGCGCTCGTTCATTACCATATACAAAATTTAACTTCATAGTGCGCTTCAGATTATCGGAAAAGTTCTTTATTACTTAAATATACAATATATATATATATATCAAAACACTCAATTTTTTAGTAATCTTTAAGCAAATTGAGGACTTTCTTTGGCATCATTGTACATCCTTAAATATCTTGTGAAATATTCACGAAATTTGACAAAAATATATATTTTTTTTATTTTATCGAGCGAAAGCGATTAATATTCCTCGTAGTTATGTACAGTAATTTCTTGATTATCCTCAAGCGGTTAATAAGCGACCTCCATTTTTCTTGGCTTTTTTATACTATCAATTCCAATGAATTTCAAAAATAATAATTTATACAATTAAATTTTATTGAAAAAAAAATGTGAAAGCAAAGTACCTAGGAAAATTTTTTAAACAATGCCTGGGACGATATTTCAATGGCGCAGGAAATCAAGACTATTCTTTGTGTTTAATTTATACTTTTTGCGGAATAAATACAACACCACATGAACATTTTACTTTAAAGCATATGTATAAGTGTAAAGAAGCTTACAAACCTACAACATACAGCTTACAATTTACAAAATTACAACAAAAAATTTTGTAAGTTGTTCCTTCTTTCCTATATTTTTGTAATGATGCTTTAATTGACATTTGAATAGGATCTTGTTTATATAAGTTATTTCATATGAACCTATTTTTACTTACTTTCAATAACCATAAGTGCTGTTATGACATTATCATTTATAGCTTTGTACCAAAAAATAAACATTTTTCTTTTATCTCACAAATCGACAAAATACTAAATGGAGAGTGAAAAGTCATCTGTAATTTATACTTGTTGTACAGGATAGAATCACCTTCACCACATTATTTACAGATGTTATTCGAAAATATCTAACAGGTTTTTCTAATGTTTTATTCTGTTTATGCGCTAACATTCATGTTCATGTGTAAGAATTTCTTATTTATTTTTTGAGCTTGAGGACGTACTTAAGATCATATTTATGCTTTAGTTTCTAAGTAAGTATAATTTAAGGAAGCATAAATCTTTCGCGTAAAATAAAAGATTTTTTTAAAATCAAATAAATGTTTATATAATGCATCTCTCTCTCTCTCTCTCTATATATATATATATATATATGTATGTATATATATAGGTAACTATTGTAACTAATTTATGAGTTTAAAGCTAAGAAAAACAAAAAACGGAGAATTTCAAGAATTGGTGAATTGGTCTATTCCTATATTTATTTTATTCATTGATGGTCTATTCCTATATATATATATATACATATACATGCATACAGGTTGTTTCAGAAAAGATTGTAATTTAAATGAATCTAAATATATATCTATCAATCTCTCTCTCTCTCTCTCTCTCTCTCTCTCTCTCTTTCTCTCTCTCTCTCTATATATATATATATGTGTGTGTGTGTGTGTGTGTGTGTGTGTGTGTGTGTATATATATATATATATATCCAGGGCGTTTCAGAAATACAAAATAGAAAACATTTATTGGTTATGTATATTAAACGTATTGAAACATTTTTTTTTTTTTAAATAAATAAAATAAACTTTAAATTCAAGTTCTTTCTTTGCAGATGAAATGCAAATAATATTTATTTTCAATTTGTAGATGTTGAAGCATAAAAAAATAGGTATCTAAATTAAAACGCTCATATTTGTTTACATTCCTTTTGTCGTAAAAGAATAAAATCACGGAATTTTTTGCAAGACGTATTGTTTAATAACTAAAGATAAGGAAAACTTCATTAGCTCGCTCGAGATATTAATTTCAGGAAATAAATGTCAAAATGTGTAACGTTAGAAATTCTGCAATGTTATTATTCCTTTTTAAAAAAGTGAGAAAAAAAAATATTTTCATTTACAGTGTAAATATATATATATTTTTAGCTTACTTTCATTTAAAATTAGAATAACTTAAGGAAACTTTGTCTGGACAAAGAAAGTGTAAATTTTCGGAATAATACTTTTTAAAAACAAATAAATGAAGTATTTCTTCTAAGAAAATGATTTCTATTATTCAAAATTAATCGATTTTTTATAAATATTAATTAGGAGGAAAATGAGAAATATAATAATATATACTTTGAAAATATTTATTTATTTTTTATTTTTACGCGTGTGATTGTTTTAGTTTTGGAAAAGCATTTTTTTTTTTTTTTTTTTTTTTTTTTTTTTTAGTAAATGTTTTGAGTGGGAAAATGCAAGTTATGGTGAAAAACATGCAGAATGCACAAGCAATTTACATTACTAATTTGACATTTTTGCTCAAACACAAATTACTATTTTTATGCCACTATGATAAAGGGAGGTGGAGGATTGGTTTGTCAAGCTACTCAGATGTTACCTCAGTCGCTAATTTTCCAATTCGGGACAACTTTTAAAAAAATGTGATTTCAGATGATGACTTTCACTACTGTTGGAATTGTTTTGTTTTTTTCACCCCCTCAAAAATTATATTTGTTTGCAACTTGAACTACAATTTAATTTTTCATAAGACCTATAATCTTTAAAAGAAATCCGAATTTTATGTTACTCATTTAAAATCTGCCCATAAAATATATAAAAGACTGTTATAAGTTTTTTTAGGAAAAGCAAATTAAATAATGTAAATAATAAATGTAAAATAATCCATTCTTATCTTCACTCTATTTGTGCTTATATATAATAATAAAAATTAATTTTACTTAAGTATATACTCATAAAATGTAGTAATATATAAATTCATTTATTACAAACAATATTAAAGAAACATGAACTCGAGTATATTTCTTCAGCAACCAGTATAAAACTCTTCATACTGTTTTATGGATAAAAGTAATTTATGCATTGATTAAATTTCTTAAAATTCTGTGGCTTTATTTAAAACTAATAAACTTTCAGAAAGAGAATATTTTATTGATAAATATGTGTATAATTCGATTTGGTAGATATTAGCTTATTAAAACGATTTGAAAATAAATAACTCGGTTAATTCTGAAATTTGGAAGCTGAAATGCTGTGATAATGAACCTCGCTATCCATGAATGGTCATCGAAAATTTGATTTGAAATTCATTATAACTCGTTTAACTTTGATTTATAAATTAAATAATCTTTTATGAACTGCGATAATTTGCTCGAAGGAGTAAAATCGCCGACTAATGGAAGTCAAAAATTATTTAAGTTATACTAGTTATTTTAAAATGAAAAATGAATATGTATTTCTATAGGAGAAATTTGTCATTTTGTTACGGTTTCTAATAAGTTTAAATGTCACACTTCAATAAATTATTTTGAGTGAGTGGATAGCATAAAATTTTCATACAAATAGAATAATGAATTTAATGAAAACTTATATATGGTCAAGTAAAATGATGAAAAAAGTTACTTAATTAGTTAATACCAATTAATTATGTGGTAATTATAAAATGCAGAATTTTTCGTAAACACTAATTAAATTATTTAGAAATAAAATCTTTTTGTAAAAAAAAAAAAAAAAATAGAACCGACTCCAAAAAGCAACAACTATTCAAACAACTACAAAAAAAAAAAAAAAAAAAAAAAAAAAAAAAGGTATGAAATGAAACTGTATATTGCGCCTAAAAGTATAAAATAATTTCCTTCGCCAAACAACCTATAACACTACATTTAATCATAACTTTTGAAGTCGGCGCAAAATTAAATAAAATTTAATTAGTTTTTAAAGGTTTATATTTAGATCGGTAGCAAGAAATGCTGTTGTCTCGAATGATCCATTTTCATGTTTTCTTTATTATTTTATCACTATATACAATTGGTCCATTAGTAGCATCTACATAGAACAGTGAACACTCTTGACAATGCGGTATTTATGTTCCTGCGAATTTAGAGTTTCCTTTGCAAATTTGGCATAACTTTGTTAACTATCATCCTTGGAGGTTTTTAGATTTGCGATCAAAACGTAATGCAAAGATATACACGCAAGATGTATATTTTCATAATATATATTATACGATGTATTGTTTCATAATCTTGATTACTCTCTTAATATATCTTATCAAAACAATCATGATATCCCAAAGAAATTAAATATGTTTGCAAGATAATTTTGCGATTTTTCTTTCAACAAGGACGTCAGATACCAGCATCTTCGCCAACTTTTGCTGCTTACGAAATCTTATTTGTTTTCTTGAATCAAAGTAGTTTTCGGCTGCGTTTTGCAGGTGACAATGTATGATGTGTATATTGAATAGGATTTGATTTTTGTATCGAATAAATTTATACATTTTTATTTAATTTTGCGCCAACTACAAAAGTTATGATTAATTGTAGTGTTATAGGTTGTTTGGCGAAGGAAAATATTTTAGACTTTTAGGCGCAATATACAGTTTCATTTCATACCTTTTTTTTTTTTTTTTTTTTTTTTTTAGTTGTTTGAATAGTAGTTGCTTTTTGGAGTCGGTTCTATTTGTTTTTTACAAAAAGATTTTATTTTTCTCTTTTCAATGAAAACTTATTCATATAGCAGAACATCAAAAGGCGATCGACGGCAGCTTCACAAATCACAACTTCCAAGAAAAGTGACATAACTCAAAAAATGGTTTATGTCCCTGAAAATACATGAAATGCGCCAAATGTGAACAAAAAAGTTGCATCTCCATATAGAAAGTTATCCACTTGAGAGACAGTTGTGCCAGTTTTATTCTAGTCAAGTTATATTTAAGTTGATTTTTCTCAAATGCTGCATTTTTAAGTTGTGTCACTTTTCTTGCCTTTATCAGATATGACCAAAAAACATACATTAATGAATATACATTAAGTTGAAAAGTCCTTAGAAATGTAAAGAACGGATACGCTGTATTCGTAACCAAAAATTCTATTAGGCATATGTAATGAACTTTACAAAGAATACGTGTCACCCGCTGCGCTGGAAATTGCGCAGCGTAAAGTTCAAACAAAGAGCAAAATATGCATTGCAGCTGACGGACAAAAGTTTCAACATCGATGCTTACATACTGTTTTTACCAGTGTAGCTGCATGCGTTCAGCAGTTAGAGTGAGAACAGACTTTTGTGAGTATCATGTAATTTGTTTATATCTTAATGAAATCATAATGAACCTATTTCAGGCCAAGATCATTACAACAAAAAAAGTATTAAAATTAAATCATCTCTCACGAAGTTAAAAGCTAAAAAATGTCAACAACAACAACAAAGAGAAACATGGTTTGTATTGAGAACCTCTTCCTTTATGAAGTCGGTTTAAAACGTCTATGCGTTAATCGATGTGACCGCTTACAATAACCTTACATTGAATTTTACATAGCATAAAAGTCACTTGCAACGCTACAACATATGCTAGGTCATTCAAGTGTGCACGAAATCGGAAATTGTGAACAAACAAATGCACGTTTTAAGCGTACTGTTTTTAGCATTAATTTTTAAACTATCTTTTCGTACTAAATCGATGATGCTCTGTAATTCACTTAATCTACTTTTTTCCCAGTTTTGAAACGTTTTTGAGATAGGAACGCTAACTCCACTGTTTTTTACCAGCTGGCGCTGTAGGCGGTTGAATCGCGTAGCACATCTCCACTTTACTATACCTACATATCACTTTTATGACTAGGCAGCAGCTGTTCAGCAGTTAAAATTGTCGGGACTGACTTTTTTGGGCACCCTGTATTTCCTTTTGATCGTAAAGATATTACAATGGGACGTATTTCAGACCAAGACCTTTACAATAAAATAAAAAGTATCAAAATCGGATCATCCGTTCAGAAGTTATGAGCTAACAAACAAAAACAAAAATATATACGCTTTGAATTGAGAACCTCCTTTTTTAAGTCGGTTAATTCCCAGACAGCACATCGCCTTCCCAGGATATCTTCAAGATGTCTTCTGGATGACAAGGCATCCCAGAAACGTCCTTAAGATGTACTGTGGATAAGTTAAGCCTAACTGTGCTGTTAGGGTTAGAGCCTCCCTTACGAAGTTATAAGCTTACAAACACCAACAACACATAGCTCGAATTAAGAACACCCTCCTTTCTGAAGTTGGTTGAAAACGACTTTGCGCTAGTCGATTTGACCACTTACAGTAACAGTACTTTGAACCACAGAGTATACGTGTCATCCGCTGCGCTGCAAAGTGTGCAACGTAATTCAAGTGTGCACAGTGTAGGAAATTGCGAACAAAAAACTGCACGTTTTAAGATTTCTATTTTTAGCAATAATGTCTAAATACTGTCTTTTAGTAGTAAATCGATGATGCTCTACAACTTCGTAATTAACTTTTCTTCCATCTTGAACCGTTTTTGAGATAGGAGAGCTAATTCTGCTGTTTTTCACCAGATGACGTTTTATTTTCTTTAGATTGTAAAAATATTACAATGGGACCTACTTCAGACCAAGATTTTTACAACAAAACAAAAATTATCAAGTAACCTTATTTTGAACTATGTAGCGTATGTCTCACCAGCTACGCTACAACGTGTGCAATGTAGCTCAAGTCTTCATAGTGTAAGAAATTGCGAACAAAGAAATGCATGTTTTTAGCATTGTATTTTTAGCATCAATGTCTAAACTATCTTTTCGCATTAAATCGATGATGCTCTGCAATTTTTTAATTCACTTTTTCCCCCTGTCTTGATCCGTTTCCAAGATAGGAACGCTAGCATGAATGTCTAAACTATCTTTTTGTACTAAATCAATGATAATCTTCCACTTTGTAATTCAATTTTTTTCTCTAGAACCGTTTTCAAGATAGGAACACTAACTCCGCTATTTTCCACCAGGTGGCGCTACAAGCGGTTTAACCTTGTACTGCATGGCCACTTTGCTATACTTACATATCATTTTTATCACTATAGCTGCAGCCGTTTAGTAGTTATAACAGTTGGGACTGATTTTTTTGGGCACCCTGTATTTTCTATAGATCGTAAAGATATTACAATGGGACCTATTTCAGACCAAGGCCTTTTCAACAAAATAAAAAGTATCAAAATCGGAGCATCCGTTCAGAAATTATGAGCTAACAAACATAAAAATAACATACGGTTTGAATTGAGAACCTTCCTTTTTTTTTGAAGTCGGTTAAAAAAGCAACTACACTATTTCTCATAATTCTAAGAACCCTAGTTTTTCTAATTTAATGGAGCACTGAAGGATATTATTGAAATAAACATATTTTTTTTTATAATTTAAATTACTTTAATAGACGATATTTATAAAGATTTATCGATTTTCTATCCGGGAAAAAAAAAAAGTACTGAGTTTTCACAGGCTATTTTCTTGTAATAAATAAATAAATAATAAAAAATGACGTAAGTATTGTTAATTATGTTACAGTAACTTCTTACTTTCACTAAGCAATAAATTTATATTAATTTTTTTTTCCTGTCGACTTTATTATTTATTGCAGGGGTAAATTTACAGTAACCTACATCAGTAGGAGCTGTAATCGGTAGCAGAGGCTTGGACCAGCAGAGCTCTCTATTACGCAAAGTCTTGGCAAAATCGGACTGACTATGGCTGCGAGACAGTTCCCTTGTATACTTTCGTACAATACGAGAATTTTCCAGTAACTTCCGTAATAATTGAGTTAGAGCTTAGATACTTGGTATATCGATAATAAGGATTTTATTGCCAAGATCGCCAAAGAAAAAAAAAGTCGCCAAATTTCGTGCCAAGGCCATTGTCTGCTCCAGTGAAGCTTTTTAATGAGTTTTTAAAGGAAAATGAGCTACCTTAACACTAAAGCAAGCTAAAAATGCAAACAAACTGTCATGTGATAACCTGACTAAACCTCTTTGAATGGAATTACCTTAAAAATAACTACCATTATTTAAAAATTCTTAACAATATGAAAATTTGTTTTTTAACACTCACAAACAACAACAACAGCAAAAAAAAAAAAAAAAAAAAAGCTAGTTTTTGTTTAAAAAATAGCATGTAATACAATTGGATTAAACAAAAAAGAAATTACCAATTATCTCTAAAAAAAGAGTTCAGTTTCAAAGAAAAGAAAAAAAAAAAAAAAAAAAAAGGAAATTTCTAAATTATAATAATAGTATTACAATAAAATATGTTTTTAAATACATATATGTATTTTAGATTAAAAGTAGCACTTGATATTGGCATCATTTGCCAGAATGAAAACATGCCGCGCAAACATGTGAGGAGGAAAAACAAACAATTAACAATTAAACAAAAACAAACAAGTAAGTAAATAAGTAAGTAAAACAAAAACAAAAACAAAAAGTTAAAAGTTAAAGTTAATCAGTCAAGAGGGTCTGTAGTTGTTTCCTAGCCCGCTAATGTTATGACTGCTTAATATGCTCTGAAACGTTTAGTGTCTATTAATTGACCGATTTAGTATAGAACACAGTTTGGAGACGAGATCATTTCGAATCTGGTTCAGATAACCAACGAGACAATTATAAACGGTTTTAAACCTGCACGTCGTCTTGGAAACTCCGTTTTTAAATAATATGGTCTAGATTTTAAATAATAAACCTAAAAGTGTTCAAAAACGGAATTGAAATTAATGAGCTGTAACAAAATTAGTTTTGAAATGAAATTATTCAAAGTCAAAGAGAAGGAAGAGAAAAAAACAAAGAAACATTAACTCATAGGAAGTCAAGAGTAGTGTGTGCCTTTTAACCAGCTCATTTTATAGTAAGCAGTGTGTACTTTTAAACCTGCTCATTTTAAAGAGAGAAAAAAAAAAACTTTTTTTTTTTTTTTTTTTTTTAAGATTATTTACATTTTTACTTCATCCTTACACCTCCCACAATTATGTTTTCTAATGTTTTTTTTTTTTTTTTTTTTTTTTTTTTTTTTTTGTCATTTAACTGCGCAGTGCTATCTACAATTTTAAAATAGTTGATAATAAAATAATAGTAATAATAATAATTATTATTATAAATATTATTATAAATAAACACCATTCCGTTAAGTTCTTTTAATTGTTAACTAAAATCTATGTCATATCAATATTTTATTACATATATTTATATGAATAAAATTCATAAAAAAAAATACATTGAAAATATATTTATAAAAATATTGAAATTATAAAATGTAATAAAATGTTTACATTAATGTATAACCTCTAATTATACTATGGTATTACTCCCTGAGATAGCTGATAGTACGCGTCAAATTTATTTCATTAAAATTTACAAATTTCAGAAAATTCCTTTTTGCATTCATAAATTTTTTTGTGTCCTAGTATTAGCAACATAATATGCAGAGAGCTCAGAATATATAAATATAGTTCATGACTTACAAGAATTAAAATAAGATTTCTCACACGATTTTGCATTAAATTATGTTTTGCTTGATAATTAATTTACTGTGTAGTGTAATTAGCAGAGAGTCAGTATACAAGAAAATAGCTATATGACATGGCTCCTTAATTTTAATAATAATTTGCTTGTAACCAGAAAACTAAAGACATTAATATTTAAAGAATATATATTTCGTCTTATATTGAAATATAAGTTTTATTTTATTTTATTATATATTTTTTAAAAGCGTGCTCTTTTTTTTTTCTTCTTCAAAATATATAATATTTTTTTTTTTTTTTTTGCATTACAACCAGTGCTGAATTTTACTGATATATTACGCAGGACATATATATGTATTTTACGCCAGAAATTTTATTGTGTAAAATGTTTTAGCATTTTTTACGTATTTTCTTATTAAAAAACATAGTGTGAAATCTAACCGAATTATTTGTTTTGTGCATTAAGGTAATGTCACCGGTGCTCACCCCCCTTGACTTATTTTATTTATTTATTTATAGTTTTCAAGAGTTTTAAATGTTGTATTTACTTTCAATTTTTCAAAATATTTAAACAATTTTAGAAAAAAAAAATGTATCTTAGAAAAATTCTTTACTTATGTAAACCTATTTATAAAAAAAAAGTTAAATCTTTGCATACAAAGCTGAAGAGTTTCTTGAAAATCTAAAAGTTTTAAAAGATTAATGTTGATCGCCAGTTTAGCAGTACATTGTCTTCGGAGCATATAAGTTCTGTTGGTGTTATGCTTTGATAAAATATTATTACTAACTTCGCATAAAAAAGTTCACGCATGTTAAATGTTAATGAATAAAATAAAACTATAAATTCCTATTATTTTCAGGCGTTAAGTATTGAACTATTTTTATTTCTCGCATTCATGCATTTCTTAAAAAAAAAAAAAAAAAAAAAAAAAAAAGACGGAATGTGAAATCAATTAAGGTAGTGAATCAACGAATGCTTTGCCAGCTTCGCTGGTCACTATATTTAAAGAGGACTAATGTGCAAGTTGTACCTGACGGGACTAATGTGAAAGTTGTACCTGACGGGACTAATGTGAAAGTTGTACCTCACGGGACTAATGTGCAAGTTGTACCGAACAAACAAACTATTTCTTTCAACGAAAATTAAATCATTAAATTCATTGTTGTACTTATTTTTATTTCATATTGCTCGCGCACTTTATATTTCTTAATTGAAAATTATATATATTTAAAAAAAAAAAAAAAAAAACTTTTTCTATATCGTTTGTAACGATACTGATTATTATTAATTTTCTTTTCTTTTTCTTAAAAAAAAGGAAAAAAAAAGATTTTGATGAAATTCTGGCAAAAGCAGAATTTAGTTTAGGACGGGGGACTATTAGTTTTTTTTTTTTTTTTTTTTCTTCAAATTATTACATCGCTTTCAAATTATTCAATTATATTTTCGCTAAATTTTAGGTTTCGATAAATGTCTAACTATCGAAAAATGATTTCGACAAATGTCCAACTATCGAAAACGGCAACGCAAAAATCCCAGATTGAGACTAATAGGTCCTCAGTCCTTAAAAAAAAAAAAAAAAAAAAAAAAAAAAAAAACCTTTGATTTTGTAAGTTGTAATAATAATAATAATAATAATAAGCAATTTTTTAAAAATTTCTTTTAATATGAATATTATTCTTTGATATTAATGAAAAATCGACAATAAATTCCATTAAGCAATTACCTGGTTCTTCATATTTCAATTAAACAAAACTTAATAAATTGCGATTGAATTTTTTCACTCTATTCAAATTTGTGGTTGCTATTTAAATACTTCAGATGACCGAATACAAAAGAAATCAGAGAAAAATCAATGAAAAACAGAATGTTTGGGATCAGCTTGTGAAAAGTAAGGCTTGAAATGAGTTCAAGCTGTAGCATTAGATTACGAAGGCTTGTTTTACGTATTCATTTTGTTGGAGGGAAGCACTTATATTCATGGATATATTAAGGTTTCTCAAAAAAAAAAAAAAAAAAAAAAAAAAAAAAAAAAAAACAGTGCCACTTTTTAATTACAACATTTATACAAACCTATACAATGCATTTTTTAAAGAAATCAACATACTACATTACACACGCAATATACTTCAATCATAACATAAATGTATGAAATATATAATAAGATATAGGCATTTTTATTAAATAAGATTTAACTGCGCACGAATTAGCCAAATTCTATTTACTTTATTTGTTAGCCAAATGTATCGAATTACTTGTAAGAAAACGCCAAGCAAATATCATTAAAAAGGGTACAGTCGAAAGAATGTATTAAATTTAAGTTTCACTCAAAAAAAAAGAAAGAAAGAAAGAAACACTGAGAAAAAACATATATACTGCCTTCATCTAGAAACGGTAAGTGGTCATATTCTAAATCTCTTAACTTGAAATATAGATTTCCGAGCTATGCGCATAACGCACGCCAATAAACTGAATAGACGAAATGATCGAGAATTTCTAGTTTACAAATTTCTAGATGGTGAAACAACATTCTGAATATTTTGAATATTCTGAATCTTCTGTATAGCGAGAAATTCTCGTTTGATTTTTTAGAATTCGGTGATAAACCAAGATTATAGTTGCTGAAACTCGCCTCTTGTATTCACATTTAATTGTAGAGATTTTTAAATAACTTTGCCCTCGAGAATATCGGAAAACGCTTTAGAATTCTAATAGGGGTTTCTAGAACTCGCATTCAAAATGGACTAGAATTTATAAGAATGACATGGAACTATTTTAGAGCCACAATTTAGATTCTAGTTGCCAGTTACACAATTTTTTCCCAGTGAAGAAAGAAAGAAAGAAAAGGAAAAAAAAAAAAAAATCATAAAAGACATATTTTTAATTTGGTTGTAAAAAAGTTAATATAGTGTTCGTTGATTGTAAAACTGTTGATGAAATCCACTTTTTCTTTTTTTTTTTTTTTTTTTTTTTTTTGAGTAACAGAAATTTAAAGTTTCACAATATTTTCTTCTATTTTGTTTCTATAAGTAGATCAGTATATTTGGCTAATACATCGTATAAATGAAACTTTGTTAATTCTTGCGCATACGCAGTTAAATATTAAAAAGCAAACGAGATTCAATTTCATTAGATATTTAATGTCTTTATATTCTGATTGCGGTATGTAGTGTATAACGTAGTATTTCGAATTTTCTAAAAACACCTTTGTTTTGAGTTTAATACCCTGCATCTTGTAAACAAATAATATTATAGTTTTAAAAAATTAAAGAACACGCTTTTCTAGAAATGTGAACTAAAAAAGCACAAAATATCTATCTTAGTATTAAAATGCAGGGTAAGAGAAAATCGTGTGAGGGACACACCATAATATTTACGTACATTTAAATCTTTAATTTAAATAACTTAGAATTGAACAAAAACCATTTTTAAAAAATCTTCCCGACTGCGATCGAACGCTGGACCTTTAGGTTCGTAGCGCGGCGCCTTACCTCAACGCCACATCGTTTACGTGGGGAAAGTATTTTTTTTCAGTATAAATTTTTTGTTTGCTCCCACAGCAGTTACATACATACAAACATACATACAAACATACATACATACAGGTGAAGCTAATAAAATCGTGTTAAAAAAGGGGTACTTTTTATTTCTTTCCCTTTTTCCCTTTAAGGTTTTAAAGAAATAAGTTTTATTTTTGCAAAATTATATGCGTTAGTCTCATAGAAATAAATGCTAATAATTGAAAGAAGTAGTCTAGTTGCATCCTACTGCCAGAACTCATTTAGTTTTACTTGATAGTGATATCATTTTTACTTAACTAGTCTACTTCTCTCTTTCTGGATGAAACTGTCACTTAAGTGCACGAAGTATAAAAATTTCTTTATATTTATGAAGTTTCGAGATTATTCACGTATTACTTTTGAAGTTATTTGACCAAACGTCGGAAATCGAAACTGTCCGTACTTTTCGTGCTAATATGTATAATATTAGTTTATTCAGTTTACTACATGTTATAATTTAATTCTCATACTTGATAAAGAAATCAACATTTTAAATTTTAATTCATCTCATTAGGATTAAAATATCGAGTATTCTTATTGGATACTTTGATTCCAAATTTTTGGCTTCAACAATTTTGTTAGTGCCTTCATGAATCAAAGCAAACGTTCTTATGAATATAGATTTTATGAAAATAAAAGTTGCCAATTCGTAAAGTAACTTAAATATAATTATGAATTTATTTGAGGCAATAAACATACTTCTCAAAATTTAAAATTTAAAATGCCAATATTTTGTTTTGAATATTTTAATGGTTAGTTCTTGGTAACATTAGAGTTTTTGAATATCAAATTATCGAACAACATAAAACTAATCGCAAATCTTACTAATATTTTTTCGGAATATTTAATATTATAACTTAATAAGTTATTAGTTACAATTTAACAGAAAATTTTACTTTAATATAAATCCATCCTATTTAAATAAAAACGATTTATATTAATAAAATAATTTAGTTAAATCGTCACTAAAACAATATTCTCCTTACTAAGAAATTATATTGTCTTAGTTTTTGAATACCGGAAATTATACTAGTGCGACGAAATTAATTCAAAATCTCTCAGAAACGGTTAAAGAGTTTAATATATACTCTTACATGCAGTCCCAAATGAAGCTTCAATGTAGACTCATAAATTCTCTTACCTTCAGTAGCTTCAGTTTCTATTCTACATTATATATAATTACTCGATTGACTTCCTATTAGTAATCGTTGTGATCTTGTAGTTTCATTCATGCATTTAACATTTTCCTTGAAAATGGTAACGCAACAGTTTACTAAGCTATCGTCTTAAATTTATTTATATCAGAATTGTATTCGCTGATTTTGTGAGACTTCTAAGACAGGGGTGGCCAACCCGCGGCCCGCGGGCCGCATGCGGCCCACCGCATAGTTTCTTGCGGCCCGCGAGGAGACTAACGATATTTAAAGTTTGACAACTTTGGTTAACGAATCAAAAATTAATAAATACGTTCTGACTTTTCGAAGTGAAAGTACCTTTCAACGATTATGGCAGATAAGGAACTGTTGTAATGGAATGTTATTAGATCCATTATTCATTCTTTTTATTATAGTTTTAATATATAGTCGTAATTTTTTTTTACAATTCTATTGTTAATTTATAAATGAAAATAATTTAAATTAATGCATTCTTCTCCGAATTTTCACCCTGCTCTTCTTCGAAAAAAGTATATACATACATGAATCATATACTCACAAATATATATACACATATGCATATGTACAGTCATAAAATAATAATAATAATAATAGTAATAATCTCCTGCCCGACTAATTTCGCCGTAAATCATCGAAGAAACTAGCAGATGATGCCTAATGAGTGGTATAATGACATCTAATTTTTATTCCAAAAAGCTTGTCGAAATTGCGGGTTGCCTTAAAAAAAAAAAAAAAAAAAAAAAAAAAAAAGAAGTTGATAACAGTTTTAATGTGTATACATCCCTTAAGCAAAATCTAACTAAACCGTCTAAACTAGGCCTTATTACTAATCGATTGGCACCAGTCGCAAGTCTCTACATTAATTTACGGCGGAATTAGTCGGTAAAGCAGGGGGAAGGGGGGATTTTTTTAAGACTGTACATACAGTGTGGCCCGAATGAATAAAATATATTTCTAATGCGGCCCACCAAGTTTTTTGGGTTGGACAGGCCTGTTCTAAGAGATTGGTTTAAATATTTCCACTAACCCGTTATTACCCAGTGTCCTCATTTGAGGACAGATAATAAAATTGTACGTGTATTTTTTTCTGGTTTCTTGGAATGATTTCTGCTTTTTAGTGACAAATTATAGCGTCACTCTAAATGGTCCTTGAAAGTTTTATGTTCCTACTATTAATTATTATTTCATAATTTGGATAGTCATTTTATGATTTTTTGTTCGACGCACATATATTTGCTTTTTCCGCAGGTATACTAACTTAAATCAAGTTGAATAATAATATATATTATAATACTTTACTTTTGAGATCTTTTTTAACATGTAATAGAGAATTAATCCGTTATCTCAAAGTTTTTCCATCTGGAAGTTTTTTTCTTAAAACACTAAACGTCAATAAATGAGGAAGGCTTTAGATTTAAATCTATTAGAAGAAATTTTTAAGTTAATATATTAGGGGGACCGGAAAATAATGTCGTTTTGAATTAAAATACTGACATCGGAAATTTATCCTGGATAAAATTTAAAATATTCTTAGGTAACTTATAAGATGGTTATTTGTAAAGTACCATGTAAACACTGTTAAACAAAAATTTCCGGTTTCATTTTATTAATTCAAAACGACATTATTTTCCGGTCCCCCTAATATTTTACTGTCAGTTGTCTATATTAATTTAGAAGTGAAATAATCAGCTAATACTAATTTGCAAAATTAATTCGGATGTTAACGGGTTAAATGATCCTAAAATTTTAATTCAATAAAAAAGGAACTTTAAGTCTTATATGATAATTTTTCGTATAAAAAAAAAAAAAAAAAAAAAAAAAAAATTGCAACGAGAAACGCATAAAAATTAATGGAGAATTTATAAACCATTTGAAATTTATGGGTGACATTGTACTGCTTTCTTCCTCATTTGAGGAGTTGCAATATTTGCTTCAAGAATTAAAAAAAAAAAAAAAAAAGCTGATTGCTTAGAAAATGAACCCCAATAACAGACTATATATATAATTTCAATTCTTTCAAGCAACCTACGTCCTGGTTCAGCATTCAATAATTTTGATAGATTAGTTACTACCTCATACGGTAAAGATACTTTGCACAACACCGTCGGAATAATATTCCAAAATCCAAGAGATAATTACCATGATAATATTAGAATCAGTTTAACTCAAGATAGTTCAGCGACAGATACTTGCACAAATTCTAGAAAAAGACGACAAAATGTTGATACAATAACATTTTACTTGCAAGCTTAAAATAAAAAAACTAGAGTACAAAAAACTTTAGAGCCGTAAGACAGCCCTTTGCGATTAAAAGTTCTGGGTAATATTCACACATTTAAATATGTTGATTTCGGTTGGTTAGTTTCTCAGTATTTAAAATTAACCCAAACACCATCCTGTGGGAGTTATAACAGTTTAATGCATCTTGATACAAGTCCTACACAAACAATTTCATATTTAACGACAATCAACGATTCACCAACGAAAAATTCTGTAGTATTAGAAGCAATGAAACAGAGGCAACAACCCTAACAGCACATCTTATCCACAAGACATCCTCAGGATATCCTATGAATGAAAGTGCATCCAAGGGACATCCTCAGGATGTACTATGGATAAGTGTGCTGTTAGGGAAGTTGCATTAGAATGCAATGAGCCTTACATGGAAGTGACTCACGATTTAACTATTGCAAATGTTGACTACGCAGATACAAAGCAGTGAAAAGTCGCGGTTCGATAATTTATTTATTCATTTTGGCTCTTTTCACATAATCATGGCGTATTTCAAAGCAGTTGCAAAATTCATTGATAGCTGTGTATTAACTAATGTTATAATTAACGCTGAGTTACTGGCAAGCGGATCTATATTAATACTTTTACATCAGATCAACATTACAGTCGCTGTAAAAGGTTACATCTAACGTTATCGTTAGCTCTTCAAATTTTACATTTTGAAAAATTTTTAATAAAAGAAATTATTTAAAGAACTTTAAGTCTTATATGATAATTTTTCGTATAAAAAAAAAAAAAAAAAATTACACATATCGTAAATGTTTAGGGTATATTTTGAGATAAAAAGAAAATTATAATTTGCCTATAAATAAATAAAATCGAAAAAGAACTTAAGTTCATTCTAAGAATTTCTCGTTATTGTAGTCGTTTGCAAAATTTAAGATCAATAGCCGATATTCATTATTTTTATATTTTTTGCTGATTCTTGCTTTATTCTTGCTGATTCTTGTTGATTGTAACTGATTACTAATCATAACTGACTAATAGGTTTTGACTGAGCATTTCTCAGCTGTTGCATCAGAGGCATTTTACTGATATAAATAAACGGGTACGTCTTATTTATCTTCAGATGTTTATTAAATTAAGTTGTTTGTTCATATATCCCCGTATGTTTATTGAATTTAGACATTGACGATGTAGACGACTACGTCGCAAAAATAATGTAATGCGTAATAAAACTTTATTTACTGTTGTAGAAAGGGAGGAATAGTGAACTAGCCAAAAATTAGATTTTCGGCAAATGAAGTAAGTTCGAATGTAAATGAGAGTAAAACGTACTTGCCAACATACTAATTAATATTCCGTAGCATTGTTAGCCCCGCCTTCTTTTTCACACCAGTATCTTTTTACAGTATTTTTCTTCTTACTTAATCGTAATTGCATTACTCTAAAAATATTTACTTTAAAAAGTTACTGGTGGGAAAACAGGGGCGGGCTAACAATACTACGGAATATTAATTAGGATGTTGGCAAGCATGGTAAAATAGTGTTTTAATAAGTTTTGACTAAAATAAAAATTTCAGAAAAAAATTACGGAACTGAACAGAAGCAACCCCCAACAAAAACTAGCGTGCATTATGATCATATAATAAGAAAAAAGTTCACATGACCTTCTTTCTGAACTTCTTTGAGACATATTCTGGTTCTGGAGTGCATTAGTATCAGTTTAAAGAATATTTCTAGTGGTTTGACTTTATCCGATAAAATTTGAAAGGAAACCTCAACTTATTTAAAATTACTCAAGTTTCAAATTCTTTAGTCATTAATCTAAAAATAATTTAACCTAGAAATTTAAATAGAACAGAAAAGTTCCTTTTAATTTAATAGAGAAATGTACAAATTTGGATGAAACAACTTTATTTTTTTTTTTCTCTTCACAAATATTTATTTAAAGTTATACCTTTAATGTGATTCTAAACAATGATTTTCTGCTCGTTCACATTGAATCCTAGATTACAATTTCCAATCTAGATTTAACATTAAAATAGATTTCTATTTCTATTCATTAATTTGTGCAAAACATGCAATTCAATGTACGTGTGGTCAACATGCGACTGGTCATGTAAAAATGTGCTGATCGCATCTAAATTCACAAAATTTATCATTCTGTACTTCTACCAACACAGCAAAATTAAACAAATGCTTTTGACTCTTCGAAATGAAAAATGACGTATGTTTATTTTTGTGATGTAGAAATCACATAGAGTTTTAAAAATTTTCTATGCCTTTTAATTCAAATCTATTTCAACGCTTTATTTAATAATTCACTCGTGTCTTCAATATTTATCTGTAGTAACCACCAAACGGTTTCTCTATCAAAAAAAAAAAAAAAAAAAAAAAATGTAAAAGAAAACCACTCTGCAAGCAAAATCTCGTAATATCTTTTCGTCTTATGAAGAATAACACATGGTTCATTTTATTTATGCTCCTCCTAAATCAGAATCTAACTTAATTTTATCTATTTAGTTAGAATTATCCACGAACAGAATTAAATTATAGCTCTATTTTATGTATCTGTCCATTGTGGTTTCTCATTTCTCATACCGAAAGTTCGGTGAAATTCAAGAGTTAATATATTGCACTTCTGCTTTCTGAATTCAAAATTATTAGCTTTATTAAAGTATAACGTATCGTAAAAAACCACTTTTTATGTATTCTTGCTGGGGAAGATATTAAATGCCAATGTGTAATGATCATTTGAATTTGACTAGATCTGTATAATTCTTTTCTGATCGCTTCTACTTAGAGCATCTACCAATGCAGGTCTTGAAAATTTATCCGTTGGGGTAACTTCTCTTCTTATTTTATGGTGCAAGTCAATAAAAATCTTTGTGCACATTTCTGTGTTATTAGCTTTATTAGAGTATAACGTATCGAAAAAAAAAACGCTTTTTATGTGTTCTTGCTGGGGAAGAAATTAAATGCCAATATGTAATGATAATTTGAATTCGGTTGAAACTTTATCATTATTTTCTGATCTCTCCTGCTTAGAGCACCTACCAATGTAGGTCTTGTAAATTTATCCATTAGGGGCACCTTCCTTTCTTATTTTATGTATCAACAACAGTAAAAAAAAGAGAAAAAAATTTGCACATTTTTTGTCTCATTTTCCATTATTTGTCGAAGCTACTAGATAATTACATCACAATTTCAGCTATTTGTAGAAAAAATTGAGTGAGAGGAAAGCGAAGGAAACTTCTCACAAGTTATTGCAATTAGATTATTAGTAGATTTATTTATTTATTATTTTTATTATCATAATTGTTTATAAATGTTCATAAATGCTATTTTATTGAACTGTTAAATAAATGTTGATGAAAATTTTGTAAATCTGTTTAAAATAACAGTTTTTACGTTTCTATGTCCGTAAAAGTATAGAATATTACCACATAAGAAAATATTTAGCTCTAGTATGTGAAATAGAAGATGTTGATAAGGAAAATAAGGAAATATACAAATCATGTTTACAAAAAGAAATTTTCAATCACTTTCAACATTTATATTGAACATTTTCATGACAAATTAACATTACACAAACCAAAGTGTATCAGAGTTAAATAATTAACTACACTTATTAAGAAGGAATTTTTTTTTTGAGAATGGGTATAAGAAAGTTGAGATTGGTTATAAATTTTTTAGAAATTTTCTTGCCGAGTAGGTAGGAATTATACAGAAATAACAGTCTGTTGTATAATTTGTAGAATCTCTACAAATCATGAGCAATCCACAAACGGATGAGCAACCTTTAACATTAATCCAATTACGTAAGTTACTCACACAAGTGTTGAATAAATGATGAAGCGATTTTGATTTCTTTTAGTTTCCATTTCTACAACCAAAATGACGATTTTATTAAGCTTCAATCAGTCGCATGTTAGCTCGTCTCTGAATGGATAGGGTTATTTCCACACAAATGCAGCAAACGTTGTCAGGAGGTCATTATGATGCATTATGCTGATTCAATTTGAATGCTTATTGGCCAACAAGTAGTGCTGCTATACAGCTATTTCCAAAATTTAAGGTAAGTGTATATCTCAGAAACTACTGCACAGAATTGCATATAAATTTATATGTAGATGCACTTTGACATAAATTAGTGCTTATCAATTTTTGACTTCAACCGCTCATCAGGTGGCGCTGCTACACAGCGATTTCTGCAATGTAAGGTAAGGCCATATCTCGGGTTCTATTCCGTATCATCAAACAAATCTTGATATGCGAGAAAGCTATTTATGAGACATTATGCATATTCAATTTGGATGCTTATCGGCCAATAGGTGGCGCTGCTATACTGCAAATTTCCTACATAACGAGAAGGCTATATCTCAATTTCCATGGCATATAACTGTACGAAACTTGATATGTGAGATAAACATTATAAAAACGCATTTTTTAAGATGTTATTTATAGACAATAAAACTGTCTTTCTTCGAATATTTAATGTTTGTTTTCTCTAAGATAAAGATCATTTGCATTCATCATGTTAGATAATATTAATAAACAATAGTTTTAATAAATTTTTTGCACTTAGTGAATTTGTATATGAAAGTATAGAAGAAAGTCTTACAGTGGCCACAACATACTGGTTTTCTTTTGGATAGTACCCGCAAAAGTTTAAACTTTACATTTAGCAATACTTTTTTCAAATCTTTGAGGATTAAAATTGCATTCAGCAATATAATTTTCTCGCTGTTCATTCCGTAGACTTCTAACGTTCAGCAAAACTTAAGCTACATTTTCTGGCGCTGCTTGACCACTCGATAGGTTAAATAAAATGTTAACATCAAAATTATTGGAAAAGGGATCCTTTTTTTAAGTGAGATATTAAATTCTCAAGTCGAACAGCATGTTTTATTATTCTATTTATATTCAAATCTGCAGTAATATCTTTTCTTTTTTGTAAGTCTGCATTTTCCATTACATGAGTTATAATTGCTGATCGAATTCTGTGTCTTCTAAACCAACGCTGGAGAGCTTAAATTGAATTAGTTTAATGGATTATGTCCGTAACTGGTTCGCAGCATCAGTATTTATTGTTTATTCTAACGTTAGATCAATAGGTATTCAGGAAAACGGTTTATCAGTTCTTTTAACTCCATACAATCCTTCTTGCAACTTTAATCCTGGATGAGAGATGTGTGCTTTTATTAATTTTTCATGATACGTGACTGCATAGCATATCGTGAATAATTTTGCTGGTTAAAAACAAAGAAAATATTAGCTATTTTCGGTAATATATATTTAACCAATTCTATATCTGGCTTCCTGATGCTTCGACACAGTAGTAAATAATAATTAATTAAATTAATATAAATCATAAAAAATCGTACAATTTTTCAATGCTTGTCATCTAGTGTTACCTTTCATATTTTCAAAGAAATTCAACACTTCTTTATTTGTGATTTCAGGATTAACAGTTTTCCCAGCTATAAATTCCAATAAATAGACTTTCATTTCTAATATAATATCGATATTTTCTTTATTTAAAAATCTTTTAAATGTAAAATTTGAAGAGCTAACGATCACGTTAGATGTAACCTTTCACAGCGACTGTAGTGTTGATCTGATGTGTAAGTATTAATATGGATCCATTTGCCAGTAACTCAGCGTTGATTATAACATTAGTTAAACCCCAGCAATAATGTCATCTAGTGTTACCTTTCATATTTTCAAAGAAATTTCAGTGGGCCTTGAGGCTGGGAGATTGCAACTCTGTATTCCAGGCTGAGCTTTACGCAGTTCTAAAAGCTCTGAACTGGGTTCAAGAACTTCCACTTTGCACCGCAGTTTCAGTCTTCAGCGACAGTCTCTCAGCCCTGCAGGCCCTTGGTCGCCTCTGCTCCCCTAACCCTATTGTTCAGGAAATTAAATGAATTTTCCTTACTCTCTCATCCACGGTCTCTTTCGCCCACGTCTATGCTCATACGGGGGTCGCTGGCAACGAATTAGCTGATAGGCTAGCTAAAGAAGCAACTATCTTCTCTACAATCCAAACACCACTGCCAATTCCTCCCTCTCACGTGAAGAAAATTCTTTTTCATAATCTTATAGAGGAGTGGCAAATTTACTGGAACGTCTCGGTAAAAGGTCGTCACACTTATTCACTACTTCCTAAGGTTTCTAAATACAACTTCGATCTAACACCAGAAATCACTGCCTTTCTCACAGGACATGGTCCTTTCAAAACCTACCTGCATAAATTCCATCGCTCACGTTCAGACCAATGTGAGTGCGGGACCTTGGGCTCTCCCAATCATTATTACTACTCCTGTCCACTTACTTTCGACTGCCGCATTATTAACCCCATCAATAAACCTTCTGACTGGCTTTTTAACATAATTAACCGAAAGCTTCTTCGTCATAAACTAACAAATATATTTAACCACTTAATGCATGTCTCTAATTTAACTTCTTCAATATAAAAAAATTTAAATTTAAATAAATAAATAAAAATTTAAAAAATAAAAATAAAAGCCCACAGGTCCAGTCCCTCTAACAAAACGTAAGGCATGATACTCAAGTTTTTTTTTTTTTTCTCTAGCCGCCCACTGTCGCGATCGAGTTTCCACTCGGCCGGCCCTATGTATTTTCTTTTTTTTTTTTCTTCTTTGGTGTGTTTTATTTCTTGTTACCTTGTCGCCCTCTGTCGTGTGAAAGCTCTGCTTTGGCGACCTCTGTATATATATATATATATAATTTTTTTTTCTGTTTATGCAATAAACAACGGAGGAGGTTTAATCTTTAGACACGGGCTCTTTTTAATCTCCACTGTGCCATCAGAACCCCTCTCCAAACGTTGAAATCGCTCAAAACTGCTGCATAGTGGTGAGCGACCACCTTCCGTCTTAGAATCTTAGAATACTTCTTTATTTGTGATTTCAGGATTAACAGTTTTCTCAGATTTAAATTCCAATAAATAGACTTTCATTTCTAATATGATTTCGATAATTTCTTTTATTAAAAATTTTTCAAAATGTAAAATTTGAAGAGCTAACGATAACGTTAGATGTAACCTTTTACAGCGACTGTAATGTTGATCTGATGTAAAAGTATTAATATAGATCCGCTTGCCAGTAACTCAGCGTTAATTATAACATTAGTTAATACACAGCTATCAATGAATTTTGCAACTGCTTTGAAATACGCCATGATTATGTGAAAAGAGCCAAAATGAATAAATAAATTATCGAACCGCGACTTTTCACTGCTTTGTATCTGCGTAGTCAACATTTGCAATAGTTAAATCGTGAGTCACTTCCATGTAAGGCTCATTGCATTCTAATGCAACTTCCCTAACAGCACACTTATCCATAGTACATCCTGAGGATGTCCCTTGGATGCACTTTCATTCATAGGATATCCTGAGGATGTCTTGTGGATAAGATGTGCTGTTAGGGTTGTTGCCTCTGTTTCATTGCTTCTAATACTACAGAATTTTTCGTTGGTGAATCGTTGATTGTCGTTAAATATGAAATTGTTTGTGTAGGACTTGTATCAAGATGCATTAAACTGTTATAACTCCCACAGGATGGTGTTTGGGTTAATTTTAAATACTGAGAAACTAACCAACCGAAATCAACATATTTAAATGTGTGAATATTACCCAGAACTTTTAATCGCAAAGGGCTGTCTTACGGCTCTAAAGTTTTTTGTACTCTAGTTTTTTTATTTTAAGCTTGCAAGTAAAATGTTATTGTATCAACATTTTGTCGTCTTTTTCTAGAATTTGTGCAAGTATCTGTCGCTGAACTATCTTGAGTTAAACTGATTCTAATATTATCATGGTAATTATCTCTTGGATTTTGGAATATTATTCCGACGGTGTTGTGCAAAGTATCTTTACCGTATGAGGTAGTAACTAATCTATCAAAATTATTGAATGCTGAACCAGGACGTAGGTTGCTTGAAAGAATTGAAATTATATATATAGTCTGTTATTGGGGTTCATTTTCTAAGCAATCAGCTTTTTTTTTTTTTTTTTAATTCTTGAAGCAAATATTGCAACTCCTCAAATGAGGAAGAAAGCAGTACAATGTCACCCATAAATTTCAAATGGTTTATAAATTCTCCATTAATTTTTATGCGTTTCTCGTTGCAATTTCGTTTTTAAAGCTTACATGAAAAATGCATTTCGAAAACTGTTATAAATTTTTATTTATTTTTCTCATGATTTGCTATTTTTTTTAAATGCTTAAATTGCATTTATAAAAGATAAATTTTAAAAAAAAGGACATAAAAGTAATGCATAAAAAAAAGGACGCATTATGCATTTTTTTTTTTTCTAGGGTGGAATGCAAAAAAAAAAAAAAAAAAAAAAAAAAAAAAACGCGTATTCTGGCAACACTTCTATATGGAACTGGGGAATAGTTTTAGCACTAATAATATTTATATTATTGCCAGCTTTTTAATTAACGTGTATAAATCGTCAGTTTAGCCATGTAAATTACTAAACTGCGCTCGGATTTTTTACGCCATGTTACTACGTTCATGGCTTCAGCTGACGGTCTTTCCACCACTACTAAAGCAGCTGACGGTTATTTTCTCATTATTTGATGTATGAAGAATCATATATATGAGTTTCGCACGGTATAAAATAACTTTATTTTTTAAGATTTTTTGCAGGTTCAGCCTAGCGACAGACGTATAATCCGCCACTTTCCAGGTTGCTCACGGTTATTATTTTCCTATTATTTATTGTATAAATAATCCCCTAAACAAAGTTTGGAGCGGTAAAAAATAACTTTAACATTTATTTATTTTTACGAGTTCGAGGCCCTCTTACTCCTACCCCCACCACTAGAGCGACGACTGACACTCATTTTGGTTACTGTTGATACCTAAAGAATTACTGGGAATAAGAATTGGTCGGTATAAAATCACTACCAAAAATGAAGCGCTGCCTCCAGTACTATTGGCGACTAAAGCTCTCAGAAGTAGTTATTTGAAAAAAAAAAAATATTGAACAAGTGATTTAAAAAAAATTAATAATGATAATGTTTTATTCGGCATTTAAATTGTGTATTAACTAAATTACCTATAATCTTAATTGTTTTATATGTTCCCGTATTAAGTGTGTTATTCTAAAGCTATGTATTTTTATTTTTATTAATTACGTAATTACATATACACTTTTAGTGTTTTTATTTATTATTTTTTTCTTTTTTTCTTTTTTCACGAAAATATATATGCATTAAAAATGTAACAGTTTTTATGAAAAATTTGAATAATCCATAATGTAAGACAAACTTAATAACAAATTTGAAAGAACTTCAAAAAATACTTAACTTGAAATTTCCAACTTTCTAGTTGCGTCTAAAACAAAGTTCTATAAAATTAAACAAAACAATTTCACTTTTTTGAACCATAAACATTTTATTAAATAAAGCAGACTTTATTTAATTTTGAAAATTCAAAAAAATAAACTGTTACATTTTTAAAAACACATGACATTTAAGTAAATATTCTGAAGAAACTTCCTGTTCCTTTCTTTTACTTTTAGAGAGTTAAATATTTCACCATAAAATTATTTAAAGTTGCACATTTTTTAATTTAATATACAAAATAAATATTTTGTGTTCTTTACAAACTTAAAATATAAATAATGTAAACATAAATAACTAAATAAATATAGCGTCTGTAGTAAAATTTTCTAAAACATCTTTAAAAATAGTAAAATACGAACTTCTGATGTATACTTTTTGACTTTTGCCTGGCAGAAAAAAATGGATTTTTTTTTCTTTTTTCTTTTTTTTTTTTTTTTTTTTTTTTTTTTGTTAATTGCCAGAAATATGAAAACTTATTTTAATTTTAAAAAATTATATTGAAAAGAAAATTATCTTTAGTGTTTTAAATACTGATATATTTTTTATGAATAACATGTATAAATAATGTATCAATTTTGATTTAATTAATCCAATAAAGTCAAAAATATATGTGCATTTTAATCTTACAATTGAAAATTTCATCGTAAATAACTATGGCTATAAAACTGCATCTTAAGTGCAATTTTATACATTAGATGTTTTAATATATATATATATATTTTTTTAATTGATTTTTGATTTATACAAACAGTCGATTTTTTGAAACTGGTACATGTGCGGGGTTCAAATTAATTCTATGTCGCGTTCATCAACCTAGCAGTTTGGAGTTTTCCTTGCTTTTCCCCGAAACTTGCATAAATGCGGACATTGAATCCTTATTGTAAGACCTTCTACGTAAGATTCATACCCCTAGGACTAGGGCCCTAAAGCAATCAAATTGACCTTAATCTTATCACCAATTTTAGCAACTAATAAGCTTTCGATTTAGGCATTTCCACTGCACCCCCTTTTCCAAACCCTACTATTTTGTATTTTGTATTACTTTTTTATTTAAATTTGTACTTATAAATATTGTTTTAAAGAAAAAAACAGTGAATATAGTTCTTTTAATTAAAATTAGGATACCAGATTTTCTGTATTATCGAAAACTTATATTAAAAATATGAAAAATACCTCTTTAATCATTTTACGCGAAATTTATCAGCTAGGCACCTAGCTTTTTTTTCAAACATTTGGGCGACCCGTGTATTTCCTTCCCTATGATCTTTCATATGTGGCTGGTAGATCTTATAAATTTAATTTTGTGCACTGGTAAATTTAGTGCGTCAGTTATTTTGGTTGATGTCCAAAATAACTAATTTTCTCACATAAATTTTTAAAAGAAACTTTCTAAATTTTTTCGATATGTGTGAAGTGTACATTTTAAATTCGTTGGTTTGTATGAAATGTTCGTTCAATTATCATTTTAATATTGTTGTATATCATATTAAAATGTCATTTTAAGACTGCCCATTTTTACGAAATGCCATTCCCCGAAATCGAATTTTCTTTTGATAGAGGCCATAAAAATCAAATTGTAAATAGTGCATTCATATAATTTGCGTATATATTTTCGCAGATTTACAAAACGCGATATTTTTGTAACTGATTTTCGAAATGTAAAACTAACAGGTCACTGGTTTTTAATAACATTGAATTAAAAAATAAATAAATGATTGAATGCAGGCACTGTAATTGAACGGAGACTTGAAGTGGGTGGCAGTCCCCTCCCCTCACTCATAATTATATGACAAGTAAATCTGTTCCTATACCTATTTTAAATTATTTTAAAATAGATTGATCTTTTTTACATTCCCTTATTAATCTTAGAACTTAATATGCAATACATCCATAAAGTATTAAAATGCAAGATAATAGTAAGTCGTGTGAGTGCCACACTAGATTATTTAAATATTAGAATAACCGAATTCATTGAATTGTATAGTCTTTCTATTTCGTTTTTTTTTTTTTTTTTTTTTTTTAAGCACACAAGTGTCAATATTAAAGATTTACGTCTATATAATTTAAATGCATGCGTACCATTAAATATTGAAGTATTTCTCGAAAAATGTATTATGTTTATGAAATAATATCTAAAAGAGAAAAAAATCAAAGATTTTTTTTTTTCATTTAACTTTAAGTAACGAAATACATTTCTTCCCACTGTAATTGATAACATAATTTATTTTTATTTATTTATTTATTTATAATTTTTGTAATTATTCTTTATAAAATACAAAATTATATTTTTAATAAAACTGTATTTTAAATAAATGTTTTGTATTTTAAATAAAATACAAAATTATATTTTTAATAAAACTTTAATAAAACTCAGGCTTATTTTGTTCCCTCGTTATTCCTTCTATAAATGTCTATAATTCAAATGCAGACAAGTAAAATGAAACATAATCTCCTTTATTTGAGCTCCAATCAAAGGAAAAATGGTTGACTTTTATACCAACATTTAACTTAATTAGTTAAAGCAGATCTTTATTTTAAAAAAATCTATAAAAATTAATGATTCAAGTAACTGCAATAAATATTATAATATCAACTTTTAACTCGACTTAAATAGCGTAGTCAAACTGTAGAATGTGCATTTCAAACGCATTATGGAAAAGCACGGTCAAAAAGACGCTTAAAAGTACAATTCCATAATTTCAGAAGTTTTTTTTTTTTTTTTTTTTTTAAGTTTAAAATAGAGATATGCTCCACTTTTTTTTTCTTAAAACATCTAACCTAAAAATACCGACAGCCATTTGAATACCAAAACCTTATAATTTCTGTTAGTATTTCTCATATATTCACTAAAACTAAACGCCAGGCAAAATTCAACCGATTGATAACCTTGCCTTACACAAACCCAACTCTTATACTTAAGCAATCTTGTGCT